>CM014732.1:65857241-66290164 GCA_004329165.1 Spatholobus suberectus
TCATGGTGGAGACAAAGAAAGGTACGAGACTCATCAAAGACGTCTTACTTGTTCCCAATCTTAGAGAAAATCTCTTGAGCATTGGTCAAATGATGAAGAAAGGCTATGCCCTTCACTTCAAAGAAGATACATGCACTATTTATGATAACTATAACAAAAGGCGGGAGATAGCCCAAGTTAAAATGGAGAAAAGAAATAGAAGTTTCTCGATAAGCTTTAAATGTACTACCAACATTGCTATGAAAGTCCAAGTTGATGATTCATGGCTATGGCATCGAAGATTTGGTCACTTCAACACTCATGCCTTGAAGCTGTTATACCAAAAGAATATGATGAGAGACCTGCCATGCTGAAAAAAAATAATGAAGCATTTAAGGATGTCTTCTTGGAAAGCAACATAGACTACCATTTTCAACTGACAAAGCATGGAGAGCTAAAGACTTGTTGGAATTGATCCACACTGTGGACCGATGAGGACGTCATCACTCAACAAAACAGGTACTTCATCTCTTCATCGATGTCTTTTCTAGAATAACATGTGTATCTTCATTAAAGAAAAATCAGAAGTCTTTGGAATATTCAAGAAGTTTAAAGCTCTAGTTAAAGCAAAGTGGGAAATATATAAAAGTACTTAGAAGTATCGAGGTAAAGAGTACAACTCACGTGAATTTGATAAGTTTTGTGAAGATGAAGGCATTGAGTGTCAACTTACCGTCGCATATTCTCCGCAACAAAATGGCATCTCTGAGAGGAAGAATCGCATAGTCATGAAGATGGCTAGATCAATGCTAAAGGAGAAAGGTTTGCCTAACACTTTCTAGGTAGAAACAGTTTACACTACAGTCTACATACTCAATAGATGTCCGACTAAGGTAGTACAAGACAAGACTCTATTGAGGCATGGAGTAGGCAAAAGCCATCAGCTAAATACCTACAAGTATTTAGATCTATCTACTACATACATGTCCTAATGAGAAGAGACAAGCTAGAAGACAAGACTATACGAGGCATTTCTTGGGGTATAGTACGCAATCAAAAGGCTATCAGTCTATAACTTGCAAACAAAGAAGCTCATCATCAATCGAGATGTTGAGGTAGATGAAAATACTGCTTGGAATTGGGAAGAAGAAAAGGTTGTGATAAGTAACATTCGCGTTTTAGAGCGACAACTTCAAGAAGAAGTTGAAGAAGTAGCAAGGAATCCAGGTACGCTTCCTCTACCATCACAACAACAAGATTCTTCACCAAGTTTACTTCGAGAAGAGTAAGATCTTTGGAGGATATATGAAACTTGCAACATGGCTATGCTTGAGTATAAATGCTATGAAAAATCATTAAAGAAGCATAGACAACTAGACAAATGCAACTTGAGTACTGTAAGACAAAAGATCAAATCGTAGACATTTTTACAAGTCACTGCCAAGAGCAAGATTTGAGCATCTACAAACAATGCTTGGAGTTTTCGAAATTCGCATCAAGGAGGAGTGTTAAAAGGTGATACAAATTTCTAGAAAATTGTAGAAGTAATATGTATATGAAAAAGTAAAGATTACTCTAGAATACTCTTGTAAAATATTCACAATGTATTTAGAAAAATCTAGAAACTTATAAAAATGTAGTTTTAGAAAAAACTGGAAAAGCTAAGAGAAAAGTGAGAAAATTCTAGAACAATAAAGTCTAGATATTTTTAGAACTTTCCTTGCATGCCTATAAATAGGCAATTGTATCATCAATTGTAGTAAGCACTTTCAAAGCACTTCCACATATCAACTAAAGCCTTACTATCATTCATTATCAACTACTATCATCAACACCTTTACACATATTTTTTTCTAAAACTAACATGAATCCTAAATATTTGTTACATACCCACCAATATTACAAAATTCAGTAGTGAATGTGTTGCTTTTGTACATGATTTATGTTAGGAAGCCAACAACTATCTACTGTAAAACTTGAGAAGCTGCCATTAAAAGCTACAAAGAGTATAAAGTAAACATTCATATTTTCCATTGATGATGATAACCAATGAGAAATACAATTTTATGTTGTTAATAACAACCATACAAAGTCTTCTAGTTTTAGGAAATTCAAGATAAAACTAAATATAAAATAACATTAAAAGGTAAAATAAAATAGGCTTAAATATGTTTTTGATCCCTGTAATATATGTTTTTTTTATTTTGGTCTTATAAAATATTTTTTTAAAATGATTCTCGTAAAATTCTTTTTTCTGATTTTGGTCCCTATTATTTTGTTTAGTCCTTATAAAAGGTAAATAAAATAGGCTTAAATATGTTTTTAATTCCTGTAATATATTGTTTTTTTGATTTTGGTCCTTATAAAAATATTTTTTAAAATGATTCTCGTAAAATTCTTTTTTTGATTTTGGTCCCTATTATTTTGTTTAGTCCTTATAATATATTTTTTTTTTTCGTTTTTTCTTTATAATATGTAAACAATTTGCTTTTAGTCCTTACCAAAATTTTTTCAAAGGGACTAATACAAATAAACAAAATATTATAGGGATTAAAACAAAAAAAATATAATTAAAGGGATTAAAACAAATAAAAGGACCAAAATAAAAAAAAAATTATAAGGACCATTTTAAAAAAATTAATTTACAAGAACTAAAAACAAAAAAAACGATATTTTAAAGACTAAAATTATATTTAAACCAATAAATAATATCTTAATATTCTAAGTCCATCCTATAAAGTCTTTTAACCACTTAATTTTCTTTCTATTGATCCTTGGTCCATCCTAACTTGACTGACGAGCCCATAGATCCTTGTCCTCAAGGTTCTCAAGAGAGTGGGGCGTGTGAATTTTTTTGGCAGAGGGAGGGAGACCTTGATTCAGGACACCTGGCTTGGTAAGAAAATAATGATGCTGAAATTTGAATCAAGGGTAGGAATTGGAGTAAAATGAAATGTTGTGGATCCAAGGGTAAGGGAGGTGCCCTCGATTTGTGGTGGTAGCCCGCTGACATATGTGCGTCCCAGAATGTAGTGAGGCGAATGTGTTTGTGGATCTCCCTAGAGCTGATGGTGGGCATCTTGTTGGAGCAAGCCAGACGTGATGCCGCTTGCGGAAGTGTCCATTCATGATGCTTATGTCGTCCATTGAGATCTTCTTCTCCGGGGGCATCTTTGCGGCCTGTGCGTGTTCCTGCGAGATCTTCTCTTCCATCGGACCTTTCTCTGTTGCTAGTGGCTTTGTTGCGGGTGTTGTCTCGGTCTTTGCAGAAGCCATAGACGCTTCTGTGGGCATTGATTGCGTGTGGGGAAAGGGAACGAGGGTTGTGTGCGATGTGGGTTTTGGGAAAGTGAGGTGTGGGGGGGTTTTGCTATGTGGTGAGGAAAACGAACGGTTCAGATGCCTGCAAAGCTACCCGTTGAAAATCCAATGGCGTGGGGTGCGAGCGTTGAGATTGCTGCAATGGTTTGTTTGGGATTACCAAGGACGCAAGATGCGTGGGTTGGCTCGTCATATGCTCTGTAGTGAAATTGAATAGAGGGGTCGGTGGATTTAATGGTGGAGGGAGGTATGAGGGAAATGAGGTTGGGGAACAGATAAAATTTGTGGGTAGGAGAATCTGAGTATTGGATAAAGGTGGGGGCAATGAGATTGATTGGGGAGGGGGTCAATGGTGGGCGATTATAGAGATCTCTGGTTGATGAAATTGGCAATGAGGGTGGTAAGGGTTGCGTATCCAGATTCAAGGGTTTGTTGGATAATGAAGTAAAGGTATTCTTCCCGCCTTTGAGAGTGCTCCAACTGTGATTGCATAGCATCCATTTTTTTGGAAATGGCTTAGAGACTGTCCTCCATGGGAGGTGGAGAAAGCCGATCAAAGTATCAATTGTTAGGAAGCTAACAGCTATCTACTGTAAAGCTAGAGAAACTACCATCAGAAGGTACAAAGAGAATTGTTGATGATTGCCAATGAAGAATACAATTTTATAACCTTATTGTGGTTAATAACAACTGTACAAGTATCCTCATCTAGTTTTAGGGAATTCAAAATAAAACTAAATACTAACCAAATTATCAACTACTTTTTCCTTTTTTTGGGTATATATCACAAGTTTTTAAATAATTCTGTTTAAGCTAAGTATGATCACTATTTTTTCCTTTTAACTACTTTTTAAATTACCCACTACATTGTCTCTTTCTTTTTTTATTTTTATTTTTTAAAAAATGAAAAAAAACACAGAGTATCCTTTTTCCATAATAGTCGTGATAATTTCAAACTGACGAATTTATCAAATCAGAGTTAGAAACATTTATTTTGTTTTATTTAGATTCTAGTTTGAAATAAATGTTGATGATAACATCAGTTGACACTACCACGCACATTATGATCTTTATAACATTTCCTTTTCCTGCCTTTTCCTCTATTATAGACTTATAGTGACACAGTTGTTGGTATGTGAAATATCTTTTAATTGTTTGGTTGCGCTATAAAGTCAAAGGCTCGTTTGTTCTTGTTTTTCAAAACTATTTTTTATTTTTGCAAATAAAAAATAAAAACTTAATTGATAAGAGTAATTTTCAAAAACTAATTTAAAAATAATATTTGTTTTTAATTTTTAAAATCAAATATCAAAATACCTCTAAGCTATTTTAGTTTGGCTAAATTATGTTTTTGGTTCTCTTATTTTTTCAATTTGCAATTTTGATCTTTCTATTTTTTTTAGAGACATTTAGTTTCCTATTTTTAAAAATTTGCAATTTTAGTCTCGCTATCAAACTCTTGTATTGACTGTTAGTAATTTAACGTTGACTTTATCATGTCAGTACTTAAATGACGTGCCAGAGTCGTAGTCAATGTTAGAGACAATGTTAACTCGTCAAAGTTAACTTTAAACCACAAACAATCAACGTAAGAGATTTGATAGAAGAACCGAAATTGTGAATTTTTTAAAAAGGAGGACTAAATGTCTCTAAAAAAAATAGGGAGACCAAAATTACAGATTTTTAAAAATAGGAGGATTGAATGTCTCTAAAAAAATAGAGAGACCGAAATTGTAGAACCAAAATTGCAGATTGGAAAAAATAGGAGGACCGAAAAATAATTTAGCCTTTAGCTTTCTACTTTCAGCTTTCTATTGCTCAAATTCTTCCTTACAATCAATCACTTTTCTTCTTCTCCAACTTTTTACTTTCTAAAAATTAGTTTTAAAAATTATTTTATAAAAACAATTTTAAAAATTAAAAAAATGCAATCAAACACAACCTATATTTATTATATCTCAACCTCCACTACAATAAATTCACTAAAAAGCAACGGCAAGAAGCCATCTCTTAGGACCAAAGGCCTCGCTTTCTTTGCCTTATAGTCGACTAAGCAATGGTTGTGTGGTCATCACTAATGAGCTAGACACAAACTAGTTGTGCAAGCCAAAGGGCTTACATTTAAAAAGCAACGACTCAGCTGTCACTTATGGCAACACTAATAACTAACGAGGTAGACAAAAAAAACATCGATAACAAGCGGTACTATTGCCAAAAAAACCACAAACCACCACACCTATACCACCAATCCCAAACCAGCACACCTAAAACAACAACCCCCAAACCACCACTGTGCAAGCCGCCATCATGAGTAGCCACCGCTACAAATAAAAGGCCACTACCATCACCATCACAAACAAGCCACTGCAACCACCTAACCATTAACAAGAAAAAGGAAAAAAAAAAAGATAAAAGAGATAAAAGAAAAGAAAGAAGCATAGGAAAGGAAGTTGCCACTGTTGTCGCCACCACTATTGCCACCACAAGTGACCTCCAAGTTGTCACTATCGTCGCCGTTACCCGCCGTAAGCCACCTGCAACCAACAACCACAATCAATAAGAAAAAGAAAGAAAGAAAAGAAAGGAAAGAGTGATGAGGGAAAGAGGGACTTTTGCAAAGTGAAGGAAAAGGGGAGGGATGCTTGTGAAAAGAGGGTAACATGCGACAGCCTAGCACTCGCTTAATAGTGTCAGCTTGGTCATCACTTAATTATGGCACTCATTTTTAATATTTAAAACTGAGAGCATGATAAAGACACAAGATATTTTCAGTATTAGCACTTTTTAAGAATGACATTTTTCAATAAACAAATACAAGTGATGGCCTAGGCGTCGCTTAACTTCTAATGAATACTTATCCTTCAAAAACATTTTTCAAAAATTTACTTTTTCAATAAATTATGTTAAAATATTTTTTTTAAAAAATTATGCTTGAGCGTCAGATCACTTAGCCGTCGCTACTTATCCCCTACTATTTCGACAATTTGTTGTAGTGCTTGTAGGAGCTTGCTACTTGGTCATTGTTTAAACAATGTTATTAATTAGGGCACCTTATCCCGTTATGTAATTCTTTATATGTTGTTTTGTTTGTTTTGGGTGCTTAGCCCTTCTAAGAAACATTAAAAAAAAATAATTTAAAAAGTTATAAACAACAAAAGAGACTAACTGAATTAAAAGTAAATGGATTAGAAAAATCAATTTTGAATGCGATAAATATAGTATATAGCTTAAATCATTGTACTTCATTGAGAAGAAACAAAACAATGGAGATTAAATTGTGGTTTTTAAAAAAATAAAATCTTTTGCAAAGTGCTCAGATGATAAGTTAAATGAAACCAAGGCTAAGAAGAAGTCTTTTTAAGTTTTGTTAATCCTCTAGAAACATATAGACGATCAATGTTCTAGACTCTTAGAATAAGTTTTAATAAAACTATTGTTGTAAAAAATTTAAAACATCGACTTAATGCATGATAAATGAATAAGTAATAGAATAAGGGAATAGAAGGAAAATACAGAGGATTATGTGCTTCGTGGGATTCTTTCCAAAGTAATATTATCTGGAGACTTGGTAATGGCTTTTCGATGAACTTCTAGAGAGACCACTGGATTCCTGGAATGGAACAGACGACTGTTAGTGTTTCTCAAGTTGAATGGAGAGGAAGGTGGTTGAGTATAGTGACTCTCATCGCAATTGGTTGGTGGACAATTTTGTGGATAATCTTCCTGAAGGTATTGTTAATAAAATCTGTGCTGTGATCCCACTTGACAGCTTTGCAGGTCCGGATGTAATTGTCTGGCGGTTGACCCCTGACGGTGAGTTCTCAGTTGGGTCAGCCTATGCTTCTCTGCAACAGTGAATGCTCTTTTCAAGACTATTTTCACTTGGTAATATGGTCCTGAGTACATTAGGGGGTTCATGTGGAAAGCAGGACATGAAGTATTGCTAACTAATGTAAGGAGATGTAGACTGAGATTGGCTCAAGATGGTACGTGCCCTGCTTGTAAGGAGAAAGCTGAAGACCTCATGCATATATTTGCGATTGTTTCACAGTTAAGAATTGTTGGGAGAAGTTTTTGCCCGCTGGACTTAGTGGTCAGTTTTTTGAAATGGCCGATTGGAAGGATTAGATGTACTTCAACCTGTCTCAGCATTTATGGTCAAATAATTGTGAATGTCTTGGAGTGTTGCTGGACCAAATTTGGAGGCGTCAGAATACAATCATTTTCAATAATATTGTGTGGTCATTGGATGAGCTTTATTATAAAGCATGTCACATGTTTGACATAGTTGTGGCGTATCGTGATGGTCAACCCAGCTTTCAACAGGCAGTTTCGGTTAACTTAAATGAGCCAGTCATTAGGTGGATCCCGCCTGATTGTGGGGAGGTAGCAATTAATTGTGATGGGTCAGTCCTAACCCGTAGGGATCTGGCTGCTTGTGGGGGTGTTCTCAGAGATGAAAATGGCAGTTTTTATATGGTTTTTCAGCAAAAGTAGGTGGTTGCACAATTTTAGAGGCAGAGCTATGAGGTATTTTTCATGGTCTTACTCTTGCTTAGGGGATAGGCTTTCGTAATATCAAAGTCTATTCAAACTCTAAAGTTGTGGTTAGTCTCTTGTCTAAAGGGTGTAGTATCTTGCATCTGTGTTATAATTTGATTAAGAAGATCCATATGGTTCATCAGTACCAAGGAAGTGTTAAGAGGATTCACGTGTTGATGGAGGCCAACTAGGTAGCTGATAGTTTAGCTAAGTATGGGTTGTATTTATCATATGATAGTCATATTTTTTGATGTAGTGTCAGACTTTATTTGTAATACTCTAAGAGCGGATCTTGCTTGTATTTCTTTTTCTAGGGGCTTTTACTTTGCCCTGAATAAATTCCACTTCACCAAAAAAAGAAGGAAATACAAGAGATTTATCCTACTTCATCCAAAAATAATAATAATAATAATAACAAGGTTATGTTCAGTAGTTCTTGACACGTGACTAAATTTCACTATATTATCCAATTGCACAATATGAGGTAATAGTGACACAATACAAGTATTTCTTTCACAAACCTCTTTTGACTCAAATTTCAAGTATTTTTTGAATAATTTTTTTCAAATTTATCACTCTAGGATTCACACAAGGTACAAAAATGACAATTTTAGGCCTCATTTGGCATGATTGTCAATTTCTAGGTTTGGTTTTCAAACTTAAATTTGAAAACAAACACATTTAGATAAAAGGGAGCTAAAATGGTTTTCAAATGAATTTTAAAACCATTTTAACTCACAGGAAAAAAAAACTTTCTAGATCTAGTTTTAAGTTTTTAGAATTTGTCACGTTCCTTTCTATTATGTTCCTTCACCCTTCTTCACCTCTTGCCTAGTCTTTTCCTCCACCAGTTTAGTCTTTGTTAGAGGTGGCAAAATGTGTCGACTCGACTCGAATTCGCCTGATGAAATGTTGGGCTTGGACTTTAAATTGTGAACACAAATATTAAATTTATGCTTTTTTAACCCAACATGGTCATGGCTTGATCTAGACTTAACTTGTACAAATTGGACTTTCACTAGGATTGACCTCATTTTAAAAGCTTGAATTGAATTTTGGGCTTTTTTGCCTAACCAGCTATAGCCCACAAATAACCCTCTCCGAACCTGCTCAATGAAAAGTAAGACTTGGACTTTAAATTTTGAGTACAAATTAAATCTAGGCCTATTTAGCTTGGTTCCATCATGGCTCGATCTAGATTTAGCCCATAAAAGCTTGTAAAAACCAATCTTTTCACAGGACTTAGGTCTGATTTTAGAAGCCTGAATTAAATTTGGGCCTTTTTGGTCTAACTTATTATATAGCCCGGCACTAGTTCGACATAAACTCATCCATTAAAATATAATGCTTAGGCTTTAAATTTTGAGCACAAATTAAATTTGGACTTTTTTTAGCCTAATCCAATCATGGTCCAATCTAAGCTTAACCCACAAAAAGCTTGTACAACCAAGCTTAGATCTTATTTTAGAAGCCTGAATTGAATATGATTTTTTAGCCCGACCTACTATAAACTGTGATTGTCCTAACCCAAACCTTCTTGCTGAAATGTAGGGCTTAAGTTTTAAATTTTGAACATATATTAAATCTAGGCCAATTTAGCTTGATTTGATCATGGCCCTATCTAGGCTTAGCCCATGAAAGTGCAAAAAAATTGGGCTTTCATTGGACTTGAGCCTCCTTTTAGATGCACAAATTGAATCCAAGTTTTTTGTTTGACCTACTATAACTCGCGTCTAACCCAACCCAAACCTTACACAATGAAATATATGGCTTGGCTTTAAAATTTTGAGCATGAATTAAATTTGAGCTTTTTTTAACCTAATTCGATCATATCTTGATCTTGGCTTAGCCTGCAAAAAGCCCATATAGATTGGGCTAGCGCTTTCACTAGGCTTGAGTACCATTTTGGATGCAAATGGAATATTCATTTTTTTTTTTGTTTTGCTCCTGCTTCTGATCTTCTCATCACAGCCTCATATGAAATGTCTCACATCTTTTGGTGAACTTTTTAAAGAAAATTATAAGATTGATAACATGTTATTAAAAATAGAACCCAAAAAAAATCTAAAACTACAAATTGAAAACTAATTTTGGTTTTTCAAAATTTAAAAGCTTAAAATTAAAAGCCACCCCAAACAGTGTCTTAGATATCACTAAGATATTGAGTGAACCATCATTTTCTACCTCGGAATTGTAGGGTGTTGTCTTGTAGACCCTAAACTTAGAAAAAAGGCAAAAAAAATCCCTAAAATTGTATGTTGTCAATTAAGCTGTTATTAGTCATTCACTAACTCTATTAGCAAAAATATGATATTGCACGTTATCTGCCACTTTAGCAACTAGGTGTGTTGCCACATGGCTACTTGGTCATGCACACATCAACAGGGACCAAAATAAAGATTTCAAGGATGTTTTTGACAATGATTTCCAGTAATGGTAGTACTTCATTTTCATCATTTTTCTCTATTTCTCTTCCCTTTTTTCTCTCTTTCTCTAGATACGATCCACTATGGGTTATCTTTATTAAATTACACTTATAAACAATGTGTGTATCTATGCATGGGATTGTGTGAGTGCAAAAGCTTCTCGTAAACCTTTGTAGTCGATAATGGTATCTTTTGGTGCTATCCAAAGACACAAGTATTTGTTAAGTAGGCATCATTCACTCAATTTCACAAGATCAATCTTCTTGTGATTGTCGAAAGTAGTGCTAAAGAGAATCCCATTATCCAAAACATTGATGGCTTGGTTTGTTCAAGAAATGGAGCAAAACAATTAGAGAGAGAGAAAGGTTGGATTAGTCCCCAGACAAATTGATGACATTTAAGTCTCCTAATTAGTCACTGAATTAGTCACTTTGGTACTTGAAAGTGAAGTGATACTGTTATTGGAAATCATTGTCAAACATCCCTGAAGTCTTCATTTTAATCTCTGTTGTTGTGTGCATGACTGGGCAACCACGTAACGGCACACGTGGTTTGTAACATCATCAAAATATTACTTAAATAATTATCTAATACTTTTTATTTGTTTAATTGTCTTGTGATATTAATCAAAAGTCTAGATAGAGATTTATAAATTTTGAAAGCTTTGATTTAGCTTCAATGAATAAATAATATCTAGACTTAATAATAATAATAATAAAGGTAATAATTGAAATTATATAAAAGTGTCTAAATAATTAGTAGAGACATTTCTAAAGTTGAGAAAAATATATTCTAGCCTTAGAATAATATTAGAAAGGTATATAAGAAATAAAAATGATTTTTGGTAATTTTATAAATAAAATTAGATTTATTGCAATTAATAAATTAGAATAAAGAAAGATAATTAAGAGATAAATCGTAGAATAGTCAAAAAATTTAAGAAAAATAATTTTTAAGCTTAGAAAAATGATTAGAAATTTATCATGAATTTTTAGAAAATTTTCGAGAATTTTATAATTTAGTATATATGAGTAAAAAGTGTTCACAGGCACTTATAGAACATAGTTAGAAATACTAAATGAGCTTTAAAAATTACAAAAAAATTACAAGAGGTTCTTTAGTGTGTCTAAACCTTACCTGAACAAGGGAAACTCAAAATGAGATATCTATAATAGTTTTCAAAAAAATAAGTTCATTAATAGCTCATAAAATGACTTATAAAATAACTAGTTATTTTTAATTCTGTTTGCAAAGATACCTCACATGTTTGACTAGAGAGAGACTAGATTAAGTCTAATGCCATTAACTTCAACTCTCTGTAAGCCCGTTGAGTCAAAATTAAAACCAACACCGACATTTTAGTGACATATGTCGACACTTAGTGATCCAAGAATTATATTTTTCTCCTCCTTAGCTAACTACAACCGTGACCACCACTTCTCCCCCACAAGGTCTCATTCTTTTCTCTTCCTCCTCAACAAACCCTCTCCATTTCTCGCAAAATCTCTCAAGTTTCTCTACCATCCAAGCTTTCTCTCTTCCTTTCAAGACTAAGGAGACTCCATGGGTGGTTCAAGAAGCTCAATCTCTCCCTCTTCTCCTTACAAGAGCACACCCCTCTCTCTTTGAACCCTAGCCCTCTTTATCAAATTTTGCAATTTACACCGATCCAAGCCTCCAATTTACAATCCAATCAAGGATTTAACACTTCTTCCTCATGGGATTTAAAAGCTCTATACTAATTTTCCTCTTCTCCACCTAATTCAAATTTTGGTTAATATTCATTCTCTTATTCAATGTTGTTTTATAAAATTAATCGGTGAATTCTTTGACTTTGCCGGTGGAAATGGTAGGAAAGGTGATATTAGACCCATTAGGAGCTTGATTAGAACATATATCAGCAAAACCCTCTCTTCTCCTCTTATAGGCAGCCACAGTCATCAATGGGTAAGGGGGTAGAAACTAGATTAATTTGATTTCAAGAATGATAATGACCTAGATGGTGGTTTTGATGAATTATGTGTTATCAATTTCATTTGAATGACTCTTGAGGATTCTAATTGTGATGTGTTTGCATGATTGGCCACATAGAGCTTAGTTGGGCCTTGTATAATGTTTTTGATAATGGAATTGCTTGAAATATATGTCAATTGCTTGATTACAATGCTTAAAGATTAAATTACAAGTTGCTGAATTTTTACTGCAGTAGAACAATCTCTGTTTTTCGTGTATAAATTCCTGTGTGGTTGGAATTTTTACATGATTTTTGGTAGAGAGATGCTTCTGTATGTCTAGAATATCCCTGTAAAATTTTGTAATCTATTCCATGTGATGAATATTTGGAGAATTTTTGACTGACTGTTGTTCTGCCAAATTCTGACAGCAACCAGCCACGAAAAAGTGATCAATTGGACCCTTAACTGATTTTATAAAAATTAAGAAAAATTATATTTAGAAACTAGACATATTGAAGGTTAAGACTTCAAAATATGGTTGGAAGAAAAATTCATTTGTTATGCCAAAACAATCAACAAAACAAGGTATCACAATGTGATAGAAAACAAAAAAATTGCCTATGATGTAATTGATATTCCTAAATCTTAGCTTTGTGTTTTATAGTATGGGTAGATAATTAGAATCATCAAATTGGTAATCAAAAGATAATTTGGGATAGAACAAGTGTAGATTAATAACTGTCTTTTAATTATAATAAGCATTGGTTTATTAATGACATGTAAGTTCTTGAATCAAGAAACGAGATTCTTTTGTTAATGGGCAATTAATAGCATGAATGGTTAATGATCAACGAAAATATGTTTGAGTGAATCGAATTAACTAAATGATTGATTTAGTCTATGATGGTGGCATTAAAAATGAAATGCAATTGAATTGATGAAAGATGTAATGTGAATGATACCTATAAATGGCTAATTGATTGTGATGACAATTTTAATATAATGAATGAAATTGTGGAATGGATATGTTGGCCATGGTTTCCCTCTATTGATTTATTGTCCATGCCTAATGAGAGGTGTGATGGAATGTACCAAAATAGAGGAGGTTTTGCTAAATTTTATAGAAAAAGTATGAATGTTTATAATTAAATATATTATTCTTGCGGATGTTCATACATCATATGCATATATATTGATGTTGTGAACCATGCACTGATGGCATGTGTTATGGATGGGGAAGTCACAGTTTGGTATGCTGAGGAATGAAAGGCAGGGACCCACTTGTGGAGGTCTTAGGGGTAAGGTATCGAGTGGTGAAGGTCCTAATGGTTAGGGTAGCGCCCTTAAGCTGGGATATTTGCCTGACCAAGCTTGATAACCCCAACAACTGCTCAACATTCTAGGATTGGTGTGAGAGTATACCTCTATTTGGACTATGAATGTCCTGAGCTGAAAGATTGCTCGTTCCCTCGATGATGAGGAGGATTGTACCTTGGTGTGAGAGAGGTATATGTACTCCCAGTCACTTCCCATGGATATTGATGAACACTAAATGGATTATGGGCCCACATGCATTGCATTAATGAGTGTCTCAATAAAACCCCAAATTGGTGTGGTATGGGACGCATTAATTGCGGATGGTAATAGCACAGACGGACTTGTAGTGCTACAATTTGGATTTATTGAGTAACTCACTAGAAATGATTGATGGATTGAAAAGAAAGACGATAGGTCATGCATCAAATCTTTATTTGTGTGTAGCACGGGAATGAGATGCATTATCTGTACGTAATGACTATGATATTTACATATATTGTGATAATATGTTATGAACTGTGAATGTGCTCTCTACTAAATGCTGTCATGTTTAATACATGATTTTACAGTTTATTGTATGATATGACTCTTGTGACACCCTTTACCCCAAAGCTAATTATTAAATAAATATTACGAAAATATAACATACTTTTCATTTGTAAAATAAAACGATAGTTTATAATCTTTTTCTTCACACGATAAAAGACATCACATGCACAACTCACATTTACTAAAGCTCCATAAGATGCTTTACTGATTAATCAAATGATGGTGGCCCATAGTTGACCATACAAGTCAAAATAAAATAAAATAAACCAATTTAAAAGTAAAACTATTAGTCTAAAGTTTAAAAGCTAAAATAATAAATAACTAAGACCCCGATGTCACATTACTATCAGAGTTGACAAAACCGTAAAGAAACTGTAAAATAAACTGCAATGAGGCCAATGCCCCTACTCTAAGACTCCTCCTCAAGGTCTTGCTGGACATCACCTGTATATCACAGACACATACAGAAAACACCAAAAAACAAGGGGGTGAGATACATCTCACATCATGCTCAAAGTATGACAATGGAGACAGGTAGAATACACATCACATACATAATCAATTAACAGTAATTTGCAAAAAAACCAGAATGCACAAAAACATATGTAATGCAATACCTAGCTTCCACCTCTTATGCACATGTGGTACCAACTTAAACTTGTCGGAAAGTAGACTAGGAGTAAATGCATGCCATAAGAAGCGTCATCGGTACCGATGCCTTCGGCTTTCGCACCCTCAACTAGCATGATATCCCCCGGTGACTAGTCAGGGTTATCCAGTTTTGCCAGTACGCCCCGGCTCCATGGGATCAGCATGGACCATTGGAGTTTTCCCAACCGGATAACCCCCAAGGCTAGAGTTAGACAACCCATCACGGCTTCCACCAGCCAGATTCCTACATACTTTCCTCATCACATAACTCAAATGTTATGATGCATGGTCACATACAATACTTACAACTTTTCACAGGCTTTCATCATGAAACATTAACATAATTTCATGTCATACTCAATTTTCTCAAAGTAAACAATAGTCGCACAATATAAACTTAACAAGGCATAAAAAGAAACAACAATGAGTTTAAAACTGCAAAAAAAAGAGTTCATAGGCACAAAGAACAAAATAGCCAAAATCGTATCCGCTCGTTGTGCCAGCAGCGAATCCGCCTGGCGGGCTATATATCCCGCCAGGTGGGTCTGCGCCGCAACCAACCCGCCCAGCGGGTTGTGAGCCCCGCCCAGCGTGTCCACGTCAGGACCCAACCCGCTCAGCGGATTATTCATCCCGCCTGGCGCCAACGCGGAGTGTAGTTTTCAACGAAAGCTCGTCCAGCGGCTATTTTGCCCCGCCGGGCGGATCCAAGGTACAGATTTTAAAAAGACAATCTATGATAATCCATATAAATTAAACATAGAATTTTCATAAAGCATATTAATAATTTGGGAAAAATCGCATTCCCCTTTGCACGTATACAACCATATAATTCACAAACAATTGAGGTCTAAGGCCAACCCCTCTACCCACGACCAAAGCCATACCCATGAGCGAGATAACTCACTCCCCCCTTACCTTGAAAGAGGCGATCTCCAGCAAGAGGATGCGAACGGTGCAGTAACGTCTTTCTAAGGTTCCTCACTTCTTGACTGCAAAGGCTTTGACGGCACGATATCTCCAAGGAGGCACAAGAGAAAGAATAAGGAAAAAGGATTAGGTTTTCAAGAAACCTAAAGAATACTTAAAGCTAACTTTGGACTCGTAAAACTAAGCCCAATAAAAGGGTTTTAAAACTTTTAAAAACATTCTAATTATAAAACCCCAGTTTAAAAGCGCAATATTTCTTTTTCTCAAAATATCATTTTATTAAAAACACGGCAAACGAATAATAATAATAATAATAATAATTAAAGGAAAACATTGGGGTGTTACAACTCTGTTAATGTTTGTCATATTAATTATATGATATGAACTATGGTTTGGGCGGGTTTCTAGGTTTATTTGATTTCTTGGTTTCAAATTGTCTGGTTCTTGCCCCTAATTAATCCACCCCTTCCTTCATCAGCGAATGTTTGGAACGGAAATAGGGAATAGATTGCTTTTTGGTTTGTTGGTGAATAGGTACATGGGTTAGCAATGCGTGGTTACAACCTTTAACTAAGATGGTATTAGAATGGCGCAACGGAAGCATGGTTAAAGATGTAAAAGACTCGTTCATGTGGAATGATGAGTTCATGGTTTAATTCTATAATACTAGATGTCAAAATAATTTGGTGTGGTGTCAGAACTGATATTCCCTTATGATTAGAATCTTAATGCTCTAATCTGAAAAAGTATCCAGTTGTGTAGTAAACCGTGCTATAATGTCATTAAAATGTAATGTAAACCCTTTTTGTGTCAAGAATATGTAGCTGCATATCTGTAGTGTTTTAAATTGTATTTCATTTTCATTGGTATTTGTTATCATAGTATTTTATTAATGGTTTGGTAGTAAAACTCTTATTTAATTTTACATGGAAAAACATTTCACATTTTATATTATGCTACAATTTCATTTTAAAGGCTTTAAAATAAAAAATCTACCATAAGTTCTACTACTGAGCTATTAGAGCTCGAATTTGAGTTATAGAAAGGTTGACAGTTAAAGGTGTTACATGGTTGTTAAAGTGGCAGATAACATGCCACATCACATGTTTGCTAATGGGGTTAGTGGATGGCTAACAGTAGGAACTAACTTGATTGATGGAATGCAATTTCAAATATTTATTTATTATTTTTCTAACTTTGGGGACTATTATGACATCGTCCCACAATTTAAGGGACCAAAATAAGGGTTTACTTGTTCTAAGACATTCAATGAGGTGCAATGATAATAAAGGATATCTTTCAAAAATTGAATTGGTTTACCAAAAAAAAAAAAACCAATAAATGAATTGACTAATTACACTAACAAAATGAATAAGATTTTGAAACACTATTTATTAGTGGTTAAAATTTATTGAAAATCACAAAGTTTTGTAGATCTCATTTCTTATTTAATGAGTTTCACTCATGATTTTATAATTTTCAATAAATTTTAACCGATAATAAAGAATGTGTTGCTAGCACTTTTCGAGGAATGAAAGGATGAATTGAATACTACAACGAGTTTGGTGCAATTTCTTAGTATTCAACAACATTTAAATTTTCTTCTTAAGCATTTATAGCACACAATTTCATAGATGTTGAGGCTATCATGTTATTGGTATGAAGTATCCTCCTCTTTGTTGATGCTAATCTCCACTAGAGAACCTGACTGACCAACTTTAGTCTCCCAATAACTACTTTTTTTTTCATTCTCAAGACTCGAACTCAAGACCCTAGTTAATGGGATTTGAATTCAGTTTCACTCAAACCAATGTAATGTTAGTACAAATTCATAGATGTTACTTGTTTGTTTTAGCAACATTATATTTTTTGTTTTGTTTTTTAATGTTGGAACATGCATTTAATATAAATAGACCTTATTCCAAATATCCATGTAGAAAAGCTATTTTCGATCTTCAGAATTTACAGTTAATGGTATGCTAGCCGACAATAAAAATCATAAACAAATTCAATAAAAGTAGCACTTGAGCATACAATCCAACACTTGAGCATTCAGTACAATACACCAATTAATAGAACAAAATATTATCAAAAGTTGCTCGTGTAATGAAATGCAACATGTTTATATTACTCTAAATACCCAGTTGTTTAATTGCTTTTGAATAATTTTAAATAGTCTATTGTTTTAGTCAAATGAACCTGGTTATTATGAATCTACTGGTCTGTATTAATCATACTTCTAAATATTTCGAATTCATGTTTTGAGACTAATGTGAGTATTAGTATTGGCTACATGCAAAGGAGTAAGGACTTCATTTTGCACGTTAGACACCAAAAACAAGATTAAACCTTAAAAAAATTCAGATGCGCATAATTTATGTTTAAGCTCATATTCATTTTACTTTTAGTATCCCTTTGAGTTCAGAACTATATACTTCATGTACATTAGTTATGATTAGAATGAATATTAAACCATTGAATCCTTGCGGTTTACTAATTATTTCTGATTTTCTAAGCCACTATGCCTAACATATCCTAAGAAGCAAGTAATAATTTCTCTCAGCATTATGATTTTCTTTGTCACAGAGAATTGTGAAATGCCCAAGCGACAGCGATTGTCACAGTAAGCCAGATTATTTATATACAAAATAACTCAGCCATTTAGGAATTATATCTAGTAAACAGGAACGTTTAACAGTAATCCAACCATAATACCTAAGATGTCATTAATCCTAAATTTGTCTTATCAAGGACCCAAAAAAATATACATATTTCAAGAAATATACCATAAAAGTTTTAAAATAAATTAAAGTATTTTACTCACTTCTTGGAACAAAGTTGTTCGGTGTTCTCTCTATTGACTGCGTTAACAAGATTAGTTCTGTCTCTTTCTTTCTCCCACTCTTTGGGCAGCCTATTGTCTTCCCTATTTTTTAAAGAAAAAGACTAACTATGTAACCAAAATAAGAAAACTGTCTATTTCCTATATGCCTACCCACCAATGTGTTTTTTTTTAGGTTTGTTTCTTTTTCTTTTTTTTTTTAAGGATCCACGTGAATTCTTTCTATCACATTACAGCAACACCAGATTTATTTTTTGTTTTTGCTAAAGCCAAATCACAAATGTGGCCTTATTTTTTTTTTTTATTATTATTAACTAATTCCGATAACTTCTTACACCAACTATTTTTTTAAAACCTCATGGGCGTTTAATCTTTTTATTAAAAAAATTTACCTTGAAATTTTAGGATGTTACATTTTCTCCCCTTAGAGAATTTCGTCACCAAAATTAACACCAACTTATCAACCAAACTAACATATAGCATGTTAACAACATTAAGAGTTTACGTACGGCAGTTAATAAGGCTGGGTACTCACATATAACATCCTCATTAAGCTCCCATGTAGTTTCTTCTTGAGTTAATCCTTCCCAAATCACTTGCACCAACGGAATCGTCTTGTTCCTCAAAGTTTGGGTGCTCTTGTCAATTATTTGAATAGGCATGGGCTTAAATATCAAATTACCTTTCAATTGTATGGACTCAAGAATTATCACGTGTGAAACATCTTGTACATACTTCCAGAGTTGAGAAATATGGAAGATGTCATGAAGATTTGACAATTGTGTGGGAAGAGCCAAATCCCATAAAGCAACTAAACTATTTTTTCTTTTATTCTTAGTGTTCCACTTCCTTCTTGAGTTTTATACTTGGTTAGTTTTGAAGCAAATTATATTATTTAATACTTAAAAGCTCTTTTGAGTAAGTTGAAGTGGGGCGCTGAGTGTGAGAGCAAGGCAACAAAGTTTAAGATGTGAAACACTATTGTAGAGTAGTAGCTGCATGGAATCTATCTCACCATTAGATAATAAGGAGATAGAGACATAATTTGCTGAAATATCATATGCATGATACTAAAACGTGGACGGTGTTGCTTAATCCATGTGACGTGGTCTAGTTGAACTCCGATCAAACCCTAGTATTGTACTCTAATCAAACCTTGGTGAACCATAGGAGCCTCACATGAGCTTGTAGAGATATTGGGTGGTAGATCTATTGAACTCCAATAAGTCACGGTATTGAACTTCGGTCAACTCTGGTAAACCATTAAGGGCCCCACATAGACATATTTGATATGCTACATGATAGTCCGGTTGAACTCTAGTAAGTCCTACTATTGAACTCCAGTGAACGGCTTAAGGGCTCGCGTGTGCTCACACTATATGTGCATTAAAGTTACATCTAATTTCGGAGTGTAAATGGGTACCCATGCATTCTCATATAATTGATGAGGGATTAGTGAATGACAAGCAATGAGGGATTAGTGAATGACTAGCGATGAGACATGCATTGTATGCACAGTAGATGGCTAACCAGTGGTTGATATGATTGTGATCATTTAGTGATGTTTAGCTTATGAAATGACTTGTGTGGTCCTAATGACGAAGTGTGGAGTATATGTTATATTGCATATCTAACTCTTGATACAATTGTGTGTGTATGCAATTTGTGGTGTTGATGTGTACATGTGCCTACTTGAAATAGATTAGATGTTGTCTAGCTGAATTAAACCCATAAAAAAATTAGTTTATATGTTTAAACTAGAATTGAAGATGGATGAATTAGAGATGATACGTATTAAGAGTTGAATAAATGATCATACGTGTATGCTCTAAATGATTCAATTATTTAATTGAAGTATAATGCAACGAAGTGAACTAAGTTCTTAGATTGGTCAGTGTGGATTCTAGCATGAAAACTATTTTGTGAAGTGTGTGATATGTGGTCTATGGGTCCCTTGTCTATCTGCCTACTTGAGATTCCTTAGTTATTTTTATATTGGACATAACCATCTTAGTGACACGTCTTAGTCATGTGTCAATAACTATTGAACATAAACCTTGTTATTTTATATTAGATGAACTAGGTTAAATCTCTTGTATTTTTCTTTTATTCCCTTATTCTATTACTTATTCATTTATCATGGGTTAAGTTGTGATGTTTTAAATTTTTTTTACAAAAGTATTTTTATTAAAACTTATTCTAAGAGTTTAGAGCATTGATCGTTTATATGTTTCTAAATGATTAATAAAACTTAAAATACTTCTTCTTAGTCTTGGTTTCTTTAAACTCCATTTTTTTTCTACTCACTTGAAGTACAGTAATTTGAGCTATATATTATATTTATTGCATTCAAAATTGATCTTTCTAATCCTTTTACTTTGAATTTAGTTAGTCGCATATGCTGTTTATAACTTATTTAAGACTTGGATTTTTTTTTCTTCTTAATTTTTTCTTTTTATGTTTCTTAGAGGGGCTAAGCACCCAAAACAAACAAAACAATTAATAAAGAATTACATAACGGGATAAGGGGCCCTAATTAATAACATCATTAAACAATAAACTAGCTAGCAAGCTCTTACGAGCACTACAACAAATTGCCGGACAAACGGTGGACAAGTAGTCACAGCCAAGCCGCTGGTGATCCGACGCTCAAACATAATTTAATAAAAAATTAAAAATTAACATAATTTATAGAAAAAATAAATTTTTGAATGATCAATAATTATTAGAAGTTAAGCAATGCCTAGGCTATCACTTGTATTTGTTAAAAGTAAGCAATGACTAGGTCGTCGCTTTTCATTTATAAAAAAGTGGCAACACCAAAAAATCCTTGTCTTTATTGCATGCTCAATTTTAAAATTTTAAAAGTCACCACCTTAATTAAGCAACAGCCAAGCCAATGCTATTAAGCGACTGCTAGGCCATCGCATGTTACCCTTTTTTTACAAGCACTCCTTCCCGTTTTCCTTCGCTTTGTGAACCTCCCACTCTCCTTCACCCCTTCCTTTCTTTTCACTCCTTCGTTTTTCTTACTGATTGTGGTTGTATGTGAGTATTGGTTACTGGTGGCTTACGATGGTAATGATGACAATAGCAACAATTTGGAGGTGACTTGTGGTGGCAATGGCAATAGCGATGGTGACAATAGTGGCAGCTCCTTGTCCCATTCTCCTTTCTTTTCTTTTATCTATTTTCTCTTCTTTTTTTTTCCTTTTTCTTGTTCATGGTTAGGTGGTTGCAGTGGCTTGTTTGTAGTGGCGGTGGTAGTGGCCTTTTGTTTGCGCATTGGGGGCTCACAACAATGGTGGCTTCTGCGATGGTGGTTTGGGGTTGCTGTTTTAGGTGTGGTGGTTGGTGGTTTGTGGTTTGGGTGTGGTGGTTTGTTTTCTTTTGGCCAGAAAAGGGAGAACACCGTTTGTTATCAATGGTGCTTTTTTTTTTTTTTGTCTAGTTACCCGATATTGGTATCAGCTTAAGCGACGACTAAGTCGTCACTTTTAAACGTTGGCTAAGTCATCACTTTTAAAGGTCGGCCCCTTTTGGCTTACATAAACTAGTTTGTGTTGAGCACATTAGTAATGACCACACAATTGTCACTTAGCCAATGATAAAGGCAAAAAAAGCAAGGGCCTTTGTCATTAGCAACGACCTCTAGCCGTTGCTTTTTCATGAATTTGTTGTAGTGAAGGTTGAGACATAATAAATTTAGGTTGTATTTGATTGCATTTTTTTAAATTTTTTTATAAAATAATTTTAAAAACTAACTTTAAGAGAGTAAAAAGATGGAGAAAAAAAAATGTGATTGTAAGGAAGAATTTGAGCAATAGAAAGCTGAAAGTACAAAACTAAAACAGCTTAGAGATATTCTGATTTTTTATTTTAAAAATTAAAAAATATTATTTTAAAAATAATTTTCAAAAATTACCCTTATCAAATATGTTTTTTATTTTTAATTTTAAAGAATAGAAAATAGTTTTCAAAAACAAGAAACAAAGTAGTAAAAAGAACCCACTGAGGTTGGACCAGTGGTGGGGGTTTAAGTAATATGTATGAGGCCATGGATTCTAACTTCGGTAAGACCATTGTAAAAAAGAAAGAAAGAAGGAACAAGCCTTTGACTTTATAACGCAAGAAAACAATTACACATGTTATACTGTTACCCTGTAAGTCTACAATAGAGGAAATGGCAGGAAATATTGTAAAGATCATAATGTGCTCGGTAGTGTTAACTAATGTTATATATCATCAAACATTTATTACAAATTAAAATCTAAATAACACAAAAATAAATGTTTCTACCACTATAACTCTATGATTTGATAAATTCGTTAGTTTCAATTATTGGCGACTATTATTGAGATCTTTTATTTTGAATCACTGTCATATTTAACAAATAATAATAACTATAAATGACTTGACATTAAGTATTTGGGAGTATACATATTGAATTCTTGGATTTTAAGTATAAAAAATTATTTATTAAAATAAGATCAAATTTTAAGACATATCTCTAGAACTTATATTTTAGGTATTCTTTCTAATTATTGAGAAATTACAAAAAAAACTTATGGTAAATAAATTTAGTCAAAGCATTTATCTTGCCTATAAAATACCGATCTGTGCCACTAATCTAAAATGTTATTCAAAATGAAAACTTTTACTAGTCTGAGTTATGTTAATTAGTTCAGAAATTACGGGATGTTATTGTACGTATTCTTTTTTTTTTTTGGGTGATCAAAGGGGGCAAAGGCCCAATGTTATCGTACGTATTCAAAAAAGTTCTTTCTAGTCTTTTAACTTTTGGTTTGGTTAGTCTCTTTTGTTATTCTTTTATTGTCTGCCTTTTGCTCTTATCAGATTTGTCACTAATAATGTTCTATTTCTAAATATTAGTCCAATTGCATAGCTGTTAAAATATTAGATTAATGTTCTCGCTTTTGTTGAACTTTTGAATTGTAAATTCATTCAACTTAATCTGTTCTTACAATACACAATCGTTGACTTTGATTTGTAGGCTGTTGAAATTGAAAGCTTTCAAACCTATCCGTTCTGTTAAAGATGTTCCATATGCATAATTATTAATGTTACCGTAGATCTGACCCCACTCGGGTTCATGGTAAACCATGTACAAAAACAACACATTCACTACTGAATTTTATAATATTGGTGGATATGTACCAATATGTAGGATTCACCATGAAAGTGATATTGTATTAACATAATTCTAAGTACTGAAGAGTTATATATCTATCTTTGCAAGTCTTAATCAGTTCTAGGATATGGTTTGAAGCACATGATCGAAAATATTTATTGACTAGGGGTGTGCATGTAACATGAATAGCATGTGCATTTCTTTTGTGGTTTCACCATAAATGTAGAAGTAATAAGTGGCAATGTAGTATATTATAAAAAGAATCGTATTTATACTTGTTAGAAATTAAAATTTGGATATTTTTCTTTTGTTTTGGTTATGCAAATTAATTTTCCTTCTAGAATATTAAAGTTAGTGATCAAATTTTAAATGCAAAAGGAATGACAAAAGAAAATGTGTCAATTGCCATTGGTAATCTGGCTTTGTACCAAATGTGAACTCCAAATGAAAAATTTCCAGTTTCAAGTGCCTTTTACCCTTTTACTTTGTGTGTATTTATGACACTAAGATTGTAGAAGCGCTAAACTTACTATGGTAGAATCTTTTTTATTCAAAATTGAAAAAGAAAAATATTATTTCCCCAAGATTTTGCATACAAGATTTCTTTGTTGATACTCAAATGAAAGACAATATATCTCAAGTCATCAACTGATCAATTGAAATTTCATAGAAAGGCAAAGGTGGGGGTAGTTTGGAAGCGCAGAGTTTTTGAACCACTTGTTGCATTGATGGTCTAGACTTTGGTTTGGAACACAAGCATACCAATGCCAGCATTACCACAAGCACTATATCTTGAGCATCTTTCGGTGAGACAGGAAGAGGAAGACGTGAATCCAAGAGATCCTTTAGTAAAATGTTTGGAGGAGATGAGTTTGACAAAGATGAGATTAGCTCTCGAGGATGCCTTCCCATTAATGTTTCCAAAGCCACCACTCCAAAACTATAAACATCACATTTTTCTGTCACAGTCAATGTATAGGCAAGCTCTGTAATAGACCAAGAAAACAAAAAAGTTAACTCAACTTCTCAAACTATATTATTAAATCAATTCTAGGAAGTCATAAATAGTTTTTTCTTGTAATAGAAAATAGCACTTCACCTGGGGCAATATAGCCATATGTACCAACTACCAAGGTTTGATTTGAAGAATTAGGATCAAGGAGTCTAGCTGAGCCAAAGTCTGAGACAAAAGCCTCTAATTGTGAGTTTAACAAAACATTGCTACTTGTTACATCCCGATGAACAATTGGTGGGGTACAATCATGATGCATGTAGGACAAAGCTTGTGCCATTCCTTTAATGATATTCACCCTTTTACTCCAATTCAACTCCTCAGCCTCCACATCGTTATTCAAGACATAGAACAAGCTACCTCTTTCCATGAATTGATAGACTAGAAACATACATCGATTGTGGAGGCAAAAGCCATGAAGCTTTACAATGTTTCTATGACGGATTTCTGTTAACATCTTCACCTCATTGCAAAAACTCTTATCAAAAGATGGATTTTGAGATTCCATTCGGTGAAGTTTTTTTAATGCAACAATGTTGCCGCTGGGAAGTTGTGCTCTATACACACTGCCGTATGCACCTGTTCCAATACAGTACTTGATGTCAAAGTCCTCAGTTGCTTCAATGATGTCTTCAAATGCAATTTTACCATCGTAGTTCCATATAGAAAACAAGTCTCCATTCTTTGTTGATATTCCTTCAAATTTGGTCTTAAACATGCATCTTGTGAAATATAATGTTGGAAGAAGTACCAAAATAATGAAGCCAACGATAAGAACAATTAACATGATAGACTTACTTCTTCTAGTTCGACGATTGGCTTGGAGGACAAAATGGCAGGATGTGAAATTTGGCATGTGGTAACTAATTAATGAGTCTTTCTCAAAAGAACAATAATCGGGTAACTCTGATTTTGAGTCAAGGTCTTGTGAGAAGTCAAAGGAATTGTATGAAAGGTTTATATATGATAAAGTAGCAAGTTCCTTGTGTATTTTACCTGTGAGATTGTTATAACTAAGATCCAACCGATCTAGTAAAGAATACATTCTAAAAAGAGGTATATCACCATGAAGAAAGTTGTGTGAAAGGTCTACTGCCCAAAGACCGAAGATTTTTGCAATCTCTGACGGTATGGAACCAAAAAGGGAGTTATGTGCTAGATTTAAGTATTCTAAAAGCACCAAATTCCCTAATTCTACCGGGATGGGACCAGTAATTTTGTTAAACCTAAGAGAGAGACTTGTCAAATTCTTCAATTGACCCAAAGTACAAGGGATTGAACCGGTGAGTAAATTGTTGGAGAGAGACAATGAATACAATTGTGCCAAATTTCCCAGTTCTATTGGTATGCTACCTTCAAGTTTGTTTGAATCAAGGTTGAGATAGAGCGAATTCTTCAACTGACTCAAAGTAGAAGGGATTGAACCCGTTAGGGAATTATTATAAAGATACAATACCTCCAATTGTGTCAAATTCCCCAATTCTGTTGGTATTGAACCTGCAATTTGGTCAAAGCAAGGAGATGTATCAGATTGACAGAATTTAAAAGGGATATAATGCAATCAAGAGAATTGTCTGATTTTAAAGTGTTTTGGGCAGCAGTTTACCTTGAAGATGATTATGTCTTAGGGAAAGTTCAGTAAGGTTTGTAAGTGTGCTTATTTCTGTAGGGATGCTTCCCATAAGACTCATTCTATTTAGATCTAAGCTGACTAAATTGGGGAAAGCAGTCAGGTTCAAGTTCTGAATCCGCCGCAATTCTTCCAATGGAGGAATATTCAAAACCCATGCGTCAATATCAGTAACACTTCCAGCTACATTACAAGTGATACCGTCCCAAGCACAATGGTCAGAGATATTTCGGTAATCATTCCACCAACCGCTCTGGAGCAAAGCCCGTCGTTCCCCATTTATGGATGAGGAATTAGACGAAGGTGCCAAAGTGGTACCAATAACAGATGGTAGCAGCATCAGCATGATATAAAAGGCCATAATTAATAAATTGCAAACAGAGTCTGCCACACTTGATTGATTCAGATTCAAATGGCTTTGATTACTGGCCAACTTTGTTATAATGCTATTGGCCATGGGACTTGGTATATGTAATAGTGAGTGGCCAATGGACGCTCATGTGGCAACTTCCTTTCAAATTTACCTTTGTAGATGTCCCAAGACACGGCTTTTTCCAAAGTAGAAAGATGAATAAAGGTGTAGTGGGTATTGCATGTAGAGTCTCTGTGAGAAAGTGCAGTGCTAACTTGACTCTGACTGATATACATAAAGCTGTTTCCCGCAAGTTCAATCCCGGTCTGTTTGGGTGGATAAAAATGGAGGGTGGAGAGGAGGGAGAGAAGAGAAATAGAGAATAGATGAAAATTTTGCTTGTTTGATAGAATAGAAATAGAATAAGCGAAAAAAGAAATGTGTGAGTCTCGTCTATTTTTATTTATTCGATCAAATGGCGAGATTTTCAACAGTGCCACATTTCCCAACAAAATAATCAATTGTTGCTGTCTCATAATAAATGGTCGGTGCATAATACAAGCGAGAAAACCAATTTTGAGGTGAAACAATCGATTGTCCAAAATCAATTTTCAACAGTTTATTTTTCTTTTCTTTTTTTTTTTTCTTTCTTATTTTCTCTTTATTTTTCTCCTTTAAAATTTATTTTATTTCTCACATATTTTCATTTACCTTATTTCTCTTTTATCTATTTGCATCCACACTTCCATGTATTGTTGCTCGCTCCTCCAAATCTATTTTCGATCTAATCAATAATTAATATTTAATAATTGACAGCTGCACTGCATTCCAATTTTTTTACATGTTGTACATGTAAGCACTTTGAGTACAGTTGGTAAAATTGGTGAGGTGAGGACACGGTTTGATCAAATTATTTGACAAACGAAGATGGAAGACGAAATTCAACTTTTTTTTTTAAAAAAATTCTAACGTCTGGTTCAATAGAAATGTTAAGGAAATGTTTAAATTTTTCGTTGGTCCCACTAAGTGAATTTCACTGACAAAATTAGGCCTGAAGGAGTAGAACATTTACCCTTTCCCCAAAAACCCCTGTGTGCAACCCTAGCAATAGTGCACAACATATCAACAGAGAGTCTAAGAGCAAGGCACAAGCTGATGACGGAGAGTGTAGAATTGGTGCACAAGCTGATAATGGAGGGTCCAATAGCGACGCAGAAGCTCCTCGACGGTGAATCCAGCAGTGGCGTCAATGTGGGACAATTGTTGCCATTGACACCATTGTTCTGATTAGCTAAGGTGGGTGCCTCTATGGTGTTGGGTCTCCATTTCACCTTTCCCCCTTTTCTTAGCCCTGCTTAGATTGTTCTTGTTTGAAACACCATATACTTTTCTAGTGTTGTCTTCTACTTTCATTTTCACTATCCTACTATGGTTCATGTGTTCCGTTGGTGTTTTGGTAATGTTGTTAGTTGGGTGAAGTATGAGCAAATTGTTGTTTGTCTAGTTGCAGGTATTTGAAGTACTTGACAAAGAAGTACTTGAAGAAACACAGTGTGTGTGACTGGGTCGGAGTGATTGCTTCAATACAAGGATAGAAGTGTTTATAAACTGAGGTACTTCAACATTACTGAGAATGAGGGAGAGGAAGAGGATTAGTTGTCTGATAAAGTTATTTGCTTAAGTGTTATGTTTACCCTTTTTCCTATACCTAGCTTTCTTTTTTGGCAAATATTGTTTGAGATACTATGCTTTGTTTTGATTGGTTGCAAGTTAACGGTTTTGATCATTTAAGAGCTATGGTGCTACTGATGTTGAATTGGGAACAGAGTTTACATATTATTATGTGTTGTTTCGGTCTATAATATAGTTGAACGACATAATGTTTGTTTCCACAATCTCAAATTATTTACCTTTGCCTAGATTAGCTCAAATTTGTTCTTCTGTTCCCTTTTTTTGTTCTCAATTTGTTTCCACTTAGTTTATTACTTATTGCTTGTCTGGCCAATGGCCATTTGTACTGGGGTAATTGATTTTGCATATAGTACCGATGCTTGTTTGGGTAATTTTTCCAGTAGAAAAAATGATTGAAGCTGTGGATAGAATTGATTTGGGGAAGAATGAAAAAATTTAATATTATTGTTGTTGGATCGAATTGGTTTTGGGTGTTAGACTCTCAAATTATATCTTATTTTCACTTTATCACCCATAACAAAAATTTTCTTTAACTCATTTACAAAATATCGTACCTAAAATGAATTTTTTTAATCATATTAAAATCTGTAACAAGAGGGATTTTATATGCTTCAAGGCTACAAACATGTTTTCTTATGTAACTCAGATTTTTACACTTTTGCTTCAAGACATGAGCTCCCTTCTAAGCGTTAGGATTTGCATTGTGCAGGGTAAGTACTCCGAATATAGATACGGAGTAGGGAGAGTGAGAATATTATATATAATGTGTCAATATGTTGCCAAGTTTCACACTTTCTCTTTCAATTCTACCTTTCTCGTGCCAAAATTTCCTTGAATATTAATGGTTTATATGTTAAGAATATTGTACATCTATTTATGAGACAAGTTAATTGTCATCAATGTATGTTAGAGAGACAAATGAGTAGTTTTCAAGTTGATTTGATTGACTTCTAACCCCATGTGTTTGCCTACTGAGGTCATTCTAATTATTGACCGCATGTATTTCCTTTTCTGTGTGGCCAAGACGATCTGATTTACATAAAGATTACATTTATACAATTGGTTGTTATACGTAAATAAGGATGCATCATAAGAGCTTTATTGATTATGTTTATTTATTCTATACTACACACATATAGAAGTGTTGTTAAACATTATTTTGTGGAAATTAGATTCTGCCATAAAGGATATTGTCGTCATGGAATTGATTAATTAATAAAGTGATTTATATTGGTTTGGATACTTAAGGGTCATTTACTTTGAGAATTTCATGTAAACTAATTGTCAGTTGATTTGATTATCAGATTGATGATTTTTTTTAATCCGAGACAAACATTTATATGATGGTTGTGTTCAAGTTCAACTCAATTAACTTATCTACCTCTTCAATAAATTGAATTAAGTTACTTGTTCTCTTTTTGTCTTTTAAATTAAAAAATAATAGCTGATTAAAAAAATCCAAATAAAAATGCCCATAATACTATTATAGTCATTAATGATGAGTGTTATTTATTCCATGTTAATTTTTGTCATAGTAGGAGTCAAACACATTATATTAAGATTTATCATTATTTGTATTATTTTACTTTTATGGTCATTTTTTTCCTCATAAAATTATATTAATTATTATCTTAATGTAAGAGAGTTGAAATCTTATTCAACATGGCTAGGTCCCCAATTTCTAATTCTTTGTCCCCTATATTTGTTGGGAAAATGAAAAATGTTGAAGAACCTATGTCTTATCGAGTCATGGTGAATGTAGACCATGATGAGTTGGATGAAGAGGAAATGGTTATTAATGGAATAGGAGTTGATAGGGAAATAATAAGGCATGCTCAACAACAGTTGCAAAGGAGGCTACATGTTGCTGCTACGATATTATTGTGTTATGTTGGATATGCATTGTATTTGGTAAATTTGATGTCAAAAAAAATGGGAACCTTGGTTAGTGAATTTGCTCTTCAAAGAGACGAATGGTGACACGAGTTAATGAGATATCTAGTTCATACAAAAAGGTGTCGCGATATTATACGCATAGGACCTCAAGCTTTCATCCAGTTGTGTGAAAGGTTAAGAGGTACATGTATAGTGAAGGATAATATACGGTCAACAGTTGAGGAGCAAGTGGCAAAATTTTTACATATCATTAGCCATAATGTTAAAAATAGAATGGTTTCTTTCTTCTTCCATCGATTTGGTGAGACTATTAGTTGTCACTTTCTTAATGTCTTACATGTTGTGATTGCCTTAGAGGGAGAATTTGTAGTCCAACCATCAAGTAGGGATGTCCCACCACAAATACTTAACAATAATAGATTTTATCCATTTTTCAAGGTATCCTTTTATATTCAATTTATATTTATGAAACTGTGTTCATGTGAACATTGAGTAACACAGTAAATCTTTTTTTAATAAAAGGATTACCTTGGAGCTATAGATGGTATGCATATCTGAGTGAAAGTCCCTAGGCCAGGGTTGAAGCCCCGTGGTATCGTGGAAGAAAATATTACCTAATGCAAAATGTATTTGCAGCTTGTGATTTCGACATGAAATTCACTTATCTCTTAATTGGATGGGAAGGAATATCATTAGACTCTAGGATATTAAAAGATGCATTGACTAGGGAAGTCCTATTAATAATACTCGAAGGTCAATAAATTGTCCTTCACCTTTGCATTTAAAACATTTGTACACACGTACTATCATTAGTTATAATATGACATTATTTTTGTAGGGAAATATTATCTTGGGAATGCATGTTTCATGCTTAAACGTCAAATACTTACTCCATATAGAGATGTTCGTTATCACTTAGAGGAGTATTCAGTTCGTGGGCCACAAAATCCTAGAGAATTATTCAATCTCTGACCTTCATCACTCTAAAATGTAATAGAGAGAACATTTGGTATTTTAAAAAAAAGATTTCCCATTATAGCCAGTTGCACTGACCCCAACCACCTGTTTGAAACAATGATAAATATAGTTGTTGCTTGTTGTATATTACATAATTTCTGTATTAGTGTGGATAATGATGATTCGTTACTAGCTATAGTGGACCATGAATTACTTCAACGTGACTCTGACAGATCATAAACACAACAACAGGATGACAATTATAGGGAAGGGGTAGATTTAAGGGAAAACATTGCAGCTAAAATGTGAAATAATTATCATCATTAAGATGTCCAAGATAATGTAATTTGTATTTCGTGAACGAATCTACGTTATTTCAATTTGTGTTTGTTGTTATGTTGAACTGAAATAATATTTCAGTCATTGACCTTATTATTCTTGTGTGTTGGTGTAATTTTTTCCTTTCAAAATTAATTCAGTGAAATGTTTATTGCTCAAAAATTATGTCACATATGTTTATATTCTATTTATAGGTTCCAACATGAACAAAGCAAAGGGACAAGCAAGTGAATGCAGTCAACCTCCTAGGGAAACATGGCGGTGGGACTGAAAAGATGGACAATCTGTTAGTGAATGCAATGGTTGATGAAGCTCGCAAAGGGCTTTGGATTGATGATAGTTTGTCTTCAAAAGCTTATTCAAATGTGGTGATAGTTTTGCAAGCTTCTGGATTTCCCTATGTAACAAAAAAATAGGCAAAAAACAATGAAAGACAAGTGGCGTGAGGTTCATGATTTGTTCAACAGTCTAAGTGGCTTTGCTTGTAGCCCTTTGACAAAGAGGTTTGAGGTAGAGAGTGAGGTGTAGGATGAATTGATCAAGGTAAGTGTGATGCTATATGTTGGTGTTTTATATGACGTTGAAAAATAATTGTTTACTTATTATGGTACAAATTTCTCTACATAGGCTAAACCAACAATTGCTAAGACAGAACTTGTTAAGTTCGACACTATGATCTACTCAATGAGCTTTATGCTTCTGATCGTGCAGCAAGACAGCAAAGGTTAATTGTGAAACAAATTTATCATGCGATGAACAAGGATAAGGAGTCTATTGACCTCAATGATGCATTTAATGATACAATCATGCATGATCCAAAATTTGGAAGCTTTGATGAAGTTCAGATTTCCACACCAAATGAACAGTCATTTAGTCCAACATTTGCTCAGTCGAATCATTCTACAGGAACTTCTGGTTCTTGAGGAACAAAGCGTAAAGCACCAATGGTAGATGTCATTAAGACATAAATGGACAAGTTGACTATTGACCTTGATTGGGTTGCAGAGGCCATTATAAATGGAAATGCATTGATTGAAAAATTATCTTTGGTGGCAGAACGATAGGTACCAGTTGCCGAATGACAAGTCTTAGTAATCGATAAGCATTATAAGATTATCAACGAACAAGTGAGCGTGATGAAGCAAACCATAAGGCATGTCTATTCTGAGGAGGATGTGTGGCAACTTCTGACTTCAATGAACCTCATGGAACAAGAACGTTGGGAATGTTATGAGTTTTTTTGTAACAATAAAAAGAAGAGGCGGTTATTGTTTAGCATACCTACCCAAATGCGTCTTTAGTCATTGATCAAAATGATGTCCGAAGCTGGGTCATGTTGACTTTTGATACCATAATTTTTTTTACAATCCTTTATGTAGGACACATTGTAACATCTCGAGTGCTGACAAGGGTGGGGAGTGATCGCCAGTGCAAAAGAGATGAGGCACAAACAAGGAACGGCTCCTAATAGGCTTCTAGCAAGAGGGACACATGAATGAATCGAAAACACACCAGAATGAGAAGGATCTAAAGGTTGTGCAGATATGGGATCGCACAGTTGAGGATAAGCTTAAAGGAATTAATAAGTGCTACCTATACCAACAAGATGCATCTACTTTTCGGTAGCCTATCGCTTAAGAACTCCACAGTTAAACATGCTTAACTTGGAACAATTTTGGGATGGGTGACCTCTTGGAAAGTTTCTTGCAAAGCGTGTGAGTAAGGACAAAGCACGTTGAAAAGTCTTGTGTTGGTTTATGGGGATAGTAGTTGATCCTGAAAGCAGTCAGGCTTTACATACATTATATGACAAGTAGGATGGTTGTTTAAGTCATGTAATATGTATGTAATTTTGTGACAATTGTGGTGTATAAACAATTAACAAAATTCTGTATTAGCATGTAGGGGAATATGTATTCAAATTTCATGAATGTAGGACAATGTTATGAGGTACTATATTTTGTGTCTCTATGACTTTTGTTTGATGTATTATATTAATTTCCTTTTTTGGACTTTTGATGCATGAGTTGATGACACCTATTTCATCCACTATATATGATTCAATACTTGAACTTGTGCAATTTTGTAGACTATGGCTACGTGGTTTTATATTTGCATGTGTTGACATTGTAATCTAATGAATCATATGTGTGTATAATTCTCTGTGTTGCAGCATTATTACTATATGAGGGACATCTAGAGAAAAAAGAACTAGAGATGGGAAGCAGAAGAAAAAAACTCAGAAACCTCAACCTGAACCAGCATCATACTTTCAACAAGCATTAGATTATAGAAGATATTTCAGTAATGAAAAACAAATGGATATATACCTTAATGATTTTGCTGGAAGGAGTTTGATGGATCCAAAGATAATGGATATTGACTTCTGTGCTAATGGAGGTTTTGAATTTCAACAATTATTAGAGTTTCAAGGGCTTTAAAAGTTTGTATCACTCCGAGGGCCTCACATACCTAACTTGGTGAAGGTTTTTTATAGCAATATGAGCATAACATCTAATGGTGACCTATGTTCTGAGGTTAAAAATGTTAAGATTCATGTCAAGCCTTTACACTGGTTAACTTTAGCTGGTTTGAAGTATGATGGACATAGGTTTGATGCTTCCAAAATCAATGAATGAATTATGATCGTAAGGAGGTCCTAGTTGTAATGGTTAGACAAGGGGTAGAGATGACTAATGACATAAAAAATGTTGGTTGTCTCAGTGTAGAAAATAGACTTTTACATTACACATATGTACACGTTTTATGTCCACGTGGGACCAACCACACAATACTTACTACTGAAGACATTTTTGTGCTATGGGCAATGAAACAATAAATTGAAATTAACTGGCCACACTACATATGCCACCACATGAAGAAATGCAAGGACAAAGAAATGAAGCCCCTTCTTTATGGTATTCTTCTAACAAGGATAATGGAACATTTTGGGGTTAGTACAGATGCAGAGGCTGAGGTCATATTTTGCTGGTCTAACTTCTTTAAGGACCACAATCCAAACAAAATGAACATTAAATAAGTAAATGGACAGTGGCAACATGCCAATGAGGGACTCAATGTGCAACAACAACATGGACAACAACATGTAGATGAAGAAGGTGCATAATTGGATGCAGACCAAACAACCCTTGGTAATGATGTTTTAAACCAAATCTTTAGTGGCATACAGGGTATACAACAAGGGTTAGACAATTTAGCCATCTTAGTGCATGAGCTACACACAAAGGTTGAAACCAAGTTTGAAGAGTTTGGTAGACGCATTGAAGGACTTGAAAATCTTTACCATCGCGGGCAATCCGAGTAAATGGTGACATTTTTGATATGTTGATGTCATTTCTTGACATTTACAGAATGATCCTTTTGTTCTAAAACTTTCATCTTCATTGTTGGTATTTTGGACTTAAATTTGATTATATATTGTCAACTTCGTAAGGTACACTTGTTGTTGGTATTGTAAACAACTATATTTATTGTATAAACATCATTTATATTGTTTTTTGTTTTATATCCTTCATAATTGTTGTATACAATTAATGTGATAAGTTGGTAACCATATTGCAAAGCAAGTGAAACAAATATTTTAATCAATTATAGTCATGTTTTAATCCATTAAAGCTATTGATTTCATCACTGCATGCTTCTTCAATCGATTATATATTAGCTTTAATTGATTACATGGATAGAAGCCCCTCTAAGACTGCATAATAATCAATTATGCATCTTCAGTAATCGATTAAACTGTCACGATTTGAAAATAAAAGCCCCACAATTGATTATGTAATTGATTCAAATTTGGAAATAAAAACTACAATTGATTGCATAATCGATTAAAATAGTTATGCAGTGTTCCAAGAGCTGCATAATCAATTACACAATCGATTTGAATAAAACATTACATTCTAGAGCTCGCCATAATCGATTACGTAATCGATTCAATGTGCTACAATAGATTGCATAATCGATTAAAATAGATATGCAGTGTTCCTGGAGCTGCATAATCAATTACACATTCGATTTGAATGTCCAACCATCTAGAGCTCGCCATAGTCAATTACATAATCGATTCACTGTGCATTTCACATTTATTCATCCAGTCGTAATTGATTAAATGAGACATTCTATTCAGTCAAACGGATTACATCACCATTATTGCTACGACTCCAGTACAAGGCAATATGGTCCTTTCATTTGTTTTATAATATCTTTCATTTCTTTTCATTCAAACCAAACAACCTTATAATATTATTTTCACTCTATTTCCCATCTATTTCTCTTAAACCAAACAACCTAAATTTCTACTTTATTTCCTATCTATTTCTCTTCTTTTAACTTGTTTCTTACTTATTTTCATCTACCCTATTTCTCTCCTCTATATCATATAAAGCAGACAAGGAGATGTCCCACTCACTTTTCCTTTAGACAACTCAATGGTCAATGTGAGAAAACCATCCTAGTTGATCTTTGTTCTCATAAAGATAATATTTTAAGAGTTTAATAGTTATGTACTGCCAGTGTAAAAACTTTTACACTGTCAACCAATCAGAAATCATCGTTGAGATGACTTTTAAGATAATTAATGTAAAAGTTAACAAACTTATCATACATCGTGGTTTATAATTAGATAACAATGTAAAATTGCTTTACACTATTAGTGTATAGCTTATTTTCTCATTTTGATTTGTGTTTGATATATTTGCATATAGTATACACACACACACACACACACAAACATACATGTACATATGTATATGTATATGTATGTGTATACACACACACACACATATGTATACACATACATATACATATACATATGTATAATAAGTAATAACTTTTATTATCTTAAAATATATTTAAAGTGTAGTTTGCTATTTTTTTTTTAAAGACAAGTGGGTATACACACACACACACACGCACACACACATATGTATATACATATATATACATATACATATGTATAATAAGTAATAGATAATAAGTAATAACTTTTATTATCTTAAAATATATTTAAAGTGTAGTTTGCTAATTTTTTTTTATTAAGACAAGTGGGTATACATTAACAAATTCTTATGCAGTTTGTTAACATACACACTCACTTATTTTTTAGGAGTATTTTAACAAATTATAACTTCATTTTTCTCAAAATACAAATTATTGATATATTCCTCATAAAAAACAAGTAAATGTACATTGGTAAATCTTTTTCTCACACACAGTTTACAATTAGAAAATAATTAATGGAAAATTAATATTATTAAAAATTATGTATAAATATTATTATTAATTTTAATTTATGTATGCATTTTTTCTAAAACTAAATCTTAATTATTTTATTAAGTTATTATGTATAGTGACAACTTATGCCACGATGTTACGTAAATTCAGTTTCATATATTAGTTTTGGTGTAACATACATACAAAGGTATATTAGTTTTTGAAGGTTGAGAAGAAGAATAATTTAAGAAACAAATTTTTTGGTTTCTTTTTTTCTGCTGGATGCATGATTAATGAAATAAGTTTAAGTGTGATATATTTTAAATTTATCCCCCTATATGTGATAATTTTTTTTTTCAAAAAGCAATTGTAATTATTCATATAAAATGACATTGAATTTAATTTTGATATATTGTCTATATTAAAAAGGTTCTATACTTGTATGGTGTATTGTCATATTATTCAATGAATTTAACATATAATTATTTATGTTATTACTTTAATTTTCTGTTCTATATATCATATAAAATGTTTAGGAAAAGAGGAGAGAACGAGATGAAAGGCTTAGGAAGGGGGAAGAGGAGAAAAGAGGACAAAGAACTTAGGCACCTTCATAAAAATATGCCAACCCTCTCCAGGTGAGTGCAACCCCTTGTATGCTTTCCCCCATAACTATATGATTGTTTGTATGTTTTTCCGCTTGTATGTACTCTAATTCCTTGTAGTTTGTACTCTTGCCTTGAACCTTAATTAATGATTAATCATGCTCTGTTTGATTTTCAATGGGGTTTTAGAATATACCATGTGAGGGTGTAGAAAGGGATTTTTTTCCATTCATGATGATTCTAGTATGATTGAGAAATTAGGATGAGGGTTCTTGACATAACGTGTTATATGAATTGTCTGTGTCTATTTATATGTTAAATTATTCACGGCAAACTTGTGTCTTGCAATGAGCATGACCATACTGAAGGGAGGACATCCATGCAATAATGTCGGATTCTGTTTCAGCTTTGTCTCATGTTGCAAAGCACGAGGGTGCTAGAGGAAAGCACCGTTGTGCTCCATTGAACATGATCATGCAACGAACTTAGATTAATGTCTTGGACTTTAGCACAGCCGTGCTCTTCGAAGCATGCCTTACTGGAGTCCCTACGAGTGAAAAGTAAGTGAATTGTGAGTGAAATGCAATAATTGTTATAATTGCTATATGTTGACACTAAGGATGTGTTTTTATTACTATATGTGCAAATTCTACAATCGTATTGTATTTGTATGTCCATAGAGGGGTCTCCTTTGGCAAGGGAAGGGTAGAAACCCCTTCAGTCCCCAAAGGATGACCAAAAGCTAATGCTAAAAAATGTGTTGAAGACTTAACATGTAACACTCCTTTAATTTTAAATATAATTCATATTAATTTAATTATTACTTTAAGTTGATGAAAATGTGAGTAAAATTTTTCTTTTTTTTTTCGATAACAGAATTTAGAAATAGAAGTGAAATGATAAAAACTGCTTATGTATATATATATATATATATATATATATATATATATATATATATATATATATATATATATATATCCAACTGTACATCATGGTTTGAGTAATACATAATAGTCAAAGAGAAAACAAAAGTACATTAAAAGACATATACTACCTAACCCAATATATGCATAAAAAAAAGGATCCTATACAGAGCAATATTTATCTACCCTATCCCTTAAGAAAATATTATAAACTAGGTCTTCAAATCTGGAGAAGTATCCTCTGGCTCTTCCTTAGCATCATCAGGCATTGTTATCATCTTCAATAATCACGATTCAACATGCATAACAAAAATAATGGAGTGAGGTGATTTGTTCTTAATCACTTTCACATGTATGGTAAGAATTTAAATACAATTAATGAAGGGAACCTAGGGTTTATTATAAGTTATACTACACTACCCTTGACTTGGTATGGATCCATACCTCCTATCAGTGAGTAATAGTTCTTAACAGAACCTGGGAAGTGAATGGGAGTACATATACCTTATCAACATCATCACATGGTACAGTCCTCATCATCAATGAGAAACAAATATCAATAAGGACATCCATTTATAGAGGTATACTCTCAAACCAATCCCGGAATGCTGAGCAGTTGTCGGGGTTATCGAGCTTGGTTAGGTGAATATCCCAGCTCACGGGCACTACCCTGGCTATTAGGACTTTCACCACTCGATGCCTACCCCCGAGACCTCCCAAATGGGTCCCTGCCTTTCATTCCTCAGCGTACCAAACTATAGCTTCCTTAACAAGGTGTCATGCCACTGTATGTCTCTTGCTTTACATTACTCACTAATCTATTAATTTCTAAAGGTTCACTTTGGTCTCAAGTATTTGAGCACCAGTATAATTTCTACTAATATCTCTGTCTTATATTACAGAGATTTGACCCATACATATCATTCACATAATTCATAATTCAAATTAAAGCACATAAGCAATAATTCAATAAAAATAAAGATATACAAATAAAAATAAAGACTGATAATTAAGAAATAAATCATAGAATGGTAAAAAAAATTTCATAAAAATAATTTTTAAAGTTAGAAAAATAATTAGAATTTTATCATAAATATTTAGAATTTTTTCAAAAATTTTTGAAATTTAGTATTTTTAAGAAAAATGTGTCCACAGGCATTTATAGAGCACAATTAGAAGTACTAAATAAGTTTTAAAATTTATGAAATTTTTATAGATGGTCTATTAGTGTGTCTAGACCTTACCTGAACGATAAGAACTTAAACTGAAATTTCTATAGTAGTTTTCTAAAAATAATTCATAAATAGCTCATAAAATAATTTCTATCTTTAGTTTCATATTATGAGATTTATGGTTTATTTCTTTTACTATTTTTGCTAAACTAATTGAGTATTACTAAAATTTGATAATTTGATAATTTAATTATTTATTATAATAGCTAAAAATATTTTTTCTAAATTTGGACAGTATAACAACTTAGTAATTCTACTATAATTGTTTGAATTCGAGCAGTATAACAACTTAATAATTATACTATAGTTGTCTAAATTTGAGCAGCATAACTACTTAATAAGAGTATTTTAATTATCTAAAATTGAGCAGAGTAACATCTTAGCAAATGCATTTTAATTTTCTAAAAGTGAGCAGAGTAATAGCTTAGCAAGTGCATTTTAATTTTCTAAAATTAAGCAGAGTAATAGCTTGGTATAATTTAATAATTTGAATTTGAGCAAAATAATAACTTAGCAAAAATTAAAGTTTAACATCAAACAATATAACAATAATATTAATAATAAAACAAAAGCCTAAACGGGTTTAGGGGAAAACCCTTCCTACCAACATGCAAAGTAATTGAAATTTAGAACCAACCCCACTCCCCCATTACCTCAAAGAGTTGGTGAAGTTGTTGGTGCAGAGCTTCTAAGAAGAGGATTTTTACTAATTATTGGAAAACTAGTAGAATTTTAGCTTACAACAAAGTAAAAGAAATTTTTTCTAAAGGGAGAGGAATTCTCTATGAAGACTCACGGTGATTTTAGGAGAAGAAGAATGAGAATTTCAGTTCAAGGTCATAGCTATTTATAGAAAAAAAAAATTGGCTTAGGTGTCCATGGAGTTATGTCACCCATGATGTCAAAATTTCAATTTTTATTTTTTTTATTAGGGACACATATTCATATAGGGGATGAATCACCCCTTGCTAGAGCTGGTACGTGGGATAGCAGCTGTCCCAAATATTTTCCGGTGTAAATTTTACCTGTAATTAGATTAGTCGGTACCAATAAAATCACCTAAACTTGAAAAAATTAGCCTTTAATACCAAAATAATTAATTTAGATATAAATCTGAACAAATGTAATATTTTTCATCAAAAATAATTTCTAAAAATAAATTTTAATTTTTTTTGAATTATAAATATATATATTATATATTCTAAGCTTAGAAAATTCATATTAAATTCATTTTAATTCAATAAATGCTCAAATTTTTATGAAAATTCTAAAATTACATACTTTACCTAGAAATGTACTAAAAATATCATTTTCATCATTTTTGGATGTCAAACCAATATTGAGTTGGTTATTTGACAACTAGGGGTATTTTGGTCATTTTATACAAAAATTTCAGAAAATTCCCATAAAATTTCCAAAATTATATTTTAATACATATGACATGATTTTAAACTCAATTTGATATTTTAATATCAATTGAATCTTTTTCTCATGTCAGCCCTTAATATTGACAAATAAGGACAAAATTGCCATTTTCTAATTTCTCCGGACTTCAGTTTGGAAAAATTATTAAAAATCACGATTAGATAGATTTTGATATTCTGAGTTTAATCGTGGGAATTAGAATTTTTAGACTCCTACCCGATTTTTTTAGAATTAAATATATAGAATAAATAAATAAATAAAACAATTAATTAAATAAAAGTGAGGGTGTTACATAACATCCCTTTTAACAAAGGAAGGATATCTGTTTCTTTTGATCCTCAAAGGGTAGTGTCAATTTCTGATAAGGGGGGCTTGTTTAGTAAAAGCACGAGGGATGCTCCTTGATAGTTTGATCTTAGTTATGGCAATAGGATAGAAAAGAAAAGGAAAGAAAAAGCTTAATTAAAGTTTTATAATATATCTTGAATTATGATGTCCTGTTAATGTTTCTATGCATTAATGCCATGAATTTTGAGGTCTTCGTGTTAATTATAAATATGTTTATCAATGTATTTATGTGTTGTTGTAGTGTCCCTATAGCACTTACTGAGATGTTTGTTTTATTAATTTATTCTAACTATTTTAGAGCAAGCAGATTGAGTAAGCAAAAAGATTAACGGGTTGTTATGTTTTATTTTCTAGGATGCTTATTAATTTTATTATGTTTTAAAGTTTGTGACCACTTGCGTAAGGATAAGTTTTATGTTTATCTAAGGATTTGTACGGTACCTTAGTTACCCATCTTGATATTTTACAGATGGTATTTTTAATGTTTATGAAGTATTCATTTTAAAAAAGTTTATGTTTCCGCGTTAGTATAAATGAATATACAATAATACCTGTAAGGGTGTTACAGGATCTTTGACTTTAAAGACAAGTGACCATTTGATCGATTTGCCTAACCAAGGCATGGAATGACTTTTGCTGACTTACATCAAGACCATTCTGTCGTAGCCAACTTTGCCAAGTTGGGTTACTGACTTATGCCTCCCGCATAACTCTAACACCTACCATGTCAACCATGTGTAACCTACCATGTCAGCCTCATGTAGTGTAATCACCTAACAATATTTTTCGCCAAAAGTTACACTATATAAAGGCATCTCATCCATTAGGTATGGACTTAACCTCATTTTTTCCCTCATCTCACTCTCATTCTAACTTAAACATTGGAGTCTCTGCAGGTAGTTACTACCAAATTGTTCTCTTTGTCATGCTTTCCACCGTACTCAATCAAATTTCATCGAGTGAATATCACTTCTGCCTTACTAGAATCATCTCGCAATTTCATAACCAAACAATTATAATTTTTAAATAGTAGAAAATGATCCCTACTATCATATGTATTACATCCATGTGATAAAGTTATTGTTGTATAAACAAAACAATAATGATATATGGACACTTCATTTTTCACAAAACAACCATTTGATGCCCTTGTCTCTCTCTATGTCTCTTTTCTTGTCATATTACCTATCATGTTTACACTTTTTTCTCTTCTATCTCTTTCTCTCTCAAGGTGTTAAATAGTATAAGGTGTCCATGTATCATTATTATAAATGAAAAATGACAAGTCATAACAAAAATGTTGTTTCTTTTATAATTAAGGCTAAAATTTACTTTTGGTCCCTTATCTTATTATGAAAATTCATTTTGGTCCTTTATCTTTTAAAAGATTCTATTAGGACAAAGGAATGAGAACCCTTAATTGTTTTGATTATAACAAACAAACTAATAAGCTTTTCAAAGTAAAATTAATAATGCACATCAAATGAAATAGGCAATGACAACGTCTTGTGAAACAAATGAATGCATATGTGTTCTATGTCTCACAACATTTGTTGCTTGTTAGTCTATATACCTTTCAAGAACTTATGCGCCAACATTCTCGAAAAATGTTTAAAAGTATGTCAAAGTACCTACTTTGTGAAAAGGCATGATGCTTGTTGAAAAGGAGAACAATAATGTACTTGACTTAGCAAAAAGAAAACATGCTCACTGTCACGAGATATGGTACGAGAAAAGAAAAATAATCAGATTGCTATATTATATTAAAGTGACAAGTTAGTGGAAGACATTTAATGTTGCATTTAATGCCCCAACAGGCATTTTTTACACAAAGGAGAACAGATGAAGGTTTCTCGGTCTTAAAGTTTTAACGACTATCTTTCAAGATCCTTATAAATACTAGAGATCAATTGTACAGGACATAATAGAGAGAACACTTGCTACATGAACACATTCTTGCTCTACATTTCTTAAGTCCTAACCTTCAATGAAAAATCTTGTGAACCTTGTAAAGCTTTAAGAGAAAAAAAGACTTGAACCAATCTTTATACATCTATTTGATAATGTTAGAATTCAGTTTGTTTTACTCTTACCAAAGTTCTTAGTGATTTTAGTTGAAGGCTGAAAAGGCTTTGTAGCAAAGAATACTTGGTTTTTTTGCTTGGAGAGGTAAGTGAAATATTACTTGAGTTGAGCTACAGATGTTTGTGAAAAGAATACTTGTAACTTAGTAAAGTTATAGTCGAACTTGGTAGTGTGTCAAGAACTGGATATGATAAAGATGAACCAATATAAAAACACAAGTGTTTTTATCTCTTTGCTTTTATCTTGTGTTACTAACTAGTATTGTGTTTTAAATTCCTGATCATGTTGGCTTTATAAAAATGATTTGATAAAAGCGTTAAAACAAAAGTTTCTTAAACTAAGTTTTTGCATCGTCCGTTTAATAGACAATATTCAGTATCTCCAAAAGATTTGCAAAAATTGTTTGAAACATAATTCAACCTCCTTCTTGTATTTCCCTATGTCTTTACATATTCATTTTGGTGCTTTAATAAATATGAGTCAAAATGTTGACATTTTGCAACTTAGAAGTAATGTCTTTAGTGTTTTATATTTTGCAATAGTTATAAAACACATTTTGCGGCAATTATAAACTGCTAGTAAGTTAAAGAACTAAAATGACTCAAATTTGAAAGTTAAAAGACCAAAACAAATTTTGACAATAAGATAAAGGACCAAAAGTATATTTTAGCTATTAAATTGAAAAATGAAGTGTCATTCTCTTCTTCCCTTCTTCTTCTACTTCTCTTCTCCTTTCCCCTTCTGCCATAGGCCGCCACGCACCGCCATTGCAGTAAATAAAGGAGTTTAATTTTTATGCACCATGAATGTAAGAAATTTACATTATTAATCAATTAGAAATTATCTTATAAATAAATTTTAAAGTAATTATTATAAAAATTAACAAATTTATCCTATATAATAATTTGTAATTAGATAAAAATATATTTTTTATACTGTCCATACTTTTTAATTTAATTCTAAATAAATAGATACAATATTATATAAGAGTTTTGTACAAGGATATATAATAAATCTATTAAAGTGAGCAGTTGAAAAGGCTCCAAATAAAAATTCAGAACCATATATTAGGTATTAATTGTATTTATCGTTCCTGAGAGAGAGTATCATTTTTCTTAAACACAACATAATATTTTGTTAATAAATATGACTTTTAATATTAAAATATTATACATTTTATTTAATCAAAAAGGGACAAGCACACACTGATTTGCAAAAGGTAATGATGACAAACCAAGTAACAACCATTGTCAAAAGGCAACAGCTATTGTCTTGGTATCGCATGTTACCTGTGTCTATCGTTAGGTTGAGATTATTTAAGGTAAAATTAGTTGATAAGTTAATTTAAAATTTATAAGTTAATATTTTTGTTTTGCAAATAAAGATATATCTTTAAATAATTATATATAGTTGAATATTTTTATTGATTTTAAATTCTTATTAATTTAAAAGATCAAACATGTTATTAAATATTAAAATAAAATGTGTAATAATTAAAGTAAAAGTATTATATGAAAAGTAATTTAAAAAATAGTGAAAAGGAATACCAAACAAAATAATAACATAAAAACGATTAAGAAAAACAAAAAAGATGATAAAAAAAAAGAAAGAGATGTAAAATAATAAAGATAAAAACGCAAATAAAAAAAACTACATACTAATAAATTATTAAAATTACCTTATATCTTATAAATTATAAGCTTGTGAAATAATTTTTTTATCAAATATTTTAATTTAATCGAACAAATTTATAAATTAGTTTAAAAGCTGAATTATTTGACATATCAAACATACATTAAAAAGAAATTATATATAATGGGTGAGGGAATATATTAAGTAAATATTTTTAATAAATTTTTAAGTTTATAAGACAATTATCATTTCTCTAAAAATTGTATTTTTTGAGTGAATCTATATGTATTTAGTAATGAGTATCTATTTATATATAATACTAAAGATAAAGATATATTGTATTAAAGTTGTCATGGGCTATTTTTTAGAAAAGCTTTTCTAAAATATATTTTAATATATTACTTAATTTATTTTATTAACTTTTATTTATTACATTTATACATTTCTCTCTCAATGATCGGGGAGTTTGCCTTTGATGGCAGTGCATGGTGGCGACCTATGGCGAAAGGGGGAAGGACAAAAGAAGTAGAAGAGGAGAAGAAGACATGCCATTTTTAAAATTTAATGGCTAAAATATACTTTTCATCATTTATCTTATAGTCAAAATTCGTTTTAATTCTTTAATTTTTAAATTTGAGTCATTTTAGTCCTTTAACTTATTGGCGATTTATAACTGCTGCAAAGTGTGTTTTATAATAGCTGCAAATGTAAAACACTAACAATGTTACTTCCAAGTTGACAAAAAGACAACATTGACTCAAATAAAAAAATTAAATGACCAAAATGAATCTTTTAAAAGACAAATTACCAAAATGAGTTTTTACAATAAGCTAAAGGGCCAAAAGTATATTTTAACTTATAATTAATTAACATAAAAGCAGAATAAATAAATTACATACTTGTGTCCATGATAAAATAAATTTAAATAACAAATTGCTCTCGTTAACAAAACATGCACTCCCCACATGTAGGCTACCTGTCATGTTCATGCCTTAGTTTTCTTTAATTATGTCATAAAAATATTATATTTACCACTCCAATTTATCGTTTGCTACTTAATCATTTAACTAACATTTAAAACTCGTTTGATAAAAAAAATGATAGATTATAAAATTTAAATAAGAGTATGATAAGATAAAAATATTATAAACACTAATACTATCTAATATTTGATGCACAACAAATAATCTACTAAACAATATATATGTTATAATATCCTCTGGTTAAGGTGGATCAAATAATATCAAAATAAAATATAAATATAAGTAAATGACAATATTAGAATTACATAATAATATTTTAAAATTAATTTTGAATTGTATTTTTTAATTTCACAAAGATACAATTCACATAAAATACTTTATAATAATTTGTCAAGAAGAATTAATATGACAAAAAATCACATGTATATGTGATTAATATTTAAAAAAATATATCATAACATATCTTAAATAATTGATATAATTTTTTTATTACAATATAATATCTACAATTTTTATTATCTTTCATCTTATTCTTACATATTCTAAAGAAAAAATATTTGACTAGTTTTTATTTATAAAGTTTTAATTAATAATATATTTTAATTTTATATGTCAGTGTTTTTTAAATATATGTATAAGATAGAATGTTAAATATATATATATATATTGAGTAGATTGATCAAAGCTATAAATTTTTATTAAATTTTTAAATTATTTATACTTCATCAAATAAATTTAATTTAATGTATAATATACTTTTAAAAATATAAATAAATACTGATTCTAAGGTTACTACCTAAAAAATGTCTAATTTATATAAAATTTAGTGTGCATTATCATTGACTCAATATTAAAATACTCAATGGTTGGTTTAATAAAATTTAATATGTACACAAAATTATTTAAGAGAGTAACATTACAAAGAAAAATTTATTAATATTTATTCAATTTAATTTTTAATTAAAAATATAATTTAATATAGCATATCAAAGTGTGGGTGTGTGTGGAATTCTTATGATATATATCTTATATAATATATATGTATTATTAATATTATATATAGAGTATATAATATGATTATATATTATATATATTGTAAATAATTGTAATTGTAATATTATAAATTATTTACAATTATATATATATATATATATATTTATAGTGATGAGAATGAGAGTGAAAATGACTAATCTCTACCGTTAAATTAAAATGGAATACTTAGATTAAAATACTTAAGAATTCAAATTAAAAACCTTATGTAATCATCAAATCTCTAAAAGACTCACCAAACAAAAATAAATCTCTAAAAGATCTCAATTATTACATCACACTTGTTCAAGATTGTCGTTAATTCATTACCATCAGCACCATGACTATTACCACCACCACCATCATGATTGTTGCCACCACCACAAACATGGCCGCTGTCCCAGTTGCCACCACTATCACGATTGTCATCACCAACACTATCGTTGTTGCCGCCACCACTACCATGATTAATGACAGTGATAGTGATGGCAGCAACAGTCATGGTGTTAACACATTACCACCACCACCATGACCATTATCGCTACCACCACCACTGTCATGATCGTTCCTGCCAACACTATCGTTGCTACCACCACCATCATTGATGGCAACAACGACAATGGCAGTGGCAAAGGCAACAGTCATGGTGGTAATGTTGATGTATTAACGACAATCTTAAAGAAGAGTGATATGATATTTGAGATATTTTAGAAAGTGATAATTGAGATCTTTTAGAGACTTGATGGTTACAGGAAATTTTTATTTGAGTTCTTAAGTATTTTAATATAAGTATTCCATTTTATTTAACGGTTGAGATTGATCATTCTCATTCTCACTTAACAATGTCATTTTCATATGATACACCCTATATGTGTGTGTGTATCAAATGTATCCTACGTGATTATTTCCTTCCTAAGGCCCTTGCTCCCCACACACCCTTATGGGATAATATAATAATAACATAAGTTCATCATATCCTATCAATATAATAAACAACTGAGAATTTTATACAGGTTGAATTGAGTTTTCTATAAAAGCTTAGAAAATATTAAATAAAAACATAATCATAAGGCTGGAATGCATTTTTCCCATATTTTTTTTCTTTTGTATTGGATCAATTCAAAGTAATCAAACCTATATAAGCCACTCCATCCTTTTTTGTTACACACCACAGTCAACTTATTGAATGCATGTAGATTAAGGTGACAAGATCTTTTCAATTCACAGGCCAATCATCAATGACAAATTTTTATAATCCTTTTGGCTAGTGAAAAAATTTTGCTAGGATTACATAGTCAGAAAGAGAGCTTTTTGTTGAAGGAATAATTACTTAATTTTTTGAAAACTCATTCCATAAGTTGTAAAAAACAAATGAGTGTAATTGTTTCTTTAACACAAACTGAACCAAACATAAACTAAATTAAAACTTTTCTTGTCTGCTCTTCTTCTTTTTTTTTTGGCTAAAATGTACATGTGTAGAAAAAGAAATTTATTATTACTGTGCTATTGAGCTATAGAAAACGAAAAGATAAGGAAGAGGATATGAGATAGAGGACTTACATGATTGACTCGGAGATGGAAAGTAGTGATAGCGCTGCTCCAGAGAAGGGAAATCTAACTCAAAAGAATGGCAAAATGTTATTAAGGTACAAGAAATCATGTTAACGGTGCGAGCAGTGGTATATAATTGAAATTAAAAGTTATCAAAATACTTTTAAAATCAAGAATTTGCCTTTTTTAAAGCAAAAAAAAAAAAAACAAAAGCATTTGCCTTTTTCAAAGAAAAAAGAAAAAAGAAATATTTTCCTTTGTTAAAGCAAAAGAAAGCATTTGGCTTTTTCAAAGCAAAAAAAGCATTTGCCTTTGCTTGGTAATTGAAATAAAAAACACGTACAGTTAAAACAACTTAATTTTGATCATTTTATAATTTGAAATTGAATTAAAAACCAATTTAATTTCATTTGACTAAAATACGTTTTATTTTAAATTTTATATTTAATAACTAAAAACTGAAAGCATGCAACCACGTGAAATGGGCCCTAGTATTTTTAAAGAAAATAAGAAATGTTCACAATCACGAAATTCATTTTGTCGAAAACTCAATGGTGAGTTGGATATCAGTTGAGGGGGCACATACAACAATGTGTTTGGTAGCCGTTGCAATTTTTATTCTTTTTTATAAAACACAAATATCTTTCACTAAGGCAATCTTGTATGAGTCAGGTAGGATCAATATTGGTGACAAAGCTGGAACTCGAGTATTTAACGCAGTTACATATTCAATACTCAAAGTTGAGACCTCTCGTTAAGCTAGAACAACCATGTACCAATTGATCATGCGCTCGGTGGTTGGTAGATATTGCAATGATAGGCTAAAAATTTTGTTAACAAATAAATAAATAGAATTGCTATCAATTTTTTTTGGATATTACTTCTTAGTGCGAAAATTTTGACAAATACAGGTAGGCATGCTTTGTGTTTTTTTTTATCAATATAATAATAAAAAACTATTTACAAAATTAATATAGAAAAAAAAACACTATTTACTTGTATGGGGTTGTTCTGGACACGAGAGTTTTTGACATGGAATGTGAATTATACAGAAGGTGCACACACATTGTGTGCCATTTGTGCCACACATAAAAGTTACAAAGGAGGTGCTAATCAAGTAGGTGCCACTTGAATTTTTATTTTTTACATACAAGATGCCTATCAGGTAGGCGCCACCATTCTTAATGTTTGTTCCATGGAAGGCACCACTTGAGTAGGCACCATCCTTGTTACTTTTCTTTGCATAGGAGGATGATCTTAACTTTTAGCTGTAGTGTGCTCGTGTTGTGTAAGGCTTCTGCTTGTTGGAATTAGAAATTAGCTAGTATTCAGTTGAAATCAAGGAAAAACATAAAAGAATGGCCACATTTAGTGATCGTGTCTGCAGGTACTTGATAGATAGTTTGTATGTAAAATTATAAATCAACCTAATCATGAAGATGAATAAAAAACTCAACAATCTAAAATATAAAATAAGTACTTTAAAATCTCAAAGTTGTTCGTCAGTAGCCAATAACAATTATATATGGGGTATTGGAAGATGGAATATAGAAATCTCAATTGCATTTAATAGAAAGGTTCCATACATAAGATAAACAAGAATAAAATAGCAGGTTTATAAAACTAAGGAGTGCATATCTTAAAAATAAAGGTATAGTCATCTGAATAAAACTAGTAAATCCTAAACCAACAACAGACAACAAAACATAACCTAATGATATCGCTAGTCTACCCAAACCAACTAAGACCACTACCCTCTTCATTAGACCTATTGGCTAGGAGGGTGACCACCTTGACCCACTTGGTAGGACACGTTAGGGTCATTGTCTTTAGGGGAATCACTAGAGGAGTCCCTATCACTCTCACTACTATCTTGATCAGCTCTCATATGAGCTGCAAACTCAGCAGTGTCTCTCAAGGATTGGTGTTTCATTTGAAGTAATGTATCACCATCATAGGTTTTACCGCACTTACTTTTATTCTAACGCAAAAACATAAATTCTCTAAAAGAAATACCTCATGAATATAAAATAATGAACCATAAGCATCTCAATGAGGTAATCAAAGTACCATACAAATACTTAAATGAAACATAAAATGTATCCTCGTGTAGGAGGTCATGAGCTAACAATGGAAGAAACTAAAAGTCTACACAATTTAAAATAATGTAATCCATAAAGCTAATGAACTATGCCGAAAGGTGTCCTTCGATTATTCTAAGACCTGTTCATTTGAAACATGTAACTTAAACTAATGAGACAATAGTCTCAGTGAGTGTTGTAATGACACTACGACATCACATAAACACATTAACAGGCATAATACATTTCAAAATAAAGACCTCAAGATTTATGGTATTAGGACATCAATACAATTCAAGATACATTCTAGACTTTAGTTAGGCTTTTCCTTTCCTTTCCTTTTCTATCCTATTGGCAGATTTGAGCTCAAAATCTCAAGGAGCATCCCCCTTGCTTTTTCCAAACAACCTTCCCTTATTGAAGGTTGACACCACCCTTTGAGGACCAAAGGAAACGGATATCCTTCCCTTGTCAAAGGGGATGTTATGTCTTAAACATTCTTTCTTTTAACATTTAGCTTTTGGCCATCCTTTGGGAACAAAAGAGGTTTCTACCCTTTCCTTGCCAAAGGAGACCCTTTTATCATTCATTTACAAACATACATATCACATGTTTTCATTCATATGAGAATAAAGAAAATCATATAGTAAAGGTAGCACATAAACATACACGTTCATCTCTTAGCCATATATTTTACCACTTATGCTTCTATGACCTCTATGGAGTACAAACACAACATTTGGAGTTATACTAACCCTATAAAGTTGATATTTATCTCATTTGAAAGCTAAGAAGATTATCTACAACTTTTATGTTGACCTCAAAATCTGGTTTGATCATCTACTATGCCAAAACTTATAAAGAACATGAAATCGTTACCTAATTTTGATAGCTTGACCTTTGCTTACTAATTTGATCATATCTTGAGTTATAGACACTATTTTTAGGTGATTCCAAATCCACTAGTTAGATAACATCTAGTGCTACAATTTTATAAAGACATCTAAGCTTAATTCTCACTTTAGGGACTATGCAAGGGTGTGTTAATCTAAGCACAGCCATTATGCTTTGTGCTATTCACGTATCTCGCAAAACTAAGCACAACCATGCTTCTATTATGCACAACCATGCTTCATGTCACAGAAAAATCTGAAACAAAGAAGTGAAATTGATGCACGGTCGCACGGCCATGCTTAGTGAAGCACGACCATGCTTATCATCCTAGTTATAATCATTTAAGTGTGGGTCTTCTCAACATAAGTATGGGCACGCTCAACATAAGCATAGGCATGCTCAACAGTAATTCAAGGCAACCCTTACATGGACTCCTAATCATATAAGTAGTAAACAAATAGAAGATACAGAAGAATGGCAACCAAATCATAAAATTACATATCCTAAATCCCCACTCATACTATAAACAAATGTTTGCACCAAAACCCCCATTGAACCCTATAATGACATGTTCATACAACACACACAAAGGATATAAAACAAACATACATGGGAAAAAAGGGAAAACAGAGCAACAATACAATTATCAGGAAAGGGAAATAAGCAAGGGGCTATACTCATCTAGAAAGGGTCGACACTTCTCTATGAGGGTGCCTAATTCGACCTTCCTTCCTTCTTTTCTCCCTTCTTAAGCTTCCCATCTTGTTTTCTCTTCTTTTCCTAATTTGCCTTGACAAATATGGTGAATGAGTGTGATGTTAGGATTAGGGATAGTTTACCCTAACCCTTTTGTTGGATTGGACCCTAATGGCCTTTTCAACTATTGGGCTTCTTTTATTTACTAATCTTATTTCTTTTAATTAAGGTCCCCTTATTTAAGTGAGATGTTACAAGAAGCAACAGCCAGAACTATTGCGACTTGATACCTATTAACTGATGCCCTACACAGTAGCCATAGATGGGGGAAAGGAAGATGTCCTAAACTAACAAGGTATACTATTGATAGGATCGGGAGAAGCAAATCAGGCTCTATAAGGGTAGTTAACTCAGTTGTAGGTTGCTTCGTCTTCTCTTCTCTAAGGGTTTCTTGCCTCTCAACTCTCAAAGTGATCCATATGTTGCGTCGCTTGTCCATCCACTGTTTGATGACAAGTAGGGCCACAATTAAGAAACAAACAAAAAAGGTGAGATAAATAGTCCACAAAAAATAAGCATGCTAGAGGCACATAACATGACAAGCTCAAGGGGGATGCCACCTTCATTGGCAGCAACCCACACATATACATATACACATATATAAATTTGGGTAGCACTATGATTACTAATAGTTCATTATTATGCCAAGAACGTCAATAATGACACAGACATGTTAGCACGAGTCATAGCTCTTTAATATAGTCATTTAACAATTCAACTCAAGCAGGTATAACATCATTGTATCATAGATAAATAATTTCACAGTGCATAGCATGTTCAAGCCAAGGCAATACATAAGTATAGTCTAATGGTAATAGCCACAAGGTATAACAATCATGCACCTTGACAAGGCACTACAAACATCATCAAGCATAAACAATTTGCCGTCAAGTTTCATCAGGAGTTAGTCACTTAGGATGCATGCAATGCCTGGCCAGCTATTCAACCAGTCACTATGTCTTTCAATTAGCACATATAATGTATGAGGGTACCCGTATCCAAAGATTATGGCTCTACGAACCCCATATAAGGCATTTAGCAAACTCCATATGAAACATTTCCACCTTATGGGTGTTTTAAAGGATTCGGACAAAGTGTGCACAATAAATAAGTTCATATGGGACGACAAACTTGAATACGAGGCATTTTTCCATATAAGCTTAAGAATCCATATAGGATTGTACTCCCCAAAGGTAGTAGTGAACTAGAGATGTCATGATGCATGATGAATTGTTAGGTCTTTCCCTTTATCAAATGCCAAGATAAGAGGAGAGAAGATGAATTTTATTGAGAAAAGCCCATATAACCTTTTATAAGGGAAACCTTCTTTTTCAGAATCATTTTGCTCAACTCCAAAAAACATCACTACTTGTAAATTTATTTTCAGGCTTATAATAGATTTTAAAAGACACAAAAAGTCACTTGATCACCATAGTGATTCAAGGAGATACTTTTAGTTCAAAAATTCAATTTAACGTAAAACCCACAAAATACCTATATGTTAAGGTATATGAAGGACATCCAAACTTCATGCACAAGCCTAGACATTAACCTCATTAAAAATATGACTTTATCGTGTCTAAATGAAGACCAAACCAAGTTTAAATAAGAAATATCAAAAATAAGTTTTCAAAATAACCATTTTAGGTAAGGAAAATATCAGGATTTATATATATAGGGGTCTTGGCCATGTTTTAGAAAGGGCTTTCTCAAAAACAAGTTAGAATCCATATGATTCATTTTAGAAAGATATAGCCACATTGGGCATCAAAATACAATCAGAAGTTTAGTTTAGAACAAACATACAATAAATCAGTACCATCTCTCTCATCATCTTGGGTAATTTCATACTAGTGTTATATATTATATAGTTCAAGTGAAACCAACTGTCACAAACATAATTAGGTGTCTCTTTCAGACTACCATTACAAGGAAAACACTACAGCATTTGCAAATTTAGATATCCATGCAAAGTCAATGATATTCATATCAAATTCTCATTCATACATAATATATTCTAATAATCAATTTATCATGACTCATATATACAGTTCGTCAACATAGAAGTCACTCACCGACCAGGAACATATAGTTCATTCATACCAAGTAATGCCTTTAAGGTCATACATACCATGGTTGGTATTGCAAACAGAACAGATCATATGAACAATTATGTAGTAGCATTGCTTATAACATTAAATCAAGCATTTAAAGTTCACATATACTTATACAAGACATGGACCAATTACAAGTAGTATATAAGCACATTTATATCAAGTTATCATAAGGAAAGCATTACTAGCCACATATCCATGAGTTACACATCATGCAATACATTGAAATACCAAAAACAACAAGCTGCCTAGCTAGCATTTTGAGCCACAGAACTAGCTTTACCAGGAAAATCACTAAAATTCACTAGGACTCCAATTGAGGTGGATCAGTTTCATTTGAAAGCTAACACATAAGGCTACAAGACCACTTAAGGGTTTTGGCTAATTCCTCCTACATCAATACCAATTTTAAAAACAAGACAAGGCCTCATGTAAGGTGAGGTTTCAAAATCTCCTTATAACTTAGTTTAGGTATCCAACTTGTTCTAGTCTTAGGCATAGATAGGGGCCTAAGCAAGGTTGATTCTCGTCACCTCTAAGGTGTAGGAAAGCACACAATCCTAAAACATGTCTCCATCATTGCACCACACAATTTGATGAAAATAATGACTATACACAAAGCTGCCCTACACCTAAATAGGTTTAACATGCCTTAGCAAAATATTCATCATTATTCTAAGAAACTCTAAAAAATATGGGACCAAAAGGTTTGGGAAGAGGACACCTAAAGATAGATTCCCACCAAAGAGTTTTTATTGACTTAAATATGGCAATTCACAAGAGTTAATAAAAAATAGGACAGATGTTGATTAGAAATTCCAGCATACACACTTGGCATGATTTTGAGCTTTTAACTTCATCTAGTCTTAGACAATGTTCGACACTTGGCCATGGGCATATTTGAACTCTTCTAAGGTGCATGTAAATAGGGAAATCAATCCCAATACATAAATGATACCATAGGCTTCACAAATGGACATAAACAGTCCTAACAATCAAATCTTCCCTACACCTAAACAGGTTGAACCTGTCTTGCCAAAATATTTAGCAAATATTCTAGGAATTTGAGAAAATTATGGGACCACTTGGGTTTGAAAGAGGACACTTTGATTTAGAAAAGAACTTACAAGGTAAATACCTTAGTTTAATACTCAAATAATTAACATAAGCTATAGGAAAAAGCATGTCTATAGTCACATGTCATAAAATGGTTGCTATAATAACTATAACTTATCATAACAAGATTTTTAACTTAATAAAATGCTCATAATATAATGGTTCTAACATCAAAAACTAAATTTATTCAATATAAATCAATATAATGAATGTAGCTATAAACTAGTATTTTTTTCTTTTTGAATCACAAGAAATATAGCATTAATTGAGCATATCTAAAACTTTAACAGCTTAAAACCTATCATATTCTATTTTTCTTAAATCATGAACCATTTATATATATATATATATAATGATATAACAATAACAACCTTAGTTTAAAAAGGCATAAGGGTTTTAAGAGAAAAGCCTTTATGAGTAAACATAATAACTGGAATTCAAATAGGTAGTTTAGAACTAAACCAGATATAAAAAAATCAATTATGATACTTTAGAAACTCATTTTACAATTCTTGAAAACATAGTTAATTATGATTGTAGTAATATAGAAAATCAAAACATACATATGTATGCATAAGCTTATAATGGTACAAGCTTTAGCGGCAAACATGTACTTGTCCCTTAGCAGGGCACAAGGTACTTGGTCGGGTTCTCTTCCTAGGGTTAAAATAAGGATGTTACATGTTGTGTTATCAGAGACAACATGTGATTCCATATTTGTATTCAAATTCTGATTCTTATTCTTGTTCAATGGAAGGCACCACTTGAATAAACATCATCCTTATTATTTTTCTTTACATAGAAGGTGCCTGCACAGTGGGCACCACTTGTGTTCTTCACTTTTCAACCATGCTGTGTGCATGTGTTGTATTATCGAAGATGACATGCGATTCAAATTCGATTCTTATTCATATTTGGATTATGATTCTTATTCTTATTCTCTACAGTATTTCATGTCATTGAATTAAAACTTTTTCAATCATAGCTGAAGCAATTGTAAGCAGTTGTAGCTTCTTTTAATTATATATTGACAAATGTTTCACTTGTAACCCCACTTATTTTTCACTCTTGTTTGTTGATTTCTCTTACTTCTTGTGTGTTACAAGTTATTTGTTACAACTGTTTTGCATCTAAAAAATGAGTTTCGTTATTGCTTTTATTTATTGGAATGGTAGAAAATTTGAAGGTCCACAAAGAATGGCATTTGAAGGTGATAAAAGATCCATTCAAATTAAACATGGCATCATTTATAATATTTTAAAGAAGAGGATTCATGATAAATTGAAGCTTTTAGCTAATCAAACAATTTCTAGCCTGACTTATAGAGTTTTGACATCTCAAAATCCAACCACATATTGAGGTCTTCTAGTAGGTGATGATGAAGATGTATGATCAATGTTTTTAAACAACAATTGGTGATGATAGTTGTTGACCTATATGTAAACGTTGTCTATGTTGGCTCTTCGTCATTACTTGTTGAGACAAATGATATTCATCATCAATAATGTCATTGATGCAAGAGATGGTGTATCTCACAAGTTAGATTATGTTGGTGTACCTCAAGAGTTGAATTATTATAAGCATGTTGATTTTAGCATGCATTTAAGTGATGATGGTGATGGTGTCAATAAAGATCAAATTTAGGATGGAAGTTCATATAACACATATGTAGAAGGCGATTTTGATGTTACTATTGAACCTAGTAGCATGGCCCCTACTTGCTGCATCCCCAATTAGGTCATCAATTCTGATTGGTCAACAACAAGGACAAGTTGAGGTTAGTATGACTATGTATTTTGGTTTTGTATGTAACAATGTACTATTTATCTTATATGTATTTGCTTTTATTTTTTTATTTTTAGGTGAAACACAAAATCCATACTTGAATTTTTCACCACACTACACATATATCAATTGGATCTCCCTGATCAAGAGTTGCCTTTTCCTGGTTTGAATGTTTTCAATAGCTAGTGTGTTAGAGACGAATTGTATGTTGGTTTACATTTTGATAGCAAACACAATGTACAGATGGTTGTGAAGCATTATTCAATGAAGATGTATCAGTCATTCTATATTGTTGAAGCTAAGTAAACAATTTTGTCAATGAAACGTTCAAATAGTGTAAAAGGTTACCATTGAAGGATGAGAGCATTATTGTCAAAGGCAAAATGGGTCATTACTAAATGAGGAAGTCAACACTTGAGTATGAATCCAATGTTATCTCAAAACCACAACAAATTGGACTCTGAATTTATTTACTCAAGCATATTAGGTACAAAATGCTTGAATCTATTTTTATATGTGAATTATTTAAGTAAATGACACGTCTTTTAAACTATGTATGATAATGTGGGTTTCAATGTGTTTCTTAGGTATGGTGAATGAAGAATCATCAGTCTCTATTTCATTGATACAAGAATGAATTACTGGTCAATTTAGTTATAAATTTTCGTATAGAAAGACTTGAAAGGCTAAGCAAAAAAGCAATAGCAAGAATCTTCAGTAACTAGGACGATTCTTATGATCTATTGCCTAGGTTGTAACACCCTAAGGGGTATTACCGTAACTAAGTCTAGATTTCTAAGAATAAAAAAAAAAGACTTAAAAACATAGAAATAACATGTGGAAGCTATTCATAAATACAATTATATTTATATAAGAATAATACAATAAAATACCATACATGCCTAATACACCTCATCTATCACCCGAATGTGTCGTACAAAACATAAAGAAGGATATAAGGAAACAATGTAAATTAGACTACACCTTTTTCCACATTACTCCAAGCTCTATCTACACACGTCTTCACCTGTATCATGAAAAAGGAGAAACTTAAAGGAGTAAGACATAACGTCTCAGTGAGTGCTCTAAGGGCTCTACAGTTAGGTCAGACTCTTCTACACAGACAACCTTCATTACTTATCTCTTATGACTTTAGCCTTACTAGATCTCTCCTAATTCTCCATACCTATGGTCGGGTCTACACCCTTCAACAGTCAATATTTCTTGTTAACTCCTCTCTCATTCTTACAACTGTTATACAAACTTACTATCTTATTCTTAACCTAAGAACTCATCCTCATTACTTATACTTTCTTATCCAAAACCCTTTCTAGTATTTAAACCTTTCATGTTTAGATTTTACTTTTCTTCCTTTTGATATTTAAAGTTGTCTCTAGGGGTAAAGTCTAAGGCTATAGACATTCTAAAATACTCTTGACACTCCCTTAACATTTACCTTGATACTCTCATTTTGTTCTCTCTTACTAGTCTCATATCTTTCTGTTATGTCGTATGGGAATTCACCTTTTCTTGATCTCAGTCACAACTATTATTATCCAACTATAACCCTCATAACACTATTTTAAGGGTCTAGCCTCTTACATATTCATAAGGTAGCAAAGACAATCTTAATTACAAGCATACATTTATTTCACATCCTTTGCCTAGTAACTAGACATACACCTTATTTTGTTTTGTCAAACAAGAATGACACACGTGCATAATATGATCGTATATCCATGACTTTGACATTTCATCACAAGAAACAATTACATTTTCACATGTGTACACATTACATCAATCGCTCATAAACAAGGTTACACAGACTTCACATAGTTACAACATAGCACACTTCAACATATCACACTACAACAAGATGGATATGCATGCTATGTTCCTAAACCACTACTTATTAACATGTGGTACCAACTTAAACTTGTTAGAAAGTAGACTAAGAATAAATGCACAATCATAAGAAGCGTCATCAGTACCAATGTCCTTCAGCTTTCGCACCCTCAACTAGTATGATATCCCCTCGGTGACTAGTCAAGGTTACCTAGGTTTTGCCAGTATGCCTTGGCTCCATGGGATCAACATGAACCTTAGAGTTTCCTGTAACATCTCGGGTGCTAACGAGAGCGAGGAGTGATTGCTGGTGCAAAAAGAGATAGCGCACAAACAAGGAGCAGCTCCTGATAGGTTTCTAGTGGGAGGGGTACATGAATGAATTGAATACACACCAAAATAAAAGGGATCTAGAGGTTGTACCGTATGGAACTATACAGTTGAGGATAGCTTAAAGAAATTAATAAGTATTTCCTATACTAACAAGATGCATCTACTTTTCGGTAGCCTATCACTTAAGAACTCTATAGTTAAGCGCACTTAACTTGGAGCAATTATGGGATGGGTGACCTCCTGAGAAATTTCCCAGGAAATGTGTGAGTAAGGATAAAGCATGCTGAAAAGTCTTGTGTTGGTTTGTGGGGACAGTCTTCGATCTTACGAGTGGCCAGGCATTACATTTCCCAACCGGATACCACCCCTAAGGCTAGGGTTAAACAACCCATCACGACCTCCACCAGCCAGATTCCTACATACTTTTCTCATCACATAACTCAAATCTTATGATGCATGGTCATATACAATACTTACAGCTTTTCAGTGGCTTTTATCATGAAACTTTGACACAAATTCATATCACACTTACTTTTCTCAAGGTAAATAACAATCACAAAGTATAAACTCAACAAGGCATAAAAAAAAAAAGCAACAATGAGTTAAAACTGCAAAAAGGAGTTCATAGGCCCAAAAATGGAATAGCCAAGGTCGTATTCACCCAACAGGACAAGAGGTTCGCCCGAAAGAAACGCGAAGACCCAACCCACCCATCAAGACCCAACCCGTCGGGCAGGTTGTGCATCTCGCCTGGCGGGTCCGCGTGCCTGGCACCAGCGTAGAGTCCAGTCTTCGAAAACAAGTCGCCCAACAACTATCTAAACCCGCTGGGCGGATCCAAGGTACAAATTTTAATTTATTTTTCCTATTGTTTTTTATTTCTAAATGCTCCAAAATAAATAATTAAATTCTTAATCACTTCTTCTACCTTGATAATTGGTCAATCTAATCTATAAACTCCTCACTCACTCACAATCTCCTCAAAACCCATCAAATCCCTAAACTTAGGCATAAGGAGGGGAAAAAGGTAAATAGATAAACAAGCACAACATAAAAGGCAAGGAAGGACACGTGGGAGGGCACTCACCTTTAAGGACATGCAAAGCTAAGTTCTAGGGCTTGGGTTCTCCTGTTTCTATTCCTTCTTCTTTTCTTTCTCTTCTTCTTCCTTTTCTTCTCATTCTCTTTAACTTCTTTCTTCTTCTATTTTGTAACGGCTAAACCCAATTCTCCTTCTTTATTCCCTTCTTATAACATGTGGGTGGGTATGTAGCTTAGTGGGCTTTAGTCCCCTATTGGGACCTAGATGCTCTTTTTGGTTCTATTATAACATTTCTACTAATTTCTAATATTGGGGTAATAATGACAATAATAATAATATAATAACAACACCATAACACAGAATTAATAATAATAATAGCAACAACAACAACAATAAATATAATAATAACAATGATAGGGACAATAATAATAAGAGATATAATAACAATAACTCTTAAGGCATTTTGTTATCTAATAACACATGTGAAGGATCCTAATAAGAGCTACCTTATAGTTTATTTCTAGTACATAAAATTTGGGTGTTACTAACACGTCTTTTAAACTGTATATGATAATGTGGGTTTTAATGTGTTTCTTAGGTATGGTGAATGAGGAATCATCGGTCTCTATTTCATTGATACAAGAACGAATTATCGGTCAATTTAGTTATAAAGTTTCGTATAGGAAGGCTTGAAAGGCTAAGCAAAAAAGCAATAGTAAGAATCTTTGGTAACCGGGACGATTCTTATGATCTATTGCCTAGGTGGTTAGAAAGAATGGTCCAATGTTGTCTAAGATCAATGTATAAACTTGTGATAGACGAGTTTGTCTTCAATAATGAAGTTGACACTCGATTTCACAAGTTTCATTGTGTATTCTAAATGTTCAGGTCAATCTATGATGCATTCAACTTCTACATGTAATAGTCCAAATTTTGAGTATTAGAAATAAACCATAAGAATACCATTCTTAGGACTCTAATATTATATTAAGAATACCTTAGGTGTTATAAATTTTATTATTCTTATTGTTGTCGTTATTATTATTATTATTATTATTATTATCATCATCATTATTATTTTGATCATGATCATGATTATGATCATCATTATTATTATTATTAAGGTTATTATTGTTATTAATATCCTAGTGATAGAAATTAGTTGGAATTAGATAATAGGACCCAAGATAACATTTAAGGCCCAATAGGGGACTTAAGTCCATTAAGCCATACACCCATGTTCTATAAGAAGGGGAGATGGAGAGAGATTAGGGTTAGTTATTAGATAATAGAAAAAGGAAAAGAGAGAGAAAGGAGGAGAAGAGAAAAGAAGAAGGTAAAACTTAGGCACCCCTCTTAAGGATTTGATAACCATTTCCAAGGTGAGTATAGCCCTTTGTATGCTCTCCCTTCCCCATAATTGTGTGAATCCCTATTGTATGTATGCTCGGTATGTTTTCCCATTTTCCCATAATTGTTTGCTATTGTTTATCTTTCCTGCCAAGATATTTCCATGTTTACGCCAAGTGGGGTTAGGATAAGGGTTTTGTACTTGTTAATGTTTATGCAAGATTGAGGGTTTAGGGTAAAGCCTTTGATATTATTGTATGATTAAGGGGTTTAAGATAGAGACATTCTAATGTTTAGGAATAATATTGTTCTTCCCTCCTTGTTTGTGTGCGTATACATCACCCATGGTTAGGGTTTAGTGAGGGATTGGCATGGATGTTTGCTTGTTGAGTTTAAAGAGGACATTTTAATATTTAGGAATTAAGAAAGAGTAATACTATGCATGTGTGAATATATTATCATTATTGTCATCATTATCATCATCATCATCATTATCATCATCATTATTATTATTATTATTGTTGTTGTTGTTGTTGTTATTGTTGTTGTTGTTGTTGTTGTGTGAACCTATGTGTGATTGCTCGAGCGTAGACAAAGATTATTGTTATTCTTCTTCTTATTATTATTATTGTTGTTGTTATTATTGTTATTCTTATTGTTATTGTTATTATTATTACTGTTATTATTGTTATTCTTATTATTCTATTGTTATTGTTATTATTGTTGTTGTTGTTGTTGTTGTGTGAACCTTTGTGTGATTGCTCGAGCGTAGACAAAGATTATGGTGAGGTTTAGGTTGATTTAAGGGTTTCCCCTATTTTGGATGAGAAATTAAAGGATTAGGCTTAAATGAGAACAACTTAGGAAATCCTCATTTTGGAACAAAATGTTAAGCAATTGGACATTAAGATAGCATGAACACGACCTTATAGAGTTTTGGTAGTTTACAATTTGTTGAGTGATGAACACACTCATGCTTACTTTCTTGACAGAAAACATCAACTTGGTGGGCAAAAAAAAGTAGGAAGATGATCGAATTAGCTTTATGGTCTTCATAAGAATTGTAGCCCTATGTGTTAGCTAACTAATGGCTTTAAAATCACCTAAAAATAACGACTATAACTCAAGATATGCCCAAAATACTACACCTATGTCAGGCTGTCAGCATGAAACAGTATATCCAACTTTAAGTCTAATTTCGTCCACGATATAGGCCAAATCAAGTCACAACTTTTGCATGAAAGTTGTAGGTTTTTCTTTTACTTTTCCAAATACACCAAGATCATCTCCATTGTATCTCTATAGCCCAAGTTATGACCTAAACAAGGATGAAAAGTCAAAACCTATTAAGATCCAAAAATTAATTAAGATTTTCATTATAGCCCAATTGAATTCAAACACGCAAAACTCAAATAGGACATCATTATTAAGCCTGATAAACATTCAATAAAATCAAGTTCAAAGTCATAACAAGTGCATTAGAATTGGTTGATCAAGCACGTTTGTGCTCCATTAAGCATGCCTGTGCTGAGTTCCTTATCAGTGAAGTGTGTGAATTTTGGAGTATGAGAGTAGTAGGACTAGCTTAGGCAATCAAAAACTAAATTGAAACACTAATAATTAGACCATTTAGATATAGGAATATGATATAAGATAAGGGAAGTGAGTACGTGCATTGTGAATGTTGCTTTATGTGTGTTGTGATTGTAACTCGTGATATTATACTTGAGTATGTTTATTCTAATTGACTATGATCATGACTTGTGTATATTGCACTATGAGATGTATGATGTTTTTAACATATGACGTTATGCTATAGGATGTGTGATATGACTTGATATCATTGTGACGAGTGACCTAGCTTGTAAGAGGCGAAAATGGACTTGGGTAATATCTCATTTGTGAGGGACCTAGCCTGTGAGGGGCAAGAATGAGACTCACTCGTTTTGTAAAGAAAAGTCTAGAAGGACACTTGTGTGCATTATATGTACGAGATATGCATCATGACATTGAGATTTTGTAATAGGAAAAAGTATTATGAGGCAAATTGTGGAGGCCCTAAGGAGTTGTCAGCCTGGCCTTGGGGGTTGTTCGGTGGGGAAACCCTAGTGACTCATGTTGATCCCATGATGTTGGGGCCTATTGTGCAGAGCTTAGCAACCCTGACTAGTCACCTGAGATGCTAGTTGAGAGTGCTTAGCTAGAGGTAACCACAGAAGGTTGCGCTCCTTCGACCCTAAGCATGTACTCCTAGGCTACTTCTAGACAATAGTATTGGTACTACATGCATATGAAGTAGGGATAAAGGAATATTGTATTCACATGTGCATAATATCAATGGTATGATTGTTGTTTCTGTGGTGGTACTATAGAGTGAATTACATGTTCTATGTTTTGTGCATAAACTGTGATCTCTTAAGAATAACATGAATGTTTAAATGCTTTAGATGCGATGTTTACTAGTTGAAGATACAAATGCCTATTATATGTGTTTTATATAGTGTTGTAGTGTCCCTAGGGCACTCATTAATGTTGGAACCAAAGACGAATGAAATATCTAGTCCCTCAAATTTTGAAGATAACAAAAGCTTATTAAGTTTTAAGTCTTTGTTGTAAAATGACTCTTTAAGAGTCCAACGCATTTTTGATAACAAGCGTCCAACACGCCAATCTTTAATAAGCGTCAAATAGACTCTTGTGTGATGATCGTCCAAGTGTAAGTATCTTTAACGACTAAGTTTGAAAGTTTGTTTTAAACTCTACATAATCACAAAAACCTTGAGACTAATATTTTACTATTTAGAGTGATCTAACTTTCAAATGTTTGAGCATTAATTGAAAATCAGATACATGTTGGTATATAAGCGTAGTGTTGCAGAAAAAGGAAGTCAACCTATCAAGCTGGCAAGCCGAATAGAGAATGTTTAGAAAAGTAGCTCTCTAACTCAGTATTGCACCTTCCATTTTTTTGCAAGAACAAAAGTCACTTTTCTAACTCTGCTGCCAACTTGATATACGCGCACACTTTTCTCTCTTAAAGATTGAAGCTGAGAATTCAACAGCTACTTTCTCAAAGACTATATATATATATATATATATATATATATAAGCTCAGAAGAGAAGAATATACAAGATAGCAACAACGAATATTGTCTTTATTAGACGATTATGAAAAACGCTCAAACTCTTTGTAGAAAATTTCTTGCATTACACTTAAACCTTCATATCCTCACGTTGTGAGTTGAATTTGTTTCATCAACTATCTTTTTTGTGAAAGCCTAGAGAGGTTTAGTGAAAAAGAATAGTTGGGTGGTTAAGCAATCATGGGTAAATTTCTTTGTAAAGCTTGAAGAGGCGTAGAACAATACTTGTTTATAACCTAAGGTTGGTTAGTTGAACACCTTCAAGTAGAAGAGACTAGACATAGCTCAAGTTTGAGTGAACCAGTATAAAATTCTCTACGTGCTTTTCTTGTTTTATCCTTTTACTCGCTTAGTTCATCTATTTTCTAACTAGTCTTTAAAATTGGTCAAAAAGTTTTTAATACACAATTCAACCTCCCTTCTTGTGTATTACTTGCTCTTTCAATTGCTATTAGAGCTTGGCCTCTTGGGGTTGAGCATCTAATAGTGCAGGGGTAAAAAGATCCTCAGTATACATGGATAACGAAGGATAAGCTGTCAACAGACCACCTTTCTTCAAATGTCAAAATTATGATTACTGGAAACAAAGAATGATAGCCTTCTTCGATGCATGTCACATCGACATGTGGGATGTTGTGGAGACAAGTGACTATATTACCTATTGACCAAAACGGAACAGAGCTGCCTAGAGGTTAATGGACAGAAGCACATAAACAAAGGTATCTACTTAACTCTAAAGCTTGAAATGCCATCATGTGTGCTTTATCTGAATCAGAGTATGAGAAAGTACATAGCTTGAGAAATGCAAAAAAGATATAAGATACCCTAGCTCTTGCTTATGAGGATACTTCACAAGTAAAAAGATCTAAGCTTAGTTTACTGGTAAGACAATATGAATTATTTGCTATGGAAGATAATGAAACTATTAAACTTATGTTTGGTAGATTTCAAACCATTATAAATAACTTAAGATCTCTAGGTAAAACTTATGATAACTATGATCATATGGACAAAATTTTGAGAAGTTTCCCTAGACAATGGAGACCACAGGTTACAACTCTGAGAGCGTCCAAGGACTTAACCACTCTCTCCATGGAAGAATTACTTAGAACTCTCAAAGTTCATGAGTTGGAGCTGAAGCAAGACGAAGGACTAAGAAGAGGAAAGTCCATTACCTTAAGTGTCGAGCATCTACTGAAGGGATCATCGTCCAAAGCTCTGAATGTGGAAAATTCTTCTGAGGAAGCGTCCGAAGAAGATGACTTAGATGAGGTTGAGTTATCTTTCATATCCAGAAAAATACAAGCCATATGGAGAAAAAAAAAAGAGAAAGGTCTAGAGCCAAAACTTCACCAAAAAGTTCAGTAAGAACCTAAAGAAAAGCATCCACCAATTTGCTTCGAATGGAAAAAGCCTGGATATTTCAAAGCTGACTGTGCAAGCTTACAGAAAGACTATGGTCTCATTAGTTTATGTTTAATGTTTTCAAGTTAAGCAGAGCTGGGAGCAATAGTAAAGGAAGCATTTGATATAACTTATAGTCTTATAATTTTGTCTTAGGATTCTAGTTCATTTTTAAGAGTTGATAGCCTCCAGCGTGAGGCCTAGTTGTTATGTTGAGGATTATTATTAAGTCTTGTAAGGTACCTTAGATACTCATGTATTAAAGTTTTTATGTTTTATTTAAGAAGCATTAAGGTTTTATTTTAAAAAGTTTACATTTCTGTAAATATAACTACGTGTGAAAGGTAATGTCCCTTGGGGGTGTTACACTGTAAACTGATTCTACAAATTAATGGCACATTCTTATATGGCATACTATATTTAATCAAGAAAAAAACAATGTTAAAAATAAAATTATGACATACATAACAATAAAAAAAGTATTGTTGTTACTTAAAAAAATTAAATAATTTTCATATTTTCATGACTTTAAATGTTTATTTATTAAGTAAAATAAACAAACATATTTAATTAACATTACTGTAGAAAAGGGTTTTAAATCGGTTAAAAAAGGCTTTTTAAATCAGTTTTACAATTGATTTAGATACAAGCAATATAGAAAGTCTTATCATTTTAGATTGTAACTTGAACCGATTTAAAAACATCTTTTAACTCAGTTCTTTGGGGAACTGAGTGAAAAAGTTATATTTTTTAACTCGGTTATAATTAAAACCGAGTTAAAAAGTGCACAACCGAGTTAAAAAATGACTTTTTTTAAAATAATTTAATTGTTTTGTCATACAACCAACCCTATAATCAAACAAATACCAAAGAAATAGCCAGTACATCAACATATTCAATTATGACCTACTTTAACAAACAAAACATCATAATATGCTTTTAAACAAATAAAATAAAAAACTACTATTGTTTTGCCTAGCTAAAAGCATTCAAAACAATTACTAATTTGAAGGAAGAATGTTGCCCAATGTTGGCGAATGTCTAGCATGTCCTCATGTGAGAATAATTCCCTATCAATGAATAACTACAAGATAAAAAAACATAAGATAAATTCATTAGTCAATCAATTATAAAATTTATAAGTATTGTAACTTGTTGAAAATTATATTACCTTGTCCCATGAATCCACAATATCTACTAAAACTATGGTCAGCATATGTTTCATTACATAATATCCACAATTATAACCCCCTACTTGTTTGTTAGCCTACCAATGATAATTATTTTTAAATATGAGTTGTAGAAACTATTACAAATTATAATTGAATATGCAATTGTAAATTACTTACATAGGGAAAAAACCAAATAGGCTTCCTTCGTAGTGACACGTGCCTACCCGTCAATGTTTAATATCTGATCATAACTTTGATTAAAGAATAAATATGCAAAGTATGTTATAAGCTTCAAAATTATAATATAAAGCACAGAGGAAATGTATTATAAATAAAAGCTTACCTTTCTACTAGTTGTTTAAATGTTTTGTTGGGCTTCTTGTGCAACGAACACAACATAGCCACAACATTGTCCCTAGAACAAATAATTAGTAATCGCCAGTGCGAGCTACCTTGGAAAACAATTAGTGATGAGATTTAAATATCATTTAAAATGAATTGGGTGAAAAATAACTTGTGCTTACCAATGCAAGTACAGGTACTAGATAACACCGTTTTCGTCCATTATACATCAAATTATGAATGTAGGCTTGAGAATCTTCATCCTTATTCTCTATCTTCTGATTACAAGTTATTTGCTAATTACAAGTTAATATGCATAACAACTCATGATCAAAAGAGTGTTCCTTTATTGTTGTTTTTTACCACACAGCTTCATCGTCTTTATAGGAACCAGCCAGTCTTTCCTTTCTTCTAAATGTCTTCTCCCTTGGTGCTACATACAATTGGAGTCATTGTGTGAGGGTATTTATGCAAGTTAACTAATCTCTATGCTAACTTAGCAAAAGTCATTTAATGTGTTTAAAGCTAGCCAAATAGCAATCTAATAATAAAGGAAATATGAGAAAGGAATAAAAATAGTTAAGTTTCCTTTTAATTTTACTCGAGTTTGTTTACAAGCTTAATTGTCTTTTTTGTCCTCAAAGTTATACAATCTCGTGAATTTTGCCTTCAAAGAATTTTGGCTTAAATATATTTTTGATCCCTGTAATATAACTTTTTCTTGGTTTTGGTACTTATAAAATTATTTTTTCTAAAATAGTCCTTGTAATTTTTTTTTATTTTAGCCCTTGTTATTTTGTTTTAGTTCTTGTAAAATATTCATTTTTTTTTGTTTTTGTTCTTGTAATATGTGAATAAATTGCTTTTAGTCCTTATCATTTTTCTTCAAAAAGACTAACTCAAAATAAACAAAATACTATAGGGACTAAAATGAAAAAATAGATATATTACAAGGACTAAAACAAAATAACAAGGACCAAAATATAAAAAATAAGTTTTACAAGGACAATTTAAAAAAATAATTTTACAATGACTAAAACCAAAAAAGCATTATATTATAAGAACCAAAAACATATTTAAATCAAGAATTTTTTTCACTAATTTTGTCCTTTAATTTATAAAATGTCACAAATTTTGCCTTGATGTCAAGTCTCCGTTAAATTCCAAATGACAGGAATACTTTCTAGCAATTCTAAACCGCTAGTAAACAGACATATTTAAAATAATTGCTTTTAACATAACGACAATTTTGAACCACCACTATTGTTAAGTTATAACCATCCTTCCCCAAAAGAAAATAGAACTTATCAATAGTCATGGTTCAAAACTGCCAAAAAGTGTTTATGTTTTTTGAGATTTAACTAAGACTTGATGTTAGGACAAAATTCGCGACATTTTGTAAATTGGGAGAAGGGTAATTTGTGAGATTGTATAACTTTGAGGGTAAAAGGTGCAATTTAGCCTTGTTTATATAATTATGATAGTCAACATTATAATTTTTAAATAATACAAAGTCATCCCTACTGTCATATGTATTGCATCCATATGATAAAGTTACTTTTGTATACACAAAACAACAATAATATGTACCATTAAGTGCGTGGAGCAAGTGATGCGGAGTTGTTCTAATTTAACTAGTGGTCTTGTATTTGAGTCTTAGATATGCAAACTCAAAAGGAGAATTTTGTTACCCATAGTGGCCCTATTTGACTCGAATAGGATTGCCTCCCGTAAATAATACTTGTGATCTTTAAAAAAAATACTATAATGATATATAAACACTTCATTTTTACAAACACCCATTGACAGCCCATTTCTCGTTATTTTCCTCTTGTCATATTACTTATCATATTTACACTTCTTTTTCTTCTATATCTTTCTCTTTCAAGGTTTCAAATGGTACGGTGTCCATGTATCACTATAATGAACGAAAAAGGACAAGTCATAACAAAAATGCTATTTCTTTTATAATTAATTAACATAACAGCAAAATAAATAAATAAATAAATTACATGTGTCCATGTGTTAATGGTACTTAATTAGAAGTTTTTCTAAGTATAACAAGTGTGAAGTTGTTTGATCATGGTGGTGGATTAAGTGATGTTTTCAAAATTCACTATTTCGACAATGTGAAGAAAGGTGCTTAGGAATTTGATTTATTTATCGAATAGATACGAGAATGCTTTAGTTAGGATTCTAGAATCTGAAGACCTCAAGATGTCTGAAGATTGAAGAGAAGAGTTCATTAAGTGTTGATTGGTTCGAGAATATTTTCGAAAAAGACTATGGCAATCAAGTGTAAAGAACTTGAAGCGGAGATTTTACTAAGTCTTGAAGTACTCGAAGACACGAGATTCCAGCAAATTCGAAGATTTTTGCATTCAATCACACGTGAAAGAAATACACATTATTTCAATAGACAATTTTTCGGGTAGTTATCATCAGGCACGGATCAAGATAGATGGCGACATCTTAGATAGTTGTTCTTAGACAATTGTATATGTGTACAAATCTTGTAACTTAGCCATTAGAGCAAAAATTCTATAAATAGATCAAGGTGGCCATTTTTTCTTTCGGTTGAAACACTTGCTCTAATCTTTGTAATACCACACACACCTATCATCATCAATGGCTATTAGTTATAAGAGTAACGTGTATGTTCTCACCCACTTTTGAATACAAGTTCTTTACATTTATGCCATTCATTTTTAATTTCAATTGATTGCTTTCATTGATTCTCCTTGCACTTCTATTGCTTTCTGATTTCATTTCAATTGCCTTTTTATTACTTTCTTCTTTAAATTCCTGATTCACTTAACATTTCAATTTGTTTGCTTTCTAGTTATATTGTTGCATCGTTTTCAAAATTCAATTTACTTGCTTTCATTTAAATTTTGCAAATCTCTACTCCTCCCTTCACTTCTCTTCCAAACTTAGAACTTTTAATCTTTTCGCATTGTTTTTTGAATTCCATTTACTTTTCAAGCTATTTATCTTTCATAATTCTTTACATTCCTACGCAATTATCTTTCCTATTATTTACTTTCTCGCATTTTATTTCAATTGCACTTTACTTTTTGCACATCTTTACAAGTATTTTTCTTCGCATTCACTATAAGATTTACATTTTAAATCTCTCAATGTTCATTTAAATACTTTGCATGCAAGTCTTTATTCTTATCAAAAGACACTAGGTAAAAATACAAATTCAATTTTGTTATCAAAAATTGAATGTTAATTACACCAATTAAAGCCTTGATCACAATAGAAATGAGAGTTTAACTTTTCTCATACTCTCAAATTGAAAACAAAACGTTACTAGTTTGAGTAAAAAGAATTTACAATTAATTTTTGATTCTAAGTCCCATAAGTAAAAAATATATTTGTTTTAAATCACCATCAAAACTTATCTTTTTGAGATTTAAATCAAATCGAATCTTGAAACAAATTTTCACCATCAACACCATGATTAAATAAATTACATGTGTCCATGATCTAATAAATTTAAATAACAAATTGCTCTCGTGAACAAACACACACTCCCCACATGTAGCCTAGCTCCCATGTTCGTGCCTTATTTTTCTTTTATTATATTATAAAAATTATATCTACAGCTCCAACTTGTCGTTCGCTACTTAATCATTTAACTATCATTTAAAACTCATTTGATGGGAATATATCATAAGATATGATAGATTATAAAAGTTAAAGAGTAAATTACACTTACACTCCTTGAATTTTTTTCAGATTGCATACGATACCCCTCTTTCTTTAATCCTTACGCTAACTCTCTTAATTGTTTGAAAAACATTGCATCGACATCCCTTATACATTACATTAACCCCCTTAATTGTTTAAAAAACATTACTATCGTATACTCCTATAAGGGAGGTCGTTCTAAACATTAAAAAAGAAGAAAAATTATGTATAATCTGAAAAAACTTCAAGAGATTTCAGTGTAATTTACTCAAAGTTAAAAAAGGTTAAAATATCTTTTTAATTCTTTAATTTTGGGTCAAGTTTGCTTTTAGTCTCTCAAATTTAAAAGTTATTTTTTTAATATTCCTAATTTGAAAATAATCCACTTTTGATTCCTATTTTGTGATCTTTTTAGTCTCTAATAATAAGGATCAAAAGGGGGCTATTTCCAAATAAGGGAGACTTAAAAAACTACTTTTAAATTTGAGAGGCCAAAAAAAATTTAGCCCAAATTTGAGTGACCAAAAAAATATTTAAACCTTAAATAAAAGTATGATCAAATAAGAATATCATAAGCTCTTATACTATCTAATATTTAATGCACAACAAATAATCTATTAAACAAAATATACGTTATGATATTCTACGTTTGAGATGGATCAAATAATATCAAGAAAAAATATAAAATATATGTAAATGACAACATTTTCTGCTTACAAAAAGTATAGATATATGTAAATGACAATATTAGAATTACGTAATAATATTTTAGAATTAATTTTCTTATATTTTTTAACTTCTCAAAGAAACAATTATCATAAAATATTTTATAATAAATCGTTAAGAAAAATATAACAAAAAATCATTTGTATACGTAATTAATTAGTATATAAAAAAATTATAACATGTCTTAAATAATTGATATAACTTTTTTATTACAATATAATACTTACAAATTTTATTATCTTTAATCTTATTCTTACATACTCTAAACAAAAATATTTGAATATATTTATTTAATTTAACTTTAAAGTTTTAATTAATAATATATTTTTATTTCATATGTCAATGTTTTATAAATATGTATAAGATAGAATGTGAAATATAAAAAGTATATGTTACACACACACATTTATATGTATGTGTGAATACATATACATACACATATAAGATAGAATGTAAAATATAAAAATTATATCACACACTGACACACACACACATATATACATATATACATATATTTATCTATCTGTGTGTGTGTATTAGATCAAAGCTATAATCTTTTAATAAATTTTAAAATTATTTGATATGTCATCAAATAAATTTAATTAAATGTATAATATAATTTTTTTAAAATATAAGTAAATACTGATTATATAATTATTATATAAAAACAAATGTCTAATTTATATAAAATTTAGTCTGCATGATCATTGAATCAATATTAAAATACTTAATGGCTAAATTAATAAAATTTAATATATACAAAAAGTTATTAAAGAGAATAACATTTCAATGAAAAATTTATTAGTATTAATTTAATTTTTAATTAAAAATATATTTTTGTTCAATGTTTATATATATAATATCCTATGTCGTTATTTCCTAAGCACGTCTCCCCTTATGGGATAAAATAAGAAATAACATCATTATAAATAAATTTGAGAATCCATTCACAGGTTTGGATTATACGTGGCGAATCAAGAGTAATTTTCAAGATTTGGATGACACGTGTCATTTACAAAAAGGTTCAGATAATACGTGTCAATATATGATGCTTCGTAAATATTTGGTTCAGTTACATACCATAATTATAATATTACATTAATGAGTTTTAAATAGCTATATTTGAAATTTGAATTTGAAAATTCTATTAAATACCTACTTTTTAAATAACTACCTTAATTATAATTAAAAATTCTGTTGGACATTTGACTTAATTATTTGTTAATAACTAACAAGAATAATATATATAGTTTTCTTAATTATTTCTAAAATTAAGGATAAACTAATGAGTATTTTTTATTTTTTTTTAAATTATACACTTAATCAATAATTTTTTACTTACATTCACCATAATTTTGTCCTAAATAGAAATCAATAAATAATTTTTGCTTAATCAATAATATATTATATCTATTATATCCTCTATTATCTATTATATATTATAAAAGAAGGTTTTACTACGTAAGTAGATACCACATGGCATCACCATATTCATTCTTTTTTGCCTAAATTTTATTTATTTTTTGTTTTGTTTTTAATTCATATAAACACATAATTATATCTAATTATAGTAAAATTATAGTAATTAAGGTAATTATAACAAGTATATATTTTGATTATATTAATCAATTAAATCATTAAATCTTAAATGAATTTTGATTTTACATAATATGATAATTAATTTGTTAAATTTTATAGAATATTTTTTTTTTATAATTATGGTAACTTTTTGTTTATTATCACAATTTTATAACAACTTACTATAAATATATATTATAATGATAATAAGTTATTATATTACCTTAAATACTAATATAATGAATAATAATCAATTATAGTATTATTATTGTTATTATCATCATCATCATCGTCAATTATCAGATATAACTTATTATTAATATTATTATATTATATAAACAAAGGTTTTGCCATGTATGCAAATGCCATGTGATAACACCATATTGATTTTTTTCTTACCAAAAAAATTTTTATTCTATTTTTTAATTCATAAAAATACATAATTAAAGTAATTAAGGTAATTACAATGAGTATATATTCTGATTTGAAATGGTTAGGGTAATTATGATAGTCATTTATATATTTTAATTGAAATAGTTAAGATTGTTTTAAATTAAGATAATTATTATCATTATATTATATAAACGAAGGTTTTGCCACGTACGCAAATGCCATATGACAGTACCACATTGATTTTATTCCTAGCAAAATATTACTAAAATTTTTATTCTATTTTTAAATTCATAAAAACACATAATTATGGCAATTAAGGTAATTACAATGAGTATATATTCTGATTTGAATTAATTAAGGCAATTATGACCATCATATATATGTTTTAATTAAAACAATTAAGATTATTTTAAATTAAGGTAATTAGATTATTTTAAATTAATTAGAATAATTATGACCAATATATATTATTTTAAATTTTTTTCTCTATATATTTTGAATTTTTAAATGTTTGCATAGTGTTACAAATTTTGTCATTAAATTATATTAAAATAAAAGAAAAAATCACTTGATAATAATTAGTTGCAATAAAAGTATATTACAGACAACTTAGAAAAAATTTATTTGTGATCTAGAGTATCTAAATTTCAAATAAGATAAAATTATTATTATTATATAAAAAGTTTTTCATGTATGCAAATGCCACATGATAGTACCATATTGAATTTTTTTTTTGCCAAAATATTATTGAATTTTTTTATTTTTTTAATTATTCATAAAAATACATAATCATAGTAATTAAAGTAATTACCATTAGTATATATATTTTGATTTGAAATAATTAAGGTAATTATGATCATCATATATATGTTTTACTTAAAATAATTAAAATTATTTTAAATTAAGATAATTAGATTATTTCAAACAAATTAGAATAATTATGACCAATATATATTATTTTAAAACTTTCTCTATATATATTTTGAATTTTTAAATATTTGTATAGTATTACATATTTTGTCAATAAATTACCTTAAAATAATACAAAAAATTTCACTTGATAATAATTAGTTACAATAAAATTATATTACAAACAACCTTGAAAATTTTTATCTGGGATCTAGAATATCTAAATCTTAAATATTATTAAAATTGGTAATTTAAATTTTTTTAAGTTATGAAAATACACATTACATATACATACACACATAACTATAATAATACATAACTATAATAAATTAGGTGATTACAAACAATATAAAGTGATTATGAATAATATATTGGGAATTATTTTTGTTTTTATTTCATTTGGGGTTCTTTCTATGTTTATATAGCAACAAATCAAAATTAAAGGCATCCCATATGTCATCTTTTTCATTTCCTTCCTTCTTCCAATCTGTTTAGGGCAATATATTATAACACTAAAAAGAGCCAGTTCTCAGTCTATTGCATTGGCATTATAAATTGATGTTTTTATTCTTTTCCCATTTTATCTAATGTATGAAATTATTCCTTCTTTGTGTTTAGGACACATTTTGGTGCCATTGGAAAAGGTGAGCATTTAGTCTATTTTATTATTCTCAAAATTTTTATCATTGTTTTTTTGTTTTGTTTTTAACTTTTGGGATGATCTCCAACATTTTTTTTTTCATTCTTAAACCATTTAAATTTTTTTTTTCCAATTTATGTTATTTTTTATGAAATCTCCATTCTTTGTATTCAGGACATATTTTGCTCACGAAGAATAAGGTAAACATTGAATCTATTTCATATTGTTCTTCATTTATTTTCTTATTTATGATTTTTTTTTTGTGTTTAGGACATATTTTGTCGCCATTGAAAAAGGTCAACAATTGGTCTATTTTATTGTTCTCGAAATTTTTATTTGGCTTTTTCTGGTTTGTTTTTAACTTTTTGGGTGATCTCTTACTTTTTTTTATTGCATTCTTAAACATTTTAAAATTTATGTTTTTTTTTGTTTCCAATTTATGTTTTTTATAAAATTCTTCATTCTTTATATTTAGGACATATTTTGCTAGCAAAGAATAAGGTAAGCATTGAATCTATTTCATTATTCTTCATTTCTTTTCTTATTTTTTATGAAAAATTGTCTTCTTTGTGTTTAGGGCATATTTTGTTGCCATTGAAAAAGGTAAGCAATTAGTTTATTTTATTGTTCTCAAAATTTTTATTATTGTTTTTGTGTTTTGTTTTTAACTTTTGGGATGTTTTTCCATTTTTTTTATTTCATTCTTAAATCATTTTTAATTTTATGTTTTTTGTTTCCAATTTATGTTTTTTTATGAAATCTTTCATTCTTTATATTTTAGACATATTTTACTTGCAAAGAATAAGGTAAGCATTGAATCCATTTCATTGTTCTTCAATTCTTTTCTTATTTTGTGTTTTTTTTTTCAATTTTTGTGATAATTTCCTACTTTTTCAATTGCATTTTAAAACTTTTTAAAATTTGTGTTCTGTCTCCAGTTAGTAATGTGGTTTTCGAATAGTTTAGACATTTCTTTTACACTTTTAATTTTTTAGTCTAAATATTTTACAATTTGTTATTTTTTTAATTGAAAATTTGTCACTTTTAAATAAAAATAATTTTTTAAAAATGTTTATGTTGCTTGTGTTTTTATCTAATCCAGAAGCTTTTTCAAACCATTACTAAGATATGTGTCTTAAACCTTTATGGATTCTCACTGGATAAGTTGTGAATTAAATTTATGTATTTGGTATAGGTTCAATTATAGTAATGTTGTATCATGTTCATGAAGAAAGTTCAGGTATTATTTTTAACAATGGTATATCTTGATATTTAATATAGTGTATTTTATTTTGAATTTGTTCATAATTGTGGATTTGATTATCACAATCTTACTAATGCAATGTATTTATTTTTGTAGCTTTTTCTTGCGGTATTTTTTTTTATGGCATTGTCTCATCTATGTTCCACATTTGCTTAATGGATGAAAAAGGGGAACAGTTGTTCGACTTAAATTTCAAATAAAGATAGGAACAAGATTTAGATTCCATATATTTTACTTATTAATATATAGATCACAATAGTTAAAATGTATTTTATACAATGATTTAAAAATCTACATAAAAACATATTAGGATTTAGAGGTAATACTTAATTATACAAAAATAAAAATTTTATATCAAAATATATTGATATTTAAGTCATAGAAGTAAATGTGAATAAAAAAATTAGAATAAAAATATATCATACAAAAATTAATATTCTATATCAGAGCACATTAATATCTAAATAAAAATTACTAAGATTTAAATTTTAAAGCAAAAAAATAACGCTAAGATATTAAATATTTTACATAATAATATACTAATATCTAAATTATTATGATAGAAACTTCAATTAGTTAAATATTCTTTATTTACATATTAATTTATCTTGATTATAAACTTTTTACTTATTTAATTTAGTTTCAATTATAACAAAATTTAAAAAATACTTAAAAAATTAATAACACTTTGAAATTAATAATGATATTATAATATTATTGATAGGGATCAAAAATATATTTATACCTATTTTTTAAATAAAAATATATAATTATATCTTAATTAACACAACCAATTTGTTGTTAATTGTTAATTCATAAAAATACATAATTATATTAATGAAGGTAATTATGACCAACATATATTTTGATCTAAATTAATTAAGGCAATTATGACTAACATATATACTTTAGAGATTAATTGATAATATTAATATATATTTTGATTCAAGTTTATAGTATATTTAAATTAAAATTACTTTTAAAAGGTAAATAATATTAGAATCTTTTTCGCATAGAATACTTTTATATATTTTTTTATTTTTTAAAATTTAAACATTATATAATTATTGCACTTAAATATCATGTATTAATTCATTAATTTATGCTTAAAATATCACACTTAAATTATAAATTAATATAAATAAAGTAAAAATATCAATCCATAAATAAAAAATATAATATAATATTTGGAAGAAAAAAAACCTGACATTTTTCAATATTTATTAATTTATATAAATATTTATTGTTACTTTTAATATATGAATTATTATAAATTATGCTTATTTATTTTTCAAAGTATTTTAACCTTTATACATTATTATTGTTACTGTTATGGATCATTTTATTTATAATAAGTGTTTTACTAATGTAATAAATTCAAAATTGAATTGAATTAAATTAAATTTAAAAATCATACAAAAATTATCACCTAATTTATAAATACCTACAAAACTTAGCTTAAGTCTTTTATCTTTTCATTGGGCAATAATGTTTGTTTTTTCTTCTTCTTTAAAATATAATGAATATTTAAATATTTAAATTGATATACAAAGTTATTCTAATACAAATTGAATTTAGAAGTCAATGCTTAATGCTTATTATATAAAAAAGTTAAATGTCAGTTAAAGCTCATATATGTATGTGTGTGTGTGTGTGTGTGTATAATGCATGCATTCATGCATATGATCATGAATTCAATTCTAACTAACATACTTAAAGGACTGAATTGTTTTTGTGAAGAGTACAAGCAACACATTATCTAACACACATGCTACTATTGGTTAAAATTTATTAAAAACTACAAAATCAGGATAAAGACTCATTAAATAAGAAGTAGGACTTAAGAAATTTGTGACTTTTAATAAATTTCAACCAATAGTAGAGTGTGTTGCTAACATTTTTCATTTTTTTATACATAAGGGTGAAAATGTTACATGAAAATAGAACTACAAATGAACTAAACCAATTTGAAATTATTAGAGAAAAATTATTCTGTAAACAACATTTTATTATTAATATCTCTTATTAAAATTATGTATATATCTAAGTTACATACAAATGTAAATATATTTATAAAAAAAATATTTTCTAAAAATGAATTTATATAAATTAAAATGATATTAGACATGTGTAAATATTAAATTTAAATACATATTAATATTTATAATTATTTTATATATTTTAAATATTTATATACACATTTACTGTCACAAATTTTAAAAAAATTAACCAAAATAATTAATAAATATATGAAAAATCATAATAATATAAAAAAATTGTAAATTATATAGTATAAACTTAATACCTGTGCAAGACACGGGTTATTACGCTAGTATTTTATAAATATACCAAACAATTGATTAAAAGAAGATAGGTTAGCTTATCTTATAATATCCTATCTTCATTATAAGAAAAATTAAAATTAGTAACGAAATAATTCATTTGCAATTTTTCAAAAATTTCTTACTAAAATTTGTGACCCCAGTATTAATGATGAAAAAGTCATTTTCATTACTACATTTTACCACTAATTCATTAATTTATTTATTTTTTGGTAGTGCTTAGACACAAAATGACAGTTAGCTTTATGATATATATATATATATATATATATATATATATATATATATATATATAGAGAGAGAGAGAGAGAGAGAGAGAGAGAGAGAGAGAGAGAGAGAGAGAGGGGGGGGGGGTCATAATGACAATTAATGTTGATAATATTATGCTGTAGTTGGATTGAGTGTTTTGTGGAAGCTTAGAAAATATTAAACAAAGCTTTAAATATATTTTTAGTTCCTGTAATATATTATTTTTTAGTTTTAGTCTTTATAATTTTTTTTTAAAATGGTCCTTGTAAATTCTTTTTTATTTGATTTTTATTATTTTATTTTAGTCCTTGTAAAATACTCATTTTTTTGTTTTTGTTCTTGTAATATATGAATAATTTGCTTTAATTCCCTACCATTTTTTTCAATGGAATTAACTCAAAATGAATAAAATATTATAGACTCAAATAAATAAATAAAATGTATTACAAGGACTAAAACAAAATAATAAGGACCAAAATAAAAATAAAAATTTTTACAAGGACCTTTTTAAAAAAAAATTTACAAGGACCAAAACCAAAAATACAATATATTATAAGATTAAAAAAAATATTTAAACCTTAAATAAAAATATAATCATAAGGCCGGCCGGAATGCATTTTCTTCCATTCTTTTTTATTGTATTGGATCAACTTCAAAGTAATCAAACCTATATAAGCTCCTCTATCCATCTTTTATTACACACTACAGTCAACTTATTAAATGTAGCTAGATTAAGGTGACAATATCTTTTCAGTTCCAATTCCTAGGCCAACCATCAATGACAAATTTTTATAATCCTCTTGGCTAGTGAAAAATTTTCGCTAGGGTTACATAGTCAGAAAGAACATGGGTTACAAATATGACTATACTTAATGGGGAATGTCTATCATGGGGAAGTATCAAACTTCACTAATAATGGAGAAGTATTGTTTTCACCATTGATATATACATAAAAATTTTAATGGCTAAGATTAATGATCTGAAAACTGCAGTATAGATTTTATGGTCAAGTTTAAATATTTACACAAGTGGTCCTCATAAAATAAGAATTTCTAAAATGAAACATTTGTACATTAATATTTATTTTTTTATATAGTAATATATATGTAATTAATATGACTCTCTAACATTAATTTTTAGTTAATATAGGTTGAAATTCTTAAAGATTAAAGATTTTACTAACTAAATGTATTAAAAATACTGGTTTTAAAAAAGTAATATAAAATTAGTAAAAAATACAATAATACATTAGTTATTTTTTAAATTTTAGTTTTTATTTTTTTAATATGGCTCAAGCGTTGTTTTTTTTTTTTTTTTTTTTTGACTTACAAGAAATGGAGTAGTGGGTAGTGAGCTAACTGATAAATTAAAATTTATTGTAATTATATTTAGAGTTTTTATAAGTATTTGATATACATCAAAAGTAATTTTTTGATAAATCTTAAAAAATAATATAAAATTAAACGTCAGTAATTTCTAGTTTTAGATGTAACAAAGGTAATATATTTTAGCTATATAAAGTTTGAAAACAGTTAATAATATTAAGTTAATTTGGAAATATATCATGCATTTAACGTTATTTTAAATTTAGACATTTTAAAATTTAAAATAAAATAGATACTAGTACGACGCTGTTTTGCGTGATCCCGTTTTAGTTTCTTAGCTGCTGTCTTTGTTTGTTTTTATTTCCACTGTACCAAAAAAATTAGATAGATTTTAAAGTTATAATAAAATATTTAAAAGTAAACGTAATTGCTTTTGAAGACATACAGGTGTAACTAAATTAGGGCAAATCATACAAAAAAATTAAAGATAATTATTTTAAAATTTTATTATATTATTTTAAACAAAATGGAAATGGGAAATTTAAAAGAAGAAAAGATTTAATAAACTAATAAATTAAATTATTTTAAAGATAATAGTTTATAATTTAATATATAAAAAAAGCATTTGGGTTTTGCTACAGAACGACAAGAAGAGGAATTGAGTTAGAAAGTTTAAAAAGAAGTAGATAACTGACAATTATGAAATTTTTAGTAATAAAGTTTAAAATTTTAACTTAAATTTGATTTTTTTAAATTTATAATTTTAATTTTTTTAAGGGATGAATATATGATTTTATAAAACTGGAAGTAAACTCTAATGACCAGTAAAGTCAACTTCCTCATTGTTAGAGAAGTGTTAAACTTCCCCATGCTAGAATGACCCACACTAAATGTGTGTGTCAAAGAAAGCTTTCTGTTGAAGGAATAATAACTTGATTTTTTGAAAAGTCATTCCATAAGTTGTAAAAAATGAGTGTAATAATCTACTAGGGTTGGCCTAATGGTAAGGGATTAGGATAATATACATGAAGTTATAGATTCTAACCTTAGTGTAATGATTATACACCAAAAAATGAGTGTAATTGTTTCTTTAATTAACACAAACTTAACCAAACACACGCTAAATTAAAACTTTTCTTGTCTGGTCATCTCTTTTTGGCCAAAATGTACATGTGTAGAAAAAATGCATCATTAATGTGCTATTGAGCTATAGAAAAGAAAAGATAAAGGAAGAGGATATGAGAACCAGACAGAGGAGTTCCATGTTTGACTCGGAGGGATGGAAAGTAGTGATAGCGCTGCTCTAGAGAAGGGAAACGTGACTCAGAACAATGGCAAAATGTTATTAAGGCATAAGAAATCATGTTACAAGCCGGTGCAAGTGGTGGTATATAAGTGCTTGAAAAGTTATCAAAATACTCTACTTTATAAAATCAAGCATTTGCCTTTTTAAAAGCAAAAAAGCCTTTGCCTTTCTTAAAGCAAAAATGACTTTGCCATTGCTTGGTAATTGAATTAAAAACACGTAAGGTCATCAAAAAAGCTTTTAATCATTTTATAATTTGAAATTGAATTAAAAATCAATTTAATTTCATGTAACTGAAACACGTTTTAATTCTAAAATTTATATTTAACAACTAAAAACTGAAAACATGCAACCACATGAAATAGACCCTAATATTTTTAAAGAAAATAAGAAATGTTAGTTCATAATCACGAAATTCATTTTGTAGAAAACTCAATGGTGAGTTGGCTAACAGTTGAGGTGGCCACGTAAAACAATGCGTTTGGCACCCGCTGCAATTATAGGCTAAAATTTTTGTTAGCAAATAAATAAATAGAATTGCTATCAATTTTTATTGGATATTACTTGTTAGTACTGAAATTTTGACAAATCCAGATAGGCATGCTTTGTGTTTCAGACAATTTGCTTTTCTTACTTTAACTTTTATTATGGGCTGCTGCTTGTTTAGGGACTGTGTTTTGAAATACAATTTGTTATGTAGATTTATAGAGCTAATTCATATGATTTTTGGCTCTGGTTTAAAGAAAGAGAAAACAGGTCATGCACTGACAGTGTAAAGTAGGTTTATACTGTCATTCAATTACAAACCACCATTTATTGTAAGTTTGTTAACTTTTATAATAAATACTTTAAAAGTCATATCAATGATGATTTTTGATTAGTTGAAAGTATAAAACTTTTTACATTGCTAGTGCATGACCATTAAACTCTTAAAGAAAATATAAAAAAATAACCCAATAATATGAAATGCCATGTAATTTGTGTTCTTGAGATTTTTTATTAAAAACTACATGATTTTACTTAGTTGTTTGGGTTTATTAATATAGGAAACTTAAGCAAAGAAAATGAATAATGTCAGGATATATAGGAAGCTAATTTCAGCTATAAAAGCGCAAGAAGAAGCAAGTTAGCTTTGGTGCCCAGCGGAGCAATGCCCAACGTTGGCCCCCAGCCCCAACACGATGGCAAGAATCTGAAGGGTGGGCGCCTAGTGGATAGGGCACCCAACACCAACACCCGACTCTAGTACATTGATAAACATCCGAACAAAGGAATACCCAGCGCCAACACATTGTTAGGTTTTGCAAACTTTCTTTTTTATTGGGCTTGACATGTTTTTATGGTCCAGAAAGCCCAAATACATTATAAAAAGGCTAGAACTACACGTTTGGGAGGATTCTTTTGACTACTCTAAGGATTGGAAGCGAAGGAGAGTTTGAAGACTCATTTTGAAGCCCTAAATCTTAGGACTTCGGGTTCGATTTCTAAGGTTTATGGCTCTTCTATTTTATTGCTTTCATCTTAGTTTTGTTTTGGCCAACTCTATGAGTTTTTAAGCCCTTTCTTTTTGTTAGGTTAGGATGAACCGTAATTTGATTCCTTTGTAATTTGTTTTCCTTCTAAACCTTCGATTATTAATGCAATACAGTTGTTGAATTTTTGCATAACGTTTTTTCTGTGCTTGACTCCCATTTGAAATTGATTTGTAATTTGAACTTTGCAATTGGGAAAATGGGGTTTGAACTGTTCCAATTTAACAACCATATAATTCTTGAACCTAAGGATAGGAAGAAAAATTATATGCCTTCACGTAAATTTCTTGTTCTTAGTGCTTGTAACTAAGTTTGTTCACCTAAGGGATTAGGGTGCGAAATTAGGAGCAAAGGGTTTATTACCTAAGGAATTAGGGGTAAATTAATTTAGGGAAATTGGGGGTTAATTGTTTAATAAAAATGGGTTTAGAAGGGAAAGAAATTGCATTAGGGGAAAATTATTAGGGACTCTGAAAGCTAACCGTTCTATTCATTGATTTTCTAAACATCGTTTAAATCGCATTCTCAACTTATTTCTGCTCCTTAATTCTTAAAATCACAAAAATTCTAATTCTTCTTTTAATTCATAATATACAAACAATTTTTGGTTGAATTGAGATTAAAATCACAATCCATGTAGAGACAATACTTTACTTTCACTTTATTACTTGTATGACCGGTACACTTGTTGTGATCTTAACAGTTAAGATATGGTATAGAGGTTTTGTAATTAAGGTGTTACATTAATCAAACCGGAAAATATTGTAAAATGTTAGTTAGGTGACAGAATTTATTAACTCTGGTTTGGTCGATTTATTCTTTTTGATCAGCAAAACATATATTTATATATTAAGGCAATCAACAAAGGATAGGTACCAGGGATAACTTAGTCTAATCAAGTTACAAGTATATGCTTGAAATGAAGTGCCTAAGTAACCCCAAAAAATCAGAAACAGCCCTACACAACAGGAGCCATGACAAAAATATGAAACAATCTCTCTAATCAAAAAATAAACCAAGGCCCCAAAGCAAACCAGTAGAGGGATTATCCCTTGGCCAAGAGGTAAACAACAAGGGGACAATTATACACTGCAGGCCAGAAATTTCATAAATTGAAGCACAACCTTGGGTTACATAACCAGTTTGAGAGACCACAAGTAGCTGTCTTTGATTTACCCAAAAACCATCTCCAAGTAGTGAGTTGTACCCTATATAATACTTGTGATTGGTCCTAGGTTCCATTTGAGAAAATGATTGAATTCCTTGTCTCCCATATGGTCCAAATAACTGCAGCCCAGACCATTAGCCACACTCTTTTATCCCGATGCCCTTTTGCTAATGCCCCAAATTGGTTACACAGCTGGAATAAGTTTCTAGGAATGACAAACTGAACTTGAACCCAAATAAAAACTTGGTCGATGTAAGCTAGACAATGTTGGTGTTGTGTATGTCTTGTACTTAATATATATGTTATTGCCTATAAAAAAAAAAAAAAGTTTTCACATTGTCCAATGAAATGCATACAAATGTGTTTCATGCAATTTTGATACGAAAAGTTTTCATACTCGTGGCACAACTGATATTAATTTTAGGAAAATAATTGAAAAATATTGAATAGACCTTTAAATTAGTCTTTAAAATTAAATGGGTCGAGTTACAAAACGTGGGATAGACATTTTCATGTATTATATTATACCCACACTATTATCATGATTATATATATATATATATATATATATATGATTTCCTTAATAACCATTGTGCCAATCATATTCGTATATTCATATTTAACTAAAAGATTGACCATTTAGCTATCGAGAATTATAATTGCTACAGGATGAAATTTAGTCATGAAACAACTTAGCGATTGAATCATTGTGATCACAATAAATGTAGTATCTAGCTAACTCATTTGGTGACGAAAATCAATGTCAGTCATAATTAGCGATTGACATTAACGGTCATTAAGCATGAGATACCCGTCATTCACATTTAGTCATACTACAAGAAACAGGCCGAATAGCCACATAAATTAGAGATTGAATTGTAGTCGTTGCTAACAATGACCAATTTAGTGACCAATTAAAAGTTTGGTTATTTTGATGGATTAGCAACGGAATTAGCAACTTGCAAAATGTGGTCACAAAATAATCGGTCACTAAGGTTGTTGATAAATGATTTCTTTTTCAAATTCTTATCTATTATCCATTTAGCAACTAAGTCAGCAACGAAAAATAATTGTCAAGTAGCAATTGAATTAGAGTGGGTCACTAAATCATGTAAAATTAATTGTTATATAGCGACCAAATAGATATCGATCGCTAAATCCCGTAAAAGTAATTGTCAAGTAGTGACTGAATAGGGGTCAGTTGCTAAATCATGGTAATCGAAAAATGTCTGGTACCTATATAGCAACCAACTTGGATCTTGACGATTAGTGTATACTTTAAATGATTAGTGACGGTCTAGCATCGAAATATGTTTGGGCACTAACATAGAAATCCGTAATACAACTTCCTTGTTTTCATTTCACACCCAAATCCATAATATGACCCTCTCCTTCCTTTCCTCTCTCTGTCTCTCTCCAATGACCGGTGTGTTCCCTTCTCCCTCTCCCACCTAAAGTGTGATTTTGCTTACCTTTTTCCATCTTTATCTTTTGATTTTACTCCCTAAAGTTAAAAGGTACTTTATTTTCTTTTCTTCCTCTATTTAGTAGCCAGTCATTAGTTGTTTGTCTTTGTTTCAAATTTGGCTTTTGTGATTCTAACATTTATTTGTTTGAATTACAAAAGCCAAATCTGAATTTTTTTAGTTTGAAAAATAAATATTCTAATTATATTTGGTTGAAAACTTGCTACCCTTTGTGGCTTTTGTTGGTGCTAAAAATGTTCACAAACACACTGTAATGGGTAAATTGTGTGCTTGAACTTAGTGCTCTTTAAATGGGTTCACAAACAAAATCTAAATCTCTTAGTGTTGATTATGTACATGATGTCCCATGAGCTGTCCTCTTTATTTTGGTATTCTGAAGTTTACTGTGATAGTGTTGTTGGCTTGTTACTATCTAACAGACTTAATTTGTGTAATGACATTCATTTTTCTTTTATTTCTACCAGCTACTTGTTTGATAAAGGCCTGAGTCATTAATGTTTGATTTAAGATTCCTTGAGAGTGTAATGTTTTTTTTTTTTTCTACTTGTTGTTGTGGTGTAATAGAATAAAAAGTTACGCAGCAAGGCCCCTGTATCTTAACTTAGGTTCTTTATTCTTTTTGTTATGTGTAAATAGTTTTAGCTATCATGATGGTTAAGTTTTGCTGCATAAAATGCAAAGTGTGGTTTTGGTTTAAACAACAAACGCTCAACTTGTTATTTGTTTTGTTACCTTAGAACGTGGGTTTGGCTACGAGTTTAATTTTTTGGGTTTTCATAAATATGTTTTGTCTGTATGTTTTATAAAAATCCAACTAATAATTGAAATTGTTAGACTGAGTGGCTATGTATACGTGAGGCACTAATGCCTAATGTTCTCTTTAATTGCCCCATGTTCCCTTTATTAGCACCACTAACCCAATTTTAACTTGGTTGCTTGCATTCACCTTTCAATATGATTTTGGTCATCATTATAATTATATGCATAAATGATTATCATTTCTTATTGATTTTTTTAGAAAAAAAAGTAGCTTATATTATGATTTTCCCCTCCCTTTTCTTTGTCTTTGTAGCTGCCAATAAACTTAAAAAATTATTCAATGAAATCTCTATGACATATTTCAAGTTCTTTTTTTTCTCCATTTTTCTCTCATTTTTCTTATTTTTCTTGGTATTCTCGTAGCTACTCATGGGAGCTAAACTCTTTTTCAAGTCTGAAGTTAATCGATGTTTGGCTATGAGGTCTTAATGTTCTTTATTTTTTTTATTTTGGGTATTTATATTATTTTGTGAGTTGTGTGAAATTTATGAAATTGTCTATTAGTTTTAATAATTAGGGGTAAGCTACGGTCACCATTGTGTAGAAATATAATCTAACTTAAATAAATGAGTGTATGCGTTTATTGGTGGTTAGAATTAAGTCCCTCTAAAATCTAATGCTATATTGGTAGGTTAAATTCCTAAGAGCTTATTTAGGGGTTATTTATCAATAAGGGAAGTAGTCAAAGAGCTGATCTTGATTGTAGTAAATGAAAATGGGTTGATTGTAGTAAATGTAAGTGAGATTTGTTATTAGAGCTTATCAATAACTATAACTAGTTTATCTAAAAGAAAAAGTACACCTTATAGTCGATGATCACCTGGGTAAATTAAAATGGACATTATACATATTGGGCTAGAGTATTTACCATTGTTTTCACTCATCTTTGCTTTGTTTATTATTTTAATTATTATTTTATTTTAATTCAATTGTGTACTCCAACCACCCCTTTTTTTTTGTGCTGTTTTAAATTTATAAAAGAAGCCATTCTTTACCTGAATTCGATTTACTCTCTACTTTACTAAAATCATTTCTAAAAATGGAGTATGTTTTAAATTTTGTTGGTTTGAGGTACCACCATTATTTAATTTAGTTATTTTTACGTGTGGTTTTGTACACAAACGAAAAATACTAAAGTGAATTATATTTTGCAAAATCAGGACTAATAGAGAATCATTAAAATTTCATCGACTAAAATACTTAACCCATATAATCTGGATGACTAATTTGAAAGCCTATCCAATATTTTCCAGTTATTTTCTTAAAGTAAAATCAATTGCTCTATTGAGTAAGAAAATTTTTCATAACAAAATTGTCGGAAACACTTTTGTATGCATTATATACTTTATTGGATGTTGATTCGGCGTGATCATTTGGACCGCTTTGTAAAGTGGTTGGATGACCGTCGTTCCTCTTTTCAACACCAGCCCAATCTTTTCTAGGCCTTTCATTTACTTCCCCATTGACAGTATGGGTGGGTAACGAAAACATCGTTCTCAATAGCATCCCACACCTTCATGTCAATTGACTCAATAAATATTTTCATACAATCTTAATTTCCAATATGTATATCCTTCATCATTAAAAACATGAGCATGACTTATAAATCCACCCTCTATTGAAAAAGAATTGTTTGACGCCATTATCGATCTTCTTGAAGTTGCTAAGCTCTTACCTAAGAGTCAAGGTTTGATGTCACTTGTTACCCAAATGGACAATCAAACTCAAGAGGGGGTGAATTGAGTTTGTTAAAAACTTTGTTGCAAATCAATTTTCCAAACTCGTGAAGGATTATAAATATTATGAGTGGAGAAAGCCTTAAAACGATTCGATTAATGATAAATATTGGAAACCTAAATAAAAACAAACACAATAAAACAAATAAAAATATTGAAATATAAAATCTTAGGAATAAAGAAGAGTGCACCAAAGGTATATACTAGTTTAGCTACCTCAACTGTGACCTACATCTAGTTTCCAAGCCGTGATTGAGAATTTTTCTACTTTCAAATTAGAGTATTACAATAGTAGGCATTTTACACTCAAGAAAACTGCATTGAAAACCCTCTTGCGGTATGCCTCACTCTAAATCACTCTAATCTAGCCTAGGGATCACACACCTCAGAAAACCATGGATAACACACTTTCAGCAACCTAGGGATCACACACCTTGAAACACCTAGGAAACCCCTTCTTAGGAACTTTAAAGGGATATTAACCCTTCTCACAAATCAATAAAACAAAAAGCTTACTCTACGTACAAGTGAATATATCACAAATTGAAGCTCATTATCAACTCATAGTCTCAACAAGAAAGGCACATAGAGTATAATATTGATCCAAATTCTTTTCCTTCTCTCAATGAATTAGAAGTTTAAAAACATTCCTTTTATAACATAATTTTCAGGTAACTTTAAGAAGATACAATTGAAAACCCCCTTCTTTAATTTTAAGATTAGATAAGATTTAAAAGGTGTAGAATTAGTTTCAATTGATATAATTCAAGATTTTTGCATCTACCCAGCTAGTAAGAAGTCATGTTCTTCAATGTTATCAAAAACACAAGAAAATACCCTAAATGAAACAATACTTGTCTTTTACAAAGATTAACTCAGTTGGCGACCCTATTCAAATAACCCTCTAAAAAATGCAAGCACTTTAAAAGATACGCAACTCTTCCAAAAATTTTAGCCCTATTTTAATATTAAAAATACACATTTAATTATCACTTGAATCAATCTTAGTTAACCACATTGACCGGTCTTGTCAGCCCTATTTTATACCTTGACCGGTCTTGTCAGCCATGGCTTTTTGAAACGCATAATCTGCTCCGTGACAACATAATGAAGTAGGACTGGACTCGGATCCTTCACGAGCCAAATAATGAGAACAACGGAAAAGTAATAGTTCATACCCCTTGCATGTTGCAGGAAGCGATGCAGTGAATGTTGTTGCCGCCAAACAATAAGCCATAACAAACATGACAAGAGGCAAAACATTCTTCTGCTCCATCTTATCTTGAATATGTATGCAACTTTGTTTTCAGTATTATAAAGTTTTGATCAACCATTCATAGCATAACATTACTTATAGACTTAATATTAAGTTTTAGAATAATTCTAAATCCTTTTATAATATTTTTCTATTTTGTAAATATTAAATGTATTTTATATTGACAAAATAATTAATACAAATATATTATTTAATAAAAAGTAATTCTTACAAAATTTAATATCTAAATACACACACACACACCACACCACACACCACATATATATATATATATATAAATATGCATCCAAAACTTAGTATTTTATTATTATTTTAAAAAATAGATATATAAAATGTTTTAAAATAAACCTCAAATGTGTGTGTGTATATATATATATATAACAAAATTTAATTTATAAATGTAATAAATATAAATTTATATATTAACAAAATAGAAAGTAATTATTACAATAATTAATATTTCAAACATATAGCCATATATATTAAAATATACACTAAAATAATTTTAATTATTATTTCAAAAATTAGATTATAAAAAGTATTTTAAAAAAGAAAATTTTATAAATATATTAACATATATATATAAATTTCTATATATATAAGACTTTATCTTTTACTTTCTATCCTTAAATAATATTTTAAATTATTATTATGAGATATGTTAAAATTAAATATATATTTGAAAGTTTTTATTCCTAATAATTAATATTCTACAAATATATTTAAAATTAACCAAATTTTAACAGTAAAAACATACTTTCAAAAAAAAGTATTAATATATAATTAATACATATTTGAATAAAAATATTTTTAACTTAGATAATATTTATTAAATACTCATATCATTAATTTAATCATATTATTCTATAATATATTTAATAAATATAATATATTCATTGACTTAGTAGAAAAAATATATGTTTATAAACATATGATTTTATATTATATTATATATATATATATATATATTAAAAATTGTATTTCTAAATAAAAGTTAATTTTCATAAAATTTAATATTTCTCTCTCTCTCTCTCTAATATATACTATAGATTAAAAATTGTTATTTTTATTATTATTTAAAATGTTAATTTATAAAACATATTTAAAATAGAAAAATCAAATGTATGTTAACATAATATTAATTTAGTCCAATATTTAATATATTAATTAATCAAACATTAATTTCAAATATTTATTTATTCATAATATTAACTTAGTCAATTATTAATTTAAATACTAATTTAGTCAAATATTAATGAAATATAAGTTAAATTGGTATTAATTTATATTCTTAATTATTGTTATAATAAATAATTATCAATTAGTTTAAATTTAGTTAAATATTTAAAAAATCCTTATTTTAATTATTATTATTCATAAACATATTTTAAAGTAACCAAAATTAAAATACATATTAATATAACTTTAAAAACCATTTAAAATTTGTTATTTTTTATTTACATAATATAGTGTTAAATATTAATTTAGTCAAATATTAATTGAAATATACGTTAAATTAGTATTAATTTATGTTCTTAATTATTGCTTTAAATAAATCATTATCAATTATTTTAAATTTAGTCAAATATTTTAAAAAAAATCCTTATTTTAATTATTATTGTTCATAAACATATTTTAAAGTAACCAAAATTAGAATACGTATTAATATAACTTTAAAAACCATTCAAAATTTGTTATTTTTTTATTTACACAATATAGTAACTTGAATTTTACTTATCGCTAATAATTTAATGGACAGTTAAAATCATGGATGTTATACAATTTATTGTTTATTTTATATATTAGATAAATAAAGTATCTTTGTTTTATATAAAATGAATAAAATAATGAGGCTGAAAATTTAATTTACAAATCTTTTAATGTATTGCTGAAAATTTAACAAATATAAACCTCAAAATGCAATATTATTAAAAAAAATTATTCTTCATCTGAGAGAAAAAATGTTAAACTGAATTTAAGACATAATTGCATGGCACATTTTTACTATTTAATTAAGATAATTTGTGTATTTTTACTTTCTGTTTATTGTCCCTATTTTTTTATTTATAACTATTTATATTTTCAAAGAAGTACATGCTTATATAAATACATCTGTATTTTAGCTTATTTTTAAAAAATAATTATTTTTTTACCACCTTTTCAAAAGACTTTTTTTAAAATGAAAATGATTATTCAAAATTTAAGTTGAAATAAACATAGCTCAAACTTGCCCAATTAATAAATAGATTGGACTTGAAGTTCATGATATGTCTTTCAAAGACATCATTTACTATATATGTCTAAAAAAAAGGATAAATAAATATTAATATGTTAAAGAGTTTAATTTCTATGCTTGCATTGTCAGTGTAAAAAAAATTATGTTGTCAACCAATAAGAAATTAATCATGCATAGTAGATATGACTTTTAAGTTGATTATTGTTAAAGTCAACAATATTATCTTATAAGGTAATTTGTTATTAGATGACAATTTTAAAACCCTTTATACTATAAGTGTATACACCATTTACTCTATATTAAAGCTACCAACACTATTGTAGGTAAAGTCAAATATTTGACACTTGAATTTAACAAAAAATTTATACAAGGTGATAGAAAAATACTAACATTATAAGGAGAAAAAAAATATTTTGATGTAGACAAAAATATCAAACTAATATTTATTTAAGATAATGAGTGATTTATTCATATTCAAATTTTAAATGACATGTGTAAAATTTAAAATATCAGAGAAAGAGGATTAAATAAATAGTACTTAAACTTAACTGATGTTGACAAAAATAACTAATAATATTATCTCGATTTTGTCATGTACAGTTAATTATATATTGCATTGTTGAGAGTTATAACATTAAAAAAGTTACAATTCTTATTGTTGTGCCAAATGAAAAATATGTAAATTATATTAAAAATATGATCAATAATAAAGTATTTAATAAACTAGTTCAATAAAATACAATATTTGATATATTTTATTTTTCAATTATAACCTCATTAAAAACATTGACAATTTATATTATTAAGGTTAATAAAAAATACACGTATAGTCTTAAATATTAGTTACAATTAATTATTTATAATAAATTATAAATTGGTAAAAGATTTTTTTCTTAATATAATTTTTATATATTTATACTATATTTTTATATTGAAATAAACTTATATAATACACGAATATTACATCTAATCTAAATGAAACAAAAGTAATTCAATTTTTTTTCAATTTAGACACATTTTTCTCATAAAATTGACCCATTACACTGGCCCGTAATATTTCCCACGAGATCAACTGTGTAGGTAACAAAATCGAACTAAATTGGCAAGTCTATTAAAAATTGAAAATTGATTTATTGGTCAGTTCGGTCCAACATCTTAAAACCGAAAATTCAATTGAACTGATTTTTAATTTGAAAAACATTTTCCAGTATGTTGTGATCGGTTCAAGCTTCTTTATATGTAAAACTAGTTTATAACATGTGCCTTGCACGGGTGATAAATTTTTAATTATTTAATTTTTATATTATTATTATTTTTTAATATATTTATTAATTTTTTTAATTTTAAAAAATATCTATTAATATATATATATTCAAAGAATTTTATATTTGCACATATCTTATATAATTTTAATTTATAAAAATGTATGTTTTAGAAAATATTACCTTTATAAATATATTCATGTTTGTATATAACTTAGATATATATATATATATATATATATATATATATATATATAATTTTAATAAAAGATATTAATATTGAAAATGTTTTTATTTAAAATTTATAAGTATTAGTTTTTTCTTTTAAAATGAGTTAGTAGGCATTTATTGTTAGTGTAAAAGATTTGCACAATTAATTATCAGATATATTGATCTCAATTGCTCAATTAGAATAATTTTTCCATGACAATGGATATTTGTTTCGTTATTTTTGTCTTATTATGTTCGGCAAAACTACCTAAAAAGCTAGTTGGAAGCTGAAAGCTTGCTGGTAGTTAAAAGCTAGTAACTAGTAGCTGAAAGATATTAAGTTAGCTTATTAAATTATAAGTGTTTGGTAAAATTATATGTTGAAGTAACTAATAAATATAAAATGACAAAAATGGACATGTTTGTATGATATTTTTATACAAATATTAATTTGTTTTATTTATAAAAATATATTTTGAGATATTTATAATTTTAATTTTTTAATTAATTTTAAACTCTAGTAATTTTTTATTTATAGATCAATTATTTTAATTATATTTTTTATATTGTATATTCTATTACTAATCTTATACTATATCTTAAAATATTTTCAATCAAGTTTAAAATAAAGTAAAAGTAGTAGACTTAAGTAGACATCATACTTTTATTATGTTAATTAGTGTAGTCGTTAAAACATCTTGAAGAAAAGATACCAAATAAATAATTAAAGCTTGCCTTATTTAAAAAGGATACAAAGGAAACTGTCGCAACTGGGGTCACGACCGAACAGCGAAAAAGAAATGAAAACAAAGGAGCCGCCACCAAAGTTTATTGAAGAAAACTTTGGAAAAACCCTTTAAAAGAATGTGGTCTATGAAACCAAAAATGGATTCGGAAGTCGATTACGTGTAGAGAAGATGTTAGCATCCTACGACGTCCGTCATAAAGACGATTACCCCTAATTAAATGTGCAAAATGGATAGCTTCAACAATATTTATTTTACCCCTTAGATTTATTTTATTTACAAATTTTATCATTTTTATTTATGAAAAGAATTTTAATAAACATTTATTTTGAAAAGAATTTTTTTTTATTTTTTTGAGATCGACAGGGGTGGGCCCCTACTCCTACGTATCCTCGAGTGTAATGAGAAATCAAACTCACGTAGTTCCTTGTAGAAAAACATTTTGTCGGTCGATTGTTTTTTTATTTATTATTATTATATGTATTTTATTTTAGTATGGTAAAGGTATACTCAAATAACCAAATTAGAAGTGCATCTAAAGTGGTTATCAATATACCTTTTAAGATTTCATAATAGTCAAATAGGAAGTGCATCCAAAGTGACTATCTAAAATCCTTAAAAAAGAAAGTTTAATATTGTAAAACCCTCAATATTGTAAAAAACAAATTTAACAATTTTGTTCTACTTTCATTATAAAGGCATACTCAATAACCAAATTAGAAGTGCATCCAAAGTGGTTATCAATACACCTTTAAAAATCCTAACAATAGTCAAATAGGAAGTGCATCCTAAGTAACTATCACTAGAAGCTTTATTATTTAAGACATATTTTATTATTTTATTTTATTATATATTATCATTATTATTTTAAAAAAATGATAATCAAGTAAGAAGTGCATCTTAAGTGATTATCGTTATTATTAAAAACTTTAATAATATGGAAACTTTAGTAAGTGTAATTATTTATAAAAAAAAACTTATTAGTTATTGTTTTACCATTCTCATGTTAAAAAGGAATTTCAGGAAGCATATGGAAACTTTAGTAGAAAACACCTTTTAATTGTAACAACAAATGAACATTTTGATTATTAGATATTTTACAAAGGGTTAAAACCAAAGGTCTTAAAAAAAGGATTCACAGTGTTTTGCGTTGCTATTCACTTGACCTTCAAAACTGCCATAATCGGATCCGTCAATCAATTATATATATATATATATATATATATATATATATATATATATATATATATATATATATATATATATATATATTATATATATTTATTTATTTATTTATTTATGAAGGCTCAACGTACAAAAAGAAAAAGAATAAGTCAATGCTTCGTTCTTTATAGGTAGGCCAACACATTGCATCTAAACCTTTCAATTTGGTGTGAGGCCCAATCTACGGTGGGCATAGTGCCTTTTATCCAAAAGGCAAAAATCTGAGCCCCTAAAGGACCCAGGTGCCACTACATCAAGAAAGATCGTTGAAGCAAATACACGGTCTTTTTCCTAAAACGAATTTCGAAGCGCCAGGGAGGGGAGGGAACCCTTGCCGCATCATTGCCTAGAGATTGGAGGGAGAAAGGGGTTTTGGGAAGCTGGCACACATCAGCGATGTGGCGGCACGATGGATCTGCAGAAGTGTCATCGTTAGTTCACATCACGGTGTTCAAACCTGCACATCAGAGATGATGATTGCAAAGGGACCATGAACGAGTTCGAATTCGAGAACAAAGTGCATATCAGTGAGATTCCAACACGAATCTGCACCATATGGACTGTGATTTGCACCATGAGCATATGGTATGTCAACGTTAGCCGTGTCATTGCAGCGAAGAGAACGGGAACGACATTGTTGATTACCGCGTTGTGTTCACTTGTTATCGTGTTGATTTTGGAAGTCAAATATTATCACAGATTAAGCAAGGAATTAATACAGCATAACACCAGATTGGCTAACACTCATATTGTTCAGTTTGGTTGATTACAAGAAAATTATGAACATAAACATTACTTTAAGTGTCAGTGTGATGCCGAAAATGAAGAAATACGAAACATGTGCAAGTGACTTAAGCGAATACGTGAAATTGGAATTGGCAATAACAAGCTTATCTCTATTTCTTTCAAACTAATTGAAAAATTATATACAAAGCAGGGAAACTTATTCATGAAGAGGAAATCAGATCTACAGGATATAGAAGCGCGAAAAACAAAAAAAACTAGAAATAGAATTCAAATGATAGGAAAATCAGTCATATGTTATCATGAGTATCAATATAGAAGACTATGTCCACTATTTTCTAATTGGATATCAAGAAGACTTCAGTGTTTATTCCAGTAGAGACACCATGTTCGATCCCTTTTCTCCCTTCTCTGCTTTCCAGCACTATTCACGTGTCTTACTCTCCTCTCTGCTTCTTGCTTTTCAAAAAATGACATCCCCCCCTCGTTTTTCTTTTTTTAGGCTATTTCTAAGCTTGGAGTCTGCAAGTCTCTCTTCCTAAATAGCCCCCTCCGCTTCCCTGTTCTCTTCTCCTTGTTTTATTTTATTTGTTTTCTTTTATTTAAATTGGGCTTATTTGGCCCAATGTTTGTTTCGTTGGGTTTTTCTTTTTTTTATCTTACTAAATAGGCTTTTAATTTTACCAAAGCCCAAAAAGAAACTCTTATACTCATTTTATTAGGTCTAAAAAGAATTATTTGCTCTTTCCTTATTTTTTTCTCTTTTTATTTAGTATTTTTTCTTGTCTCAAATCTAAACGTTTTATTTATTTTTTTCAACTTTGGAACTTTGTCCTTTCCTTTTCCTCTATTTTAATTGATTATGGGCTTGATGCGTTCCTAGCCCTATAAGTATAAGACAAAAGAAAGTTATTTAACTAAAATGTTTTTTTTTTCTCTTTCCTTCTTTTTTATTATATGGATTGCCCAGATAAAATTGGATGTTCACAGAAACTTAATAAATATTTTAAGGGTAAAAAAATAAATATAAAAAACTAGAAGGTAGAAGTTAGCTTTTAAAAAAACGCAACTTGAAGCAATGTCTTAAAAAACACTACAAGCTACTAAAAAAAGTTTATTTACCAAACACTACTAATAAGGTCAAACAAGCTTTCAACTGATAAAAAAAGCTAAAAACTAGCTAAAATATCTTGCCAAACATAGCCATAAAGTTATTCTTTTAAATTAAATGACACTAATATTTAATTTCAAGAAAATATATAATGGACCATAGTTCTAACCTTGATTTTTGAAATATTTTAAAGCAATCATTTGTATGTTTATTTTATGGTATCAAGTATGAGGTACTATTTATATTGCTTTTGATCTTAATTACATTCTATGTTAGGAAGTTTTTTAAAATTTTCTTTACGAGAAATGCTAGCAACATATTCTCTAACATATTCTTTTGAACACACTTTCTACTATTGACTGAAATTTATCGGAAATCACAATTTTTTGTATTTCTCACTTCTTATTTAATCTCTCTTGATTTTGTCATTTTCAATAAATTTTAACTAATAATAAAGTGTGTATTACAAAGAGTGTGTTACTAGTACTCCTCTTTGCTTACATATCAAATATTTATTTTTAATTGCACATGTGATTTAAATCTTTTTTTTTAAGTAGTAAGTTGTGCGAATTTAATTGTTAGATATTGATCTTAATTTTGAGTTTAGATCTTCTAAACTATAATGGTGTAGTATTTGGTAAAGTAACCAAACTATTGGTCAATATAACATTTAGATCGCCTTACCACACCAGATCCATTCTTTATTAAAATAATAGACATTTGTTTCATTATTTTTTGTCCTATAACAAAACTATTCCATTACATTAAATAACACTGATATTTAATTTTGAAAAAAATATAATAGACAATAGTCTTGACTTTGATTTTTAGAATATTTTGAAGCAATCATTTGTGCGTTTATTTTATAATATTAAGTAAGATGTATAGTTTACTTTTGATATTAAGTTTATTTTAACAGAGAAAGTTTTTCTAAATTTGATTTTATATCATATAGTAATTCTTAATTGTACATGTGACCAACTCTTTCTTAAATTAAAATGCAAAAAAAAAAAAAAAAAGGAGCCATGGCTTTTTAGCTTTATTTTCTTTGACTTTTTGTCTTGGTCAGACGAGTATTGCTGTTAGTTTGTGTTGTTATAGTTTGTCATTTTATAATATATTGAACTTCTTTCCAAGAAAAATAAGCATGCATGTCAATTGAAAGCATGTTTCCATTTGCAAATGAGGTGATATGTAAATTTTCAACAGAATCCCGAAAGATATACGTACTGGATTTGTGACCATTACTTATATTAGATAAAATGTTAATTATGTTATTTTTATACATACATTGTATGTTATTTTGTTGTTTTTCAAAACCCAAGAAATTATGGATAATGTGTTTTATAAAGAATTGAGAAGAATCCTAAAAAAATATACAATTATTCAATTTTATTATTTTTTATTTCATTAGTACGCTTTTTTACAGGTTAATTGAAAATAATGACAAATTTGACATTTTTTTTTTTTTGATAAACTGCAGGGAAGTTGAAAATAATCCTAAAACTCATTGTTTGGTCTTCCAATTTAAAAAGATTTTGATTACAAAGCAATGACAATTGTAGATAAATAATATCTTTTCTTTCACTTTTATGTTTACATTTATGTACAGTGTAATATTTCTAACCTTTTTTTATAGAGTTTAATGGTCATGCACTGCAGTGTAAAGTAGTTTTACACTGTCATCCAATCACAAATCATTTATTGTAAGTTTGTTGACTCTTATAATAAATATTTTAAAATTCATATTATTGGTAATTTGTGATTGGATGACAATGTAAAACTTTTTATACTGACATTACATGACCATTAAACTCTTTTTTATATTTGTATATATAATAACTAAAGTTCTTTATATTATTAAAGTACAATTCTATGCAATGCACAAAAAATAAGATATTAAAATATCATATTACTATAAGCATCTCAGCAGCGAGATTGAATACTTAGATCGAGTCAGTGTTCACGCCGCCCACCTTAAACAAATAGGAGGTGTGGGCCATAGGTTGCACATAAGTCGTCGGGTCACACGGCAAAAGAACATCCAACATACAGATGCACACTCCAAAATGTGAAATACTCATCTTCATATATTGGAGCTTTTTTGTGGTAGTTATGACCAACGACCATCAGTTGTCGTAAGGTTAGAGCTTCAAGCCTAATTTTAGGTTCAGGTGGCACACCCCTCGCACAAGCACCACCCAACGAAGGGAGAAATTATTATATGGTTTTGAACTATCATGGTTCCCATTAATCTTCACATAACATGTAATTAAGTGTTATTAATTATTTTTTGTAAATTGTAAATCTTGAATATGTTATATGAGCATTGGTTGGGAGTATGGACACTTGATAGTCTTGGACTACCTAACAATTTCTACAACGAAGGGGGATAGGGAAAGCTACAGGCCCAAAAGCTTCAACCCTTCTTTCTAAAAGGTATCACCTCATTAAAGACCTAGCTTCCTTTCATTGTGAGCTTGCCCCTAAACTAAGGGACTTTGTGAAAATTGATATTAGTTATGCAATATAAGCAGAAGAGACTTTTCCCTAGCAATCTCTTGTACTCTCTTCTCTTTACCATGTGATAGGTCAACAAAGCGCGAGCGAGCACAGAGAAGGAAATGCCAAGCCAAACACTTCAACCTAAGCCTAAATAGAGACATGAGAAGTAAAAATAAAAATCATATAAATAAATATGTATTCAGAAAAAATTAATATACACATCAATACATGATAAGAGAAATTGTTTCTATATATCAAATTTAGCACACTAGAAATACAGACACACCTCAGTGCCTGAGTTTTTTCTGGTTGAAAACATAAACAGTAAATTGTAACCCTAATTTCTTTATGCTCGAAAGAGACCTTCATCAAGAAGCCCACTAACTATCTTTGTATTTTTCATTTGATCCACGGGGAGACTTAGATCGATCCCTTTATCGAAGTGTCAAAATTAGTATGACAAAGAGCTATGGAGAATAGAGATCATTTTATGACTTTCCTCCATTACACACAATCACAAAAATTTTCTATCATTCTTTTTTCCATGGGATTAGACGAAGATTGTGAGCATAATTCAAGATTCTTGCTAGGGTTAGATAAAGATGGTGGGATGGACATGCACAGATTCAGGCATCACTCCAAGTACACGTGATAAAACATTTTTAATAAAAAATAATTGTCTAAAAATTGCGTTACGTTAATTATGCATCATTATATTCTAAGATCAAGAATCTTTTTTTCAAAGATTCTTTGTTTGTTTTGCAGTGGAGAAAATTAAGGAATCAGGGGCAGCTGAATTTCCTCATGGCACAGGCAAAGAGGGGTGGCACGGCTTGTTGGGTTGGATTTTATGGCTATCAACGTTCTTTGCTTAGGGAGTACGAGTGGTGCTGCAACGACTGCTTCAAAGGGTAGCAACCGCTAGACCATGATTCCACTATATTAACTTTATGTTCCATCCTACAGCCATGGCTGATAGCAACTTGGGTACTCCTAATTCCTTCAGTTTTTCACACTACAAAACAAACAAAGGCTAATTGCTCACATTAAATATAAATTGTTCTTACAAGCCTTCCAGGAACTAACCTAGTTACAATCTCTAGGCAAGTCCCAACATTTAGTTATATGAAGATGATCCTATCGTATTATAAGGGCCTTATATGTATTAGTATGGGAGGAAGTCTATGCGGGGTCTTGACGATCCTCGTGTAGTGAGGGTTGCAATTCCCTTCGTGGTTCATCTGATGTGGATCTCAAAAGTCTATAGGATGATTTGAGGTTACTCCTTTAAGCATGGTGTCGCTAGAGTTCAGTCTGTCCTTATGTGAGCCGACTGAAGTCTCGTTCAAAACACAGTCCTAGAAGCTGTGAATGACTTGGCATGAAGTAGCTTATGAAGTGATTATTTTGACATTATTTGATCTACATAATCGCTTGCGTAAGAAGTGTAGATACCTTTAAATAGTGATTGTGTTGTATAGTAATAGTATCACATACACACCTATGTCAAATACTATACGAACATGTCAAATACTCTTTGTTTTAGAATAATACATGACCTAATCGACATCAATATCTCAGTTCATCTAATTAAATCATTTAGAGTTTTCTTGACTTCTTCATGTTTAGTTTCTTCTTCTTCCTTTTTTATTCTATTTTATGAGTACCTGAGGATTTTAAAGAAATGATATATCTCAATATCAATTATATATATATATATATATATATATATATATATATATATATATATAAATTTTTGTTCTACTTCAATTACGTGGTCACTTTTAATCGAATGTGACCCTAATGACAAGCTTACCCTTGAATGTGGGTGATTTCTCCGGTGAGCTACTACTTTAGTAATGATTAAGTACGTTGATTGAATGTGGTGTCACTTGCAAAGACTTCAATACTCAAATAAGTAGAAATTCCAATAGAGTGAAAGTACATTTGGATGAATGAAAAGATATTTATCTATGAAGAAAGTCATGGTTTTATAGGTGTAGGATGTTAAGGGCAGTTACCAACCAACGTGAACGATTATCCATTAGCCACATCATTTTGGCATGATGATAGTTATAGGTGATGCACTTTGATGCTTCTTAAGAGACGTTATCTTTTAAATGTATGATTAGACTATCCTCAAAATGCATGTTCACAAAAGGAAGGAGTTATTAAGTACGTCCGAGATCATATGACGCATCTCAATTCCTTACAGGCTTTTGGTGGGCTGATGCGCTATAGTCATTGCAAGGTTGTTTCCTTGATCGTTATGGGGTTGTGCATGATGCCTGTATATATTTCAGTAGTGCTAGTTGCTCATTATGACGGACACCTGTACGTTGAATTAATAACTTGTACTTTTGGAGAGTCATGCCCTTAGGATTGGGCCTATTCCAAATTAAACATTTTTCATTCTTAATGTTTTCTTAATTTGAAATTCATTTGCATATACATGTAATTAGAAAATTGATATATGAATTGGTCTTTAAAGTTAATCGCTATATGTATTAATGATCTAAAAACATGCGCGTGTTCGTTAGAGAAATGGTTGATGATCTAATTATAATTCCTATATTTAGGATATCTAAAGAAATAGGAAAAACTTGACTTGGGATAATTATTAGTAGTAGTTTATTCTCTCAATCCACAAATGTTAATTTCTGTTAGATTCAATATTAATTGCACAAGAGAGGGAAATCATAGAGAGGAAATCATTAACTAACGACTTATATAAATGAATTTTACAAAACTTGTCTATTGACAGAATAACATTTGGGATTTATGCACAAGAAACAAATAATTTAACAGGCAAAACATGCTATATGAATAACTGAATGGAATCGTACTTCAAGTGAGTTTACGCCAAAGCCCACCCTTAGATGCTGTTAAGCACTTCACCCGTGGAAAAACAAAACCTGCCTTTGGAGGTCTTCCATCAATAAGTGAATTCTCATATATCTCTTTGCACTCTTGAATGACCTAATTAACAAAAATAACATTAACAATTATAAAATCAATAATTTCTCCACGCTCCAGCACATAATTTTTGTTGATGAACAGCTTTGATTAATATGTTATTCCCTCTTCTTAGAAGTTGATGTCAACCGGTTCCCCCATAATGATGTCCATATAAATTGGGTCTAGTAAGTTGTCGCTAAATTTATATACATCTCTAAAAATAGATCCACTAGAATATAAAGTACAAACCATGTTCAATTGTTAATTTATAGGTTGGTGAATATCTTCGATGAAGAAATTTTCATGCACTAAAAAGTAAAAACAGAACATTTACAAACTCCTGCAGTCAACTTGATCACAATAAGAATTAACAAAACCAAATAAATGCTCTATTTATATTCTTATCTTCGAAAATATTGCTTAAGTTCAATGTTAACCGTTAAGCAAAATAAACACTAAATTTTATTTACCTCCTTGGCATCCTTCCGAGGAATGCCTTCTCGTAGACCAACAAGTTTCTCCACAACTTCAGGCTACAACAGCAGATAAAAACACAAATTCATCTACCAGGATAACTCAAGGTAGAAATCCTCATGCACTTTGAAATTTGAATCATATAAAGCTTTTAGAAGTTAATTTTCTAAGCAAAAGATAAACTATATAATAAAGTAAAATCCACTGCAAAAATATTGCAACTGCATAAAGAACTCATTCTTCCATTTGTGAACGCAAAAATTGAAATCATATTGGGCATAATTTTACCGGGCAGTCAGGTTGATGTTCAAGTATATTTGTATAGATGAGTGTAAAGGTATCCAGGCTCTCTGCTGAAGCAAGTTCCCTCAAGTCGCTAAGCACACTCACTCTGTTTTCAACTTTCTAATCCAACATGAAAGAAATTAGAGTTAGAAACTTGGGCACAGTATGCCAAGATTAACAGATCAGGAACTGGCACAATATTCATGTTAGAGAGAAACAGTAACAAAATATCTAGAAGGGAACTTACAGAAACACTGATATGTTCCCTAAAAAAGTCCATGATAACCTCCTCATCTAGCCTCATCCTTTCAATAGTTTCTTCCTTAATGTAATTTTTCTGCAATTAAAATATCAGTGATACAATTAAGTCAAATAAATACAAAGCTGATAGAAGAAAATATGCACAATTTTAGTACATAAATAAGAACCAACAATTATTTTATTGACATCAGAACCTGTGTTAAAAGACGATCAACATAAACAACCACTGTTTCTTCAAGACAGGCTTCAACAAATCTCCTGAAAGATCTTTCTTCAATGTACCTTGAATATATGGTAGTTGAAACTTAGTTTTCCTCAACAAACTAAATATTTAACAATCAAACTTCAAATAAATGCAATAGAAGCCATTCACACCGGCAACTTCATAAGCAAGCTTCAGATATTACACACAGACACAGCAAATCTTATAGCTAAACACACATTAGGGATGTATATATACACACACACACACACACACACACACTAGGGATGTATAAAAAAAGAAGGCTTTTTATTATAAGTGAGAAGAGCAAAGCTTGACCATAACCATATTTGGATAATGAAGATTAAAATTTATTTAAAGATTACATGATCACTTAAAAAAGTTACGAGACTTGTTTTAATCTCAACCATTCATGTAAATCAAATGGTCTATATTTCCATCTCATGTTATGATCTAATGTTTTATGCTTCTATCTCCCTTGTCCAATACAAGGCAGGATCAACGAGTTCGTCAACCCTGCTAAACCTTAAAATCTCATTAAGTAACTCACTAACTAACTAACACATAACTAACTAAACAGGGGTTACCTATCAGGATCCTTACTTCACATATACCAGTTTCTACACAGATATCAGAGAAAGCTGACAGAAGTAACATGGCATAGCACATACGGAAAAATAAACAAGGTCAAATTACTGACACAGGAAAATATACTCACATTTTTACATCACCAAAATAATCACCAAATGTTGCAACCAAGTATTCAGTAACCTGCCCCTCACTCCATTCTGATAAATGCAAAGAAAATGAAAACTCGGTTTTTGCATAAAATAAGGTGCAAAGGCATTCAATTGATTACATATATAGGAAACATAGTAAATTTCTTGTTAATACAATGAAGTTTAGCAATTGTATAGGATGATGTTGGATATAATAGTACACACTAATCCAAAAACCCAATTACTTAGCAGCAAATATCAAGTACAAGAACTGTGAAGTGTAAACTGGCATTATCACACAAGCTTTAAACACTTAACAATAGTTTGCAGCCTATTATATCTTGAAGTTAAAGACAATGCATTTCCTATTTAAGTAGATGGATTTATTGCAGAAGAGTAGAGTTCAAAAATCAGGAATACTGCTAACAGAAAAACTCTATACAAATCTGACCTAAAAAAAGCCCTAGTTAAAGTTATCAGCATAAACCGACACAGACCCAGCTAGGTGATGGAGAAAATTATTTTACCTTTCTGGTATAGCTTGACCAGCAACTCCTGGACGCCAGGATCTTCAAATATGACACTAACAGTTTGATGCACAGCTTCCTATCACCAAGAAAATTCAAATTATCAGAAGTGAAATCTCTTCCAAGCAACAGACCGTTTGTCCACTACATTTTACACTACTATGTAATAATAACAACAACAACAACAACAAAGGCTTATACCACTAGGTGAGGTTGGCTATTAAATGGCAAACTGTGTAATTCCAAGATACTAAAAATATTTAAACAAAATCCAGGAAGAAAAGATTATGGCATATATACAGAAGAAGTCATATCTGTCATACACAACTCGATCAATCCTAAACAGCTACATAAAACCCTTTCTCATTTGTGATGCACTTGGATAAACATAAACATCTTCAAGGAATTAAGATTACGCATTTGGCTTCTATTTGGTGTAAAGCCCATAGTCTTTTTAAGGGAATGTCCCTAACATATATGAGGGAATGGGAGTTTTGCTCTATTGATGTTTTTTCCCCTTTGTTGTCCTGTGTTTTTGCTCTAATGTCAACTGTCAAGGAAGATTCTTTATCCTCCAAACTTTTTGTGATTTCTTCTCTTCATCATAATGCAATGGTTTATCATAAAAATAATTTTTAATACACACATAAATGGCTGAGATCTACAATAAACCGAAGATCAATTCTGTATGTGATTAAGGATCCTCTATAAACATATCAGGGAAATTAAATTAAAATTTTACAATTGGGTATCAGTTGAAATCAAGGTTTTAAAAAACAGCTAGTGACCACGATTTCGGCCACAACATCAAGGTTTTTAGAGTCACCGCAACTGCAATTGCGACCACAATTGTCCACAATTTCCCACATCAGAGATTATGACAAAACCGCAACAGCAATTTAAAACCTTGGTTGAAATCAATATGAACTTCACAGAAAATGTGCCACAACTGGTTTCTGTCCATAATCATGTGATCTCATGATTTGTATAACATGGAAACACTAGAGATCCATAACTGTGAGGAAACTGATACATACAAATATATGTTATAAAGATAATTTCAAAAAATTCCATCAAGAAGAAATGCTTGTAGAAGTTGGAGAAGATGAATGTCGATTAGATGCGTCATGTTGTGCTGAACAATTGCAGTACGAAAACACAAACACACACCAGAGAAGTATTAGAATAAAAAATTTATACACTCTTCCATACCTTAGCAACCTCAAGAAAACCCTTACAGGTATCTTCAAAATTAACCTGTAGTGAAACAGAAACACAAATACATAAAAGTCAAGAAAAGGATTGGGTAACCATTCATAATTTCCAAGTTAGCACATAGATCAATGCTGGAAGGAGTAAGTACAGCATAATGGTTTATTCAAATCATTAAGCAAATGAATTTGCTTTTGATCATCAATCCATTAAGTTATATATTGCAATAGCAGTTTGGCTGGTTTTGAATGTGGATACATATGCATCAGCAATTGATAGTCAAAATATTGCAATGACCCGACTTTTCTTAATGGAGTTCGATAGTGTAGGAATTCAAGACATTGCAGATTTCCATATTAGGGGAAATCGGCATTTGATTTATTTTGTTTTAAAAATAAGATCTCCATTATTATTTGTTTTTATTTGTTTCCTTTTATTATTCCTTGAATCAAGGAACAGACTTTAATGTAATATTTCTATATAAGCAGTACTTTTACTGCCGAATAAAATAAGAAAGTCTTCCCCGTTTACTTTCTACATGGTATCAAGAGCCCTAGGTTTACTAATCTAGGGATTCTCTCCCCTTCCCTTATGGCGGCAAGCCCAAACCCATTGAAAATTGCTCTGACTGGCACGGTTAGTAGCGACACCACAACAACCGACGACAATACCAACGACTCAAACCCCATAGCGACTGGAGGCAGCAGCACAGGAGGAATTTCCCCTATTTTGTTGAACAGCCAAGAGGGTTTCTCCAACTCACTTCAAGTCAATGTTACAGAATGGTCCCAAACGGTTAGACTAATTTTGGAAGGCAAAGGAAAATTTGGGTTCTTTATGGGGGACATGCCTAAACCTACCAAAGGGGATCCAAATTGCAGGTCATGGAAATCTAAAAACTCCTTCATCACTGCTTGGTTAATCAATTCTATGGAACCAGCAATTGGAAAGCCTTTTATGTTGTTGCCCGCAGCAAAAGAAGTTTGGGAAGCCGTGAAAGACACGTACTCTGATATTCAGAATTCTTCTCAAATTTTTGGCCTGAAATCAAGATTATGGCATGCTAAACAAGGTGACAGGGACATGACTACCTACTATAATGAATTGATGACTTTACGGCAAGAATTAGACCTCTGCTATGAGAACAATTGGAGTTGTACCGAGGACAATGTTCAATTTATTAAAAGGCAAGAAAATGATTACGTATTTATGTTCCTAGCCAGGCTCAACAAAGAACTTGATGAAGTAAAGGGTAGAATTCTAGGGAAGACACCCGTGCCAACAATTCGTGAAGCCTTTTCAGAAGTAAGGAGAGAGGAAGCATGACAAAGGGTTATGCTGAACAAGTAAGCCCCTGTTTTAGAAGTGGAAGGCTCTGCTTTTGCTGCTAAGAATCATAATGAAGAGGGGAAGAGAGATGGTAAAAAATCTGATAGGCCATGGTGTGATCATTGCAAACGCCCATGGCATACATGTGAAACCTGTTGGAAGATTCATAGGAAACCTCCAAACTGGAAAAAGAAAGGAGGACGTGAGGGTCGTGCACTTCAAGCTAGTAGTTCTGACCAAGAGAAGCAGTCTCCCTCAAGTTCGCTTCCATTCACCAAGGAACAGTTAGACCAACTATATAAACTCCTTAAGTCTCAAACTCCTTGCTCCTTAGCTCAGAATGGTAACTTCTTAACAACTGCCCTTCTTAGTGTCAATTCCCATCATACTTGGATTGTTGATTCAGGTGCTTCTGATCACATGACGGGAGAGTCTAATTTCTTCTCTTCATATAGTCCTTGTGTAGGTAGCCAGAAAATTAAGATTGCAGATGGATCTTTTTCAGCCATTGCAGGAAAAGGTCTTATTGTCTTATCCCCAACATTAACACTCCAAGATGTCCTGCATGTTCCTAACTTGTCTTGTAATTTGTTGTCTGTCAATAAATTAGTTCAAGACAAACATTGCCACGATTGTGTGTTTAAGGATTTGAATTCGGGGAGGACGATTGGCAGTGTTAAAGAGAGTGGAGGACTCTACCTCTTTGTAGATGGATTTGGATCAAGACAGCAATCACAAACAATAAGCTCCTGTTTTGAATCTATTTCTGTTTCAAAAAATAATGAGGACATTATGTTATGGCATTTTCAGTTAGGCCACCCAAGTTTTAGATATTTAAAACACTTATTTCCTAAGTTGTTTGGTAATAAAGCCCCCTCTTTGTTTCATTGTGAAATCTGCGAATTTGCAAAATATCATCGTACTTCTTTTCCTATGTAGCCATATAAACCATCAAAACTATTTTCTGTTATTCACAGTGATGTTTGGGGTCCCAATAAAATAAGGACACTCTTCAACAAAAAATGGTCCATCACTTTTATAGATGACCACACTAGACTTTGTTGGGTGTACTTATTAAAAAAAAAAAATTTGAAGCTAAACAAGCTGTCAAATTTTTTTTAAAATGGTGCAGATTCAATTTCAAACAAATATACAAGTCTTTAGAAGTGATAATGGGAAGGAATATTTTAACAAGATCCTAGGAATTTTTTTTCTTGAAAATGGGATTGTCCATCACAATTCTTGTGCTAATACACCCCAGCAAAATGGGATTGCGAAGAGAAAAAATAAATACCTTCTAGAGGTGGCTAGGGCTTTACTCTTCTCCACTAAAGTTCCTAAATATTTATGGGGTGATGCTGTTTTGACTGCTACATATTTAATTAACCGTATGCCATCCAAAATTTTACAATTTCAAACTCCTTTTCATACCTTTAACGAGTATTTCCCTATGGCACGTATTTCAACTGATTTACCATTAAAAATATTTGGTTGTATTGCTTTTGTTCGTGAACATAAGCAGCTTGGAAAACTTGACCCACGTGCTAAAAACTTTGTTTTTGTTGATTACTCTCCAAGCCAAAAAGGATATAAGCATGGTTCTAAATTGCGGTTGCGGTCGCTGTTGCGTTTTCATTGAAATCCCTAATATTGCAGAAAATTGCGGAAAAATGCGGTTGATGCGGCCGCAATTGCGGTCGCGATGCGGTTGCAGTGAGTCCAAAAACCTTTACATTGCGGCCGCAATAGCGGTTGCGGACCGCAATTTAGAACCATGGATATAAGTGTTTTGATCCAAAATCAAAAGATTTTTTGGAACTATGGATGTAACTTTCTTTGAGAACCAACCTTTCTTTAATGACATTCATCTTAGGGGGGAGTTCAAAGGAAGATTATTTTGAAAATATAATTATGTCCAATGAAGTGCTTATTTGACAAGATTCTGAGACTTGCACTACTGCACCAAAACAAAATGGCCAGGATTAATTATTTGAACCTACTCTCATAATGAGTGAGGTTCTCATTGAATCTAGGGCTACATCTTCAAAGCAAAACTGTACCAAACAATCCTTGGAAACTAGAAATAAGGAAGAACCAACCTTAATGTCACAACATGATGATTCTTGTAAGGAAACAGGAAACAGGTTCAATGATTGTGACCAAATTTGGAAGGGAAAGGTTTATCAAAGGAAGAAAGATAAGGAAGTTGAAGAAGAACAAACTCTCCAGCACAGCCATGAGTCTGAACCGAGGGAGAATTTAAACCCTTTTTCACCTATTTGGAACAATGGGTTTGGTGCTGGACAGAATTAAGAATCTGCTTATCTATGTGTGACGACCAGGTGGGTTTTAGACAATTACAAAGCAAACCAAAATATTTGGAACAGAACAGGAAACTGTTGGGTTAGGGCAATTTTCTTTCATCTTAAGGGATTAACACAATTCAACCAGGTGATACCCGAGCTGAAGAGCAGCAAGCAACATCAATCCAGAATTCTTATACAGTTGCATCAGTTTGGCTATCCAGTACCAGTTCTACTATAGGTAATCGACAATCTTCTCAGTTCTCAGAAACAAGACATTAGACATTTGCCATACTGATAGTATGGAATGAGAAGAGAGGAAATTTTCTGTTTTCAATTTGGCCAACAATTTGGGCCACTCCATAGGTGCCTTGAAAGGAAGTTAAAAGTGCCTATTTTGGGGCAAGATGATGAAGGGGAAGAAGAAGGAGAATTTGAAAAGGTTCAATTAATGGAACCAAATTCAAATGTTGATCTGGAAGGTACAGTTTCCTTCAGCCTTAAGAACAAAGATGCTTCTATACCAAGAGGCATTGATAGGAAGTTCCGTATAAGGCAATTATTACAGTTATAATTCTGAATTAGTGTAGTTTGTTATTCAAATGGTTTCAAAATGACCCAAGACTATTTTGGATAATAATGATTTGGTAGCAAGAGAGAGAGGCTGCGAAAACTGGGAAGCCACTACCACATCATCTTTGTGCATCCAAGGGAGCATGGACACAACATATAGAATCCTAAACTTGAGAGTCAACTCTTGAGAAGTACATCATATTTTTGTTCAAAATTTTGTTAAAAATTCAGTGTTGTGTTTCTTTTAGAGAAGGACAGACTGATAAGAAAACGAAGCACACGTTTTTTCATCATTCACAATATGCATCAAGAATGAATATAAATGATGTTTCCAAACAAAATTTAAAGAATTTCAGTTCCAAAAGACTATGTCAACAACACAACAGTTATCAAGTTAATGAAATTAGGACAAACAACAAAACCCAAGGTTCAAACCTGCTCAGCATAGTTCTGTGGAAGGGCTTCTATGGTGCTATTACTTAGCTCCATTGCAAGGTCATAGCAGCGCAAATTGTTGTTAATCTAAATACAATGTTACATTGAATCTCATGTCAACAGACGTGCCAACTGAAAATAATTCTATGTTGAAATAATAAGCCAACACTTACAAAAAAATTACACTAACCATAGCACATAAAGGTTCCAGACCAATTTCAGAAGCTGGTTCTTCAAGTCTCTTCTTTTCAGCTGCTTGAAAATCAATCATCACCTGTAAAAAAGCATAGCATAACCTAGAATACAAAGCTACTGAAATAAGCATTAAGCACTACACATTACACTATGAGGAGCACTTTATGGATTTCTGGTGATATCCTCACAACAATGATGAAACTTGAACACATTGCTGCACTCAAAAAAATTATTTTCCAAGTTCTGTCCAGTTTACCTTTATTTACCTAGAGTTTAATTTTCAAAAAGATAAATTTATAATAAGCAACAGTTACGCTACATCTATATCTTATCTGATATTACCTGAATGGTTGCCAAGGCAATTCGGTATAACATGACATCAGTGCTATTATCCCGAACAATTTGTACTTGCTCACCAAGTATCCTGAACAGATCAACAGCAGCTGGGGTATATAGCTTCCCATCTTCAGTTTTCTTTGGGGGCTGTGTTCTATCAGCCTCCAAAATATTCAAGTACCATTTCTAGAAACATAAATAAAGCTTAGTCTTATGTATGATAAAGAAGTCACCCAAGAAACATCATAGATTACTAAAGCTAAATAAATAAGCAACATAGTTAGGATTACCCTAGTTGTAGCTTGCATTCTCTCAACATAAGAGTTCATAACAGGATCCATTGCACCACTCTCCGAGCACACTTGAGCTAGAGACTCATCCACTCCAAGCCCAATCAGATTATCTTGGTATTCAACCACCCAACCAGTTACCTGCTTCATAAATAACATTCTAAGTACGTGACAACATGTTATACATAAATAACAACTCCAGCAAAATACCTTTAATATCTCAATATTTGTTAATTCATTTGCCCTGTCACTGAGCAATCTTAGCATCTGAATAAACCTCTCAGTGTACAGATTTACCATTAGTTGGAATATTTCGTATCTGCCAGAATTAAAAAATGAATTAGAACAAATAAAACATGTACATAAAGAAACCTTCTACCAATAAACACTACCTTAGATTAAGTGAAATGTATAGTTTTACTCAGATAGGCTCAGACGTGGGTTTAGGATGTGTTCCAAGTAGAAGCTAAACAAGGTCAAGGGAGCACCAAGAGAACAGCTGGAGACCTCTAGGAGCTATCTACCAATGACATCAACAATGGTTTTGTTGGACAGTGCTTGATAAGTTCTTTGATTGATGAATTGCTTTTTTTAGTTCGTTGTTCTTCTATTTAAAGTTGGGTCTCTTTTTTGCTACAAACTTAAAACTAAGCCTCCAATTAGAGGAACAGTGTTAAGGATATAGTATAGTAATAAGGAAAGTGGGAGCTTTGGGCTTAACCAATTAGTTAGTAGTAATGCATGCATCCAATATGGAGGGTACAAAACTTGTACAATTCATGTGTTAAATATGGTTATATTAGAATAGGCACATGTTAATATCAGTAAGATAGCCGTTACTGTAATTAGGGATTTGATATGAATTTATGAATGATTCCCTTTGTACTCTAATATGTTATTATAAAAAGTACACATGTATATCTCGAAGACACTAAACATTCAGATATCCGTCTTCTCTACACGGTATTAGTAGTTCCTTCCAAGATTTATTTTTTCGGCTGCCATAAACAATATCTGCATCTATGCCAGGTCTGGATCTCCAATGTCGCTGCTCCTTTCACTGGTGTGCCACCGCAACTTGAGCGAGACCCCGCGACAAGCATGCCACCACCATCGCTGCCACAGCCCCCAACCCATACGCTCTCATGCGCACTTCTTCTATTGGCGTATCCACTTCGCATGCTTCACATGCCGCCCTCTTTTTGCAATGTGCCCTTCTCCACCCACCGTCTTGTGTTGGCGACAACACTAGTCACCTACCCAACCCCAAGCACCCCTACCCTATCCTTTTTTGGGCTTGATTCAACTGGGCATTTGCCTTCAATTCTGCCCTTGCTGCTATTTTCACTACCGTGCTCCTGATTTCATGTGAAAATTTGACTGGGACAGCACCTGGGCTATTGCTGTTCAGCTGTGGTTTCAAGGCCAAAGCCATGAAGATCACCTAACAACACAAGCAAGGGATATTCAAAAGGATCAAGCCTGTTGGAAACAAATTGATCCTTCCTTGTGCAGTTTTCTATAGTTCTCCATTAATCCCATACTACAGCCTCAATACCAGGCCTTCAAGACCTATTATGATGTATGGACCAAGGCCAAGAAGGTCTATTCGAATGATGCTCATTGTCTCTACACTGTTGTTTCCAACCTTATCTTAGTGAAGTTGGAGAACATGGACATGCAAACATATCTCAGTAAGCTTGATCTTTTAACTGTTGATTTTGATACTCTCATGCCTTCCACTAAAAATATAAAGAACTATGTTGACCAATGCAGCAAATTTTCCATGGTCCTTGGCCTTGCTCTTACGGGTCGTCCACCTAAGCTTGATTCAATTTGTAATCATATACTGTCTAGTTCCCCTGTTCACTCCTTTGATGTTATTAGTGAACAGCTATTGTGCCTCTCCATCACTCATGCCTTGGTGCATCTGCCAACAAATGTTCCAACTCAAGTTGATTCCATTGCTTTAGTCTCCCACTCCTTTCATCACAGTGACCAAGGAGGAGACCATGGCAATCATCATCAATGTTCCCATTGCAATTATTGCCAACACTGTGGCCATATTGAAGACCTATGCTACACCAAGGCTAAACAACAACCTAAAGTTGTTAATGTTGCTTATATTGCTTCTTCCAATGCATCTTATGACATATCTATCTCGACCACTAGTTATAATGAAATTTCCACCTCATGGCAACCATGCAGTCCACCACACCTGTCACTCAGACTAGTAATATTGTCGCCTCTTTTACTCAATCCTCATCTGTAGGACCTTGCATTCTTGACTCTAGTGCATCTAATCACATGTCTGGTAACAAATCTCTTTTCTATCATTTGTCTTATTTGGATTCCTTGCCAATATGTTACACTTGCCAATGGTTCTCAGATGAAATTTTTTGTGTTTTTTGTCCTTGGATGTCCCTTAATGTAATTCCCATTAGCAAACTTACTTATTCCCCCCCTTTGTTATCTTTGCTAATAACTATGTCCTTGTCCAAGATTGGCATACGAGACAAACAATTGGAGTTGCACATGAGTCTTGAGGATTATATCATCTCTCACCTCCAATTGCATCTGTCGGTGTTGATTAACCAACAATTGTGTATCAACATTTAGGTCATCCCAACCTTAAGAAAAAGCATGGTACGGTTCCTATTCTTTCCACAGTGTCATCTTTTGAATGGGAGTCTTGTCAGTTAGGGAAACATACTCGGAGCACCTACCTACATCGAGTCAATAAATAAGCTTTGTCTCCTTTTGTTTGGTTCACTCCCCGATATTTAAGGTCCTAGTCATGTCAAAACTTTAGGTTACAATTATTTTGTTAGTTTAATTCACAATTTTTTCTGTTATACTTGGTTATTTTTAATGAAAAGTCATTCTTATGTTTGATCTATTTTTCAAGGTTTCTCCACATAAATTCAAAATAAATTTGGTACATTTATCAAAACTTTACACACTAATAATGCTCATTAATATTTGTCCACACAGTTCAATCTTTTTTTACCTCAAACAACATTGTTCATCAAACTTCTTGTGCTTACACACCATAGCAAATTGGTATTGTTGAAAGAAATAATTGTTGAGACAGCTCGCACCTAACTCCTCTCCAATTCTCAGATGATGCTCTTCATATGTAATGTTATTTAATCAATTGCATGCCCTCTTTTGTTCTCCAAAACCAAGTTTCACATCCCTCAATAGGATTTCTACTTTGATCCTTTCTCAGGTGCACATGTTTTTCACCATGATCTCACTCCAGGCAAAGATAAACTCTCTGCCAAATCTCTAAAATGTTTTTCTTGGCTACTCATATCTACAAAGGGGTTACTGTTGCTATTGTCCACTGTTTCAACAACATATTGTCTCTTCTAATGTCATCCTCTTCAAAATCAACCTCTTCTCTCCTTTAGCCGAGAACAATCAACAATGTCACCCTAACTACAAAACTCCCACCCAAGTTGTTTCCTCTATTCCTTCCATTACAGCAACTCCAGTCATTGTTCCCACTTCACCTCTGTTAAGAATAGATGTTTCTATCCTTTCTTTATGTATTGTAAAAGCTGACTTTGTAGTTTAGTTGCTGAAAAGCCTATTCTAGTCTAAGTATTCCAGAGTCAGCTCCCCTACTTCCTTTTGTACTTGTTCTCTCTGTATTTTCAAACTTTTGTAGACTTTTGAATTCATATATATATAATGTATTTAGCTGAGTAAAAACATAAACGTAACTATCTCCTTCGATCACTGACCAACAACGGCCTCAACCTCCATTTGTGTCTCCTTCCTCCAATCCTCCGAACTAACCCCCTACCCCAACTAACCCTCTGAGTATGTCCCTTCACTTAAGCTTCCTATTGCATTACATACAGGTATTCGGTCTTCTAGCAATCCTAATTTTCTATATGTTTGTATTTTAAATTATGACCATTTATCTCCCTCTATTTCCCATTTGTTTCTTCTTTGGATTTTGTGTATATTCCCAAACATATACGTGAAGCAAAGCCATGGCTAATTTCGGCTGGTGACAGGCCATGTTGGATGAAATGTCTACTTGGCACTCTAGTGGCACTTGCGAGTTTGTTTCTTTACCCACTGGCAAGAATAGAGTTGGTTGTCACCAAGTCTATATAGTGAAGATTAGGCAAAATGGCAATATTGATTGTTTAAAAGTTTGCCTAGCGGCTAAAGGATATACAAAGATCTTTGGTCTCAACTATGGGAACGCCTTTTCTCCTGTGGCTAAAATCACTTCGATTTGCCTTTTTCTTATCATGGTGGCCAATCAGCATTGGCCTCTCCATCAATTGGACATTAAAAATGCTTCTAACATGGTGAATGGTAGGAAGAGGTTAATATGGACCAGCCTCCTAGCTTCACTACCACTAGTGACTCCCACTTCATTGTCAGTTGTGTTGTTTCCTCCATGGTTTAAAACAATCCTCTTGAGCTTGGTTTGGGCATTTCAATTCTATCCTACAATTTGGCATGACCAAATGTGAGGTTGATCACTCTATCTTCTTCATTCATTCTCTTCCAAGTCATTGCATTTATCTTCTTGTCTATGTTGACAACATTTCATCACTATTGATGAAGAGACTAGCGTCCAGTGCCTCAGAGATCATCTATTCTATCAATTTCAAATAGATTTAGATCCTCCCAAATATTTCTTAGGAATTGAGGCCGCCCAGTCCCATTCTAGTGTTACCATTACTCAGCGTAAGTATGCACTAGACATTCTTCAAGAGACTTATCTGCTTGACTGTTGTCGTTGTGATACTCCTATGGATCCTAATGCCAAACTTCTTCCAAGTCAAAGGGAGCCATTGAAAGACCGAAGAAGGTATCAATGTCTTGTAGGCAAACTATCTCATTGTCACCAAACCTAACATCACCTCAATACATCACGTTGATTGTAAGTGCAATGAGTCAACTTTTGAATGCCCCTCGTGTTAGTCATCGGGATGTTGCAATACACATTCTCTGATACATCAAAAATGCACTAGGTAGATGATTATCATATGAGGATAAAGGCAATGCAAAGATTAGTTATTACTTTGATGTTGACTAGGTAGGGACACCCTTAAACAAATGGCCACCAAAGGATATTGTGTTCTTATTGGAGGTGACCAAATCTCATGGAAGAGTAAGAAGCAAAACATAGTTGCCAGTGTAGAAGCTAAATGCCATGCTATAGTAACAGGCACATGTGAGCTTAAATGTCTTAGGTAACTACTACAACTACTAAGATTGGCAAACATCTAGGGGACAAAGCTTATTTGCAACAAGCTGACAACCAAGTTGAACTCATTGTGCCAAACCCAATCTTATATGAAAAGACCAAACACAGAGCTTGATTGTCATTTTGTTAGAGAAAAGGTGCTTTTTGGAGAAATCACAACAGACTTTGTTAACTCCAGCAATTAGTCGGCTGATATGTTCACTATATCTCATCAAGGTTCTCAAGTTGAATATATTTGTAACAAACTTGGCACATATGACATATGTTACAGCTTGAGAGGGAGTTACACATGGTTATATTAGAATAGGCACATGTTAATATTTGTATGATAGTCGTTAATGTAATTAAGGATTTGATTTGATTTGTATTTATGACTGATTCCCATTGCACTCCAATATGTTATTATGGATAGTAAACGTGTGTGTAACTCTAAGACACAACATTCATATATCTTTCTTCTCTATAACATGTATTAGTATAGAAGTATAAGGTTAAGTTATGACTTATTAGAAATCAGGATAGGGTTTAAAGAGAGAGAGAGAGAGAAAATAGAAGAAACAGAATTTTAGAGAATAACAAAATGAATTGATTCATCACTGAGAAAGAGAGAGTACAAGAATTTATAGTCTGTTAAGCTGACTGCTGACTCAAAGTCAGTTATTACAAAGCTACAGCTAACTAACTATTTGTTAAACAGAATATTACATATATCTCAAACATTACATATATCTCAAATATTCTCTCAACAAACTCAGGGTAGGTGTGAGAGTAAATTTGTCAATTATCCTGAGTTTGTCTCACAGCATTGAAATCTGAGAGGAGGAAGGGGTTTTGTGAGAATGTCAATTGTTTGATCAAGTGCAGGAATATGATTCACTTCAATGTGCTTTTGAAGAGCCTTTTCTCGAAGAAAGAAAATATCAAGCTCCATATGTTTGGTTTTGGCATGAAGCACTGGGTTGTGTAATAAGGAGACTGTGCTAAGGTTATCACAACACATTAAAGGAACATGAAAGGGAACATGCAATTCTATGAGGAGGGACTGAATCCACAGTACTTCAAAGGCTGTATTGGCAAGACTCCACACTTTGGGACTTTATGTCAATAATGATGTCATGCTTGCTTTTGGTACTCCAGAGAAACAAATCTTGATCAAACCTATATTTGCTTAATGGATACTATTAGAATGTGGGTTTTGAGCCTAACTCAACCTTACAAAACTGGCTTGTACGGCGAGGGTTGTCCCCCACTTATATACACTTGTTTGGCCATATCACTAGTCAATGTGAGATCTCTAACACACCCCCCTCACACCAAGGACTAAACATCTCGAGCGTGAAGTTTGCAGGACTGGACATCTACGAGTGGTCCGATAACAGCCCGATAATGGGTGGCCTGATAGGCCCAACAACAATCGTTAGGATAGGCTCTGATACCATGTTACAGAAACTGTGTGTTTAACCCACACACTAGTAGGTTTATTTATAATCACAGAATTACAGAAAAATAAAGAAACGGGTTCAAGATCCCTAAGAATCAGCTATGGGATAATTACCCTATTTACAGTGAATAAAATCATACCTATATAGTTTCCTACTTACTCTATTTATAATGAATCAGATCTTTAACACTCCCCCTCAAGCTAAAGCATATATGTCATATGTGTCAAGCTTGTTACAAATATAATCAACACGAGTTCCCTTGAAAGATTTAGTAAAAATATCTGCTAATTGGTTACTGGAGTTGACAAAATCAGTGGTAATTTCTCCTGAAAGTACTTTCTCTCTCACAAAGTGACAATCTATCTCAATGTGTTTAGTCCGTTCATGGAAGACCGGATTAGATGCAATGTGGAGAGCGGCTTGATCGTCGCAGATAAGCTTAGTGTCCTAAGTATCTCCAAACTGTAACTGTTGGAGAAGTTGCCTAAGCCATGTAATTTCGCATGCAGCTGCTGCCATGACTAGGTATTCAGCTTTGGCACTAGATCTAGCAACAGTATTTTGCTTCTTGCTTCTCCGTGAAATTAAATTCCCTCCAATGAGAACACAATAGCCGGAGGTAGACCTCCTGTCTGATGGAGATCCTGCTCAATCAGCATCAGAGTAACAGACAATTTTGGTGCTGCCTTTATCTTCATATAAGAGTCCGCGGCCTGGTGCATTCTTGATATATTTAAGGATACGCATGACAGCATCCCAATGACCATCACAAGGGGCATTAAGGAACTAACTTACCACACTCACTGCAAATGTGATGTCTGGCCTAGTGACAATGAGGTAGTTGAGTCTACCAACAAGTCTGCGATGTCTTCCCGGGTCTTCAAGTGGCTCCCCCTGACCCGAAAGAAGCTTGGCGTTGGGGTCCATAGGAGTGTCACTAGGACGACAGTCAAGCATACCCGTCTCGGTGAGAATATCTAGAGCATATTTTCACTGGGAAATGGCAATGCCGGAAGTGGATTAAGCAACCTCGATGCCCAAAAAATATTTGAGCGAACCCAGATCCTTAGTTTGAAACTGAAGCTGAAGGTGAGATTTGAGCCAGCGGATACCGTCAGAGTCATCACCCGTGATGACAATGTCATCAACATAGACCACCAAATAAATGCAAAAGCCAGACGGAGAGTGAAGGGTAAAAACAGAGTGGTTTGCCTCGCAACGAGTCATGCCAAACTCAAGTAAGGCAGAGCTAAATCGGCCAAACCAAGCATGGGGTGACTGTTTCAGGCCATAGAGAGAACGGCGAAGGCGACAAACAAGGCGAGGTCCACCAGAAACAGTAAAACCAGGAGGTTGGTCCATGTAAACCTCTTCTTGCAACTCACCATGCAAGAAGGCATTTTTAATATCCAACTGGTGAAGCGGCCAATGGCGGATGGCAGCCATAGCAATGAACAGTCGAACAGAAGTGATCTTGGCCACAGGGGAAAAGGTGTCCCCATAGTCGAGGCCAAAGATCTGAGTATAGCCCTTAGCTACCAAGCAAGCTTTGAATCGATCAATAGTGCCATCTGGTCCAACCTTCACTGTATAAACCCAGCAACAACCAACAGTAGTCTTGTCAGGAGGCAAGGAAACAAGCTCCCATGTTCCACTTGCTTCCAAAGCAGCCATTTTGTCCAACATCGCCTGCTACCAACGAGGATCAATCATGGCTTCTCCTGTAGACTTAGGAATGGACACAAAATCCAAAGAGGAGATAAAAGAGAAATAGGAAGGAGATAAACGGTTATAATGAAGAGTACAAGCATATAATGGATGAGGATTGCAAGAGGATCGAATACCTTTACGCAGGGCAATGGGAAGCTCATGTGCAAGAGACATTGGTGGAGGGGCAGTTGGAGCAGGAGATGATGCTGGCGGATCAGTGGGTGGGGCCGTTGAGGGAAGTCGTGGGCGATGCTAATAGATAATTAGTGGTGGTAGAGTAGAGATAACGGCTGGCGTTGGAACAGGTAGAGTATCTAGAGGAGCGACGCTGGGGGTGGGTATCGAGAAGAATGGAGTAGACTCAAAGAAAGTGACATCAGCAGAAACAAGATACAGTTGAAGTTGAGGGCAGAAACAACAATATCCTTTCTGGAGGTGAGAGTAACTCAGAAAAACACATTTAAGGGACTTAGCATAGAGTTTATGTTTACCTGGAGTGAGTTCATGAACAAAACAGGTGCAGCTGAAGACACGAGGAGGAACAAGGTAGAGATCCTGTTTAGGGTACAAAATGGAGAACGGAGTCTGATTGTTGAGTACAGATGAAGGCATGCGGCTAATCAAATAACAGGCGGTAAGAAGTGCATCACCCCAAAAGCGAAGAGGAACATGATAGTGAAGGAGGAAGGTACGAGCGATGTCAACGAGGTGACGATTTCTCTGTTCAGCAACACCATTTTGTTGTGGTGTGTGAGCACAGGACATTTGATGAATAATTCCTTGCGAGGTTAGAAAGGATTGAAACTGGGAAGACAAGTATTCTCTGGCATTATCAGTGCGTAAAATTTTAATGGAAGTCCCAAATCGATTTTGAATTTCACGCGAGAATCCTTGAAATACAAGGAAAACATCAAAACGATTTTTAATTAAGAAAACCCAAGTACAACAGGAAAAATCATCAATAAACGTAACAAAGTAATAATATCCTAAAGTTGAACAAACGCGACTAGGACCCCAAATATCAGAGTGAACCAAAGTAAACGGTTACGCAGCACTTTTATTGACACAAGGACTGTAGGAATGACGAACATGTTTTCCTAACTGACATAACTCACATTCTAAGGACTTAAAAGAAGAGAGGGTAGGAACCAAAAGGCGTAATTTGTCCAAACTAAGATGACTGAGGCGCTGATGAGTAAGTTCTGGTGAGGGCGTGGAGACACAAGCAACTGATGGGGAGATCTGATACAATCCCCCAGACTCATGTCCTACTCCAATCGTCCGTCCGGTACGTTGATCCTGAACAAAGACAGAATTATTAACAAACAGGACAGAGAAATCAAGTGTGCAGGTGAGCTTGTTAATTGAAATTAAATTGAAGAGACAACCAAGAACAAACAAAACAGAATTTAAAGAAAGATTAGGAAGGGGGTGGGTTTGACCAATACCATGAACTGGAATGTGAGAGTCGTTTGCAAGAGTTACAGACGGCAAGGTGTCGAAAAAAGGCAACTGCGAGAAAAGAGATTGGTTACCAGTCATGTGATCTAAGGCACCGGAGTCAAGTCTCCATGGGCCAAGGGAGGAGGATTGAGAGACAAAGGCAACAGGATTACCAGACTGAGCCACGGCAGTAACAGGCGAGGCAGGTTGCTGGGCTGCTCGAAACTGGAAGAAATCATGATACTCAGCGGCGGAAATAGTAACATCTGTTGGTGGAGTAGGTTCGGCAACTTGAGCCACATTTGCTGATTTCGATTGTTCTCAGACTTTGGTGCAACAATCTGCTTCAATGTGGCCAAAACGATGATAATAAGTGCAACGAGGACTACTTTTGCCACCACATCCCCCGCCACGACCACCACGGTGAGAGGAGTGGGAGACAAGGGCGAAGGAATCAGTAATAGGGGCAGATGGATGTCCAAAAGCATGCGGAGTGGAGAGACGCAACAGCTGTTCACTAATCATGTCATTGGTAGGAACAGTAGGGCTAAAGAGGATTTGGTTACACACCGAGTCAAGGTCAGGTGGGAGACCAGTGAGGGCGAGAACCATGAAGAACTGATTACGCTGCCGTAAAAAGGTCTCTGCATCACTAGTGAAGGGCATTAGATTATTAAAATCAGCAATCAAACGATCAAGCTTACCAAGATACGTCTACATGTCCATATTCTCAAATTTGGTGGATATCATGGCGGTCACCACACTGTAGAGACGATGGACATCATTGGAGTAGACTTTCTTGGCTTTGGTCCAAACCTCATAACAGGTGGGGAATGCCTGGTATTGAGGTTGAAGGTTGGGAGCAATAGAGAACCACAGGATACTGCATAAAGAGGCATCAATTTGTTGCCAACGAGCGCGATCCTTGTCGGGAATATCCGTGGCGTTAGTGGTCAAGTGGTCGGTACGGCCTTGACCATGGAACCACAGCTGGACAGTAGCAGCCCAAGTGTTGTAATTAGCTGTTCCAGTTAATTTTTTGCAAGGAATTAACGGAACAGTGGTAAAAGTCACTGTAGAGGCGGAAACGGAAGAGGAACCAAGAGAGGCCATAAAGAAGAGAGCCAAACAAGATCGGAAAGTGGCACCGAGGGCAGGGGAAGGTGGGGGGAGGGGGGGACCAGCCAGTGGGTGTCGCCGGAAAAAGCATCACGCGTCAATCTGGGCAAATCGCGTGAGATGCACGTGCCGACGTGTGAGGCGGCAAGCAGTGGCACGTCTGGGTGCTCATTGGTCTCCGGAGGGTGGCGACTCCAATGGAGGGGTCGCGCCGGAGAAAGGCGGGTGCGGCAGTGGCCAACGGAGCTTCGCAACTATGCGCGGTACTATTCACGCGTACCAAACAGTGGGGGGACACTGCGGCGAAGAGAGGGATCAAACTGGAACTCCTGATACCATGTTAGAATGTGGATTTTGGGCCTAATTCAACCTTACAAAACCGGCTTGTAAGATGAGGGTTGTCCCCCACTTATATACACTTGTTTGGCCATATCACTAGTCAATGTGGGATCTCTAACAAATACAATCTGCTCATGGTAAAACTTTCTATGACTTTTATCTTCAACAAACAATCAGCTGGAGCGTGCAACAAATGTTTGCTTCTTGGACCACCAAGAGACAAGGTTCGGACCAAGAAAAATACAGAAACCAGAGATGGATTTCCTGTCATCAAGGTCTAAACCCCAATCTGTATCAGAGAATGCAATAAGTGTGAGAGGTTTGTGTAAGAAGCAGGGTTTGAAAATCATCCCATGGTGAAGAGAGCCATTAAGGTATCGAAGAATGGGTTTAACTGCTTTCCAGTGAGAATCAAGTGGTTAAGATAAGAACTAACATGCTTTGTTAACTGCATAGCTTATTTCAGGCCGAGTAATAATAGAACATACTGTAAGGCACCTACAATAGAGCGATAGAAGGAAGGTTCTTCAAAGAGATCGGATCCATGTTTACTAAGTTCGACATTGGCAACCATTGGTGTGGGTTTTGACTTTGCATAGCAAATCTCTGATATATTAAGTCTAAGACAAAAACAATGAGCCATCCTTAAGTAGTTGAACTTCAATACCTAGGAAGTACTCCAAATTTCCTAGTTCTTTTAAAGCAAATTGGTAATTTACCTTTGAAATACAGTGCTGTATAAGAGATAGATTATCTCCAATGATAATTAAATCATCAACATAAATAAGCATGATAACTTGATGATGTCCTTGAGAAAGTATGTAGAAAGAAGGATCACATTTGCTAGAGTGAAAATCTAGATGAAGAAGAGCAGATGTTAACCTTTCAAACCATGCTCTGGGGGGCTACTTGAGGTCATAGATGGCTTTACACAGCTTGCAGACCAAGGATTTGTAAGTAGACTCAAAGCTCGAGGGGTTGTTGCATGTATACTTCTTCAAGGATGCCATTAAGAAAGGCATTGTTAACATCAATCTGTTTAATGTGCTAGCGTCTAAAGATGGCAAGAGATAGTACAATACGAACTGTTACAGGTTTTACAACTGGAGAAAAGGTCTCCTGAAAGTCAAACCCTTGTTATTGATGAAATCCCTTTGCAACGAGTCTAGCTTTGTACTTTTGAACCGAGCCATCTGGGTTTTGCTTGATTCTAAAGACCCACTTGCAGCCTATCGATTGTCTGTGGGAAAGAAGCTGAACTAGGGCCCAAGTGTTGTTGCAAAGAAGGGCTTGGTATTCATCCGTCATGGCAGCAACCCATTTCGGGTCAACCAAAGCCTACTTGTGAGTGGCAGGTTCAAATTTAGTCACACGAAGAGGTGGTTGAAGTCTAGGTTTAACAATTCCACATTTGCCTCTGGTGCGCATAGGATGGATGTTGTCAAGGTGAATATAAGGAATAGGGGATGAAGTGTGGGAATCACTAGTGAGAATGCTGATGATGAATTGTCAGGAGCAGTGAGTGCGACATTAAGTGAACCAAATAAGGTCGAAAACTGCTAAGATACAAAATTAGGTGACTTTGTTGCAGTAGGAAATTATGTTGCAGATGTTGGAAGTATCAGTAGAGGATGTAAGTGAGGATGAAGAATTTTGATGCTTGATGAGGTCTGGATATGGAAAATGATGTTTATTAGAAAGAACATCCTTAGAGATAAAAATCCTTCCATTAGGCGCAAGACACTTGTACCCTTTGTGTGAATTTGAGTAACCGAAAAAGACACATTCCTGTGAGTAAAAGCTCAACCTGTGCTGGTCGTAAGCATGAAGATGAGGATAGCATGCACACCCAAAGACTTTGAGAAACTTGTAGTCTGGCAAGTAGTGAAAGAGAAAGAAGTATGGAGATTTCATTTGCAATACTATAGTGGGCATTTTGTTGATAAGATAGGTTGTTGTCAAGAAGGCATGATCCCAAAATTTCAGAGGAAGTCCAGCCTTTGCAAGAAGTGTAAGACCTATTTCCACAACATGTCTATGTTTTCTTTCAACTGAGCCATTTTGGAGATGTGTATGAGGGCAGGGGTACTTGTAAGCTACCCCATGTGTTGCGAAAAAGGACTGAAGTGCTCGAAAGTCCCCTCCACCATCTGTTTGTACTGCTTTCAATTTGGTGTTGAACTGTGTTTCAAGTAGAGTTTTGAAGTGGTAGAAAACTACATATGTATTTGACTTTGACTTGAGTGGAAATATCCAAGTGAATCATGTGTAAGCATCTACACAGGTCAGCATATATTTATAGCCACAAGAGGAGTCCATAGGTGCTGGACCCCATAAATCACAAAAGAGAAGTTTAAAGAGAGAATTATAAACTGCTTGAGAAGCATGTGAAGGAAGACAACATGTTTTTCCAAGGCAACAGGCTGAACAAAATTCATTCATAGATTTCTACAACAACATTAGATGATTCAAGAGCTACCTTTAATGCCTCGTGATGAAGATGTCCTACCCTAAAATGCCACATACTATAGGTAGTAAGGCCTAATGGAGAAGTACAACTTTTATTATGCACAACATTACTATCAAGGGAAACACTATTACATGAAATAGGTGAATCTGAATAATAGCGAGCAAATGAAACTGTTGGCAGGATATTACCAAAACTATAGAGACCATCTTTGCCTAAAACTCCTCGTATAAGAACCTTAGAAGTTGCCTGTGATTTAACAAGACAGAAATCGAGATGAAACTCAAGGTAAACTGAGTTGTCTTTCGTAAACTTGCTAACACTGAGCAGGTTTTTAGTTATAGCAGGCACATGCAATAAATTCTTGAGTGCTAAAGTAGTGTATGATTGATAAGGAGAAGAAAAATAAGCAAAGCCAATAGAGGTTATAGGTAAACCTTGGCCATTGCCCATTAAGACATGATTCGTTCTTGGAAAAAGCATATTGTCCATCAAATTGCTTAAGTCATTGGTAATATGATGAGTAGCACCGAAATCAGGATACCACTGAGCTCCTCCTTGAGCTTGAGTGTCAACATTTCCAGAGTACGCAAAGTAGGCTTGAGGTGGCCTATGAGGAGAATCACGAGCATTGTTAGTAGGGAGTTGAGAAGGATACCTAACTGGACTTGGATTTCCAGACGAATTGGACGAAGGAGAGGCACCAACCCAGCTTGATAGAGCCCAATGACAAGGGCCTTGCCAAGTAGAAGAAGGATTCCAATTGCTAGGATTAGGGCCTAACCAATTGGGAGATGGACTCCAACTATTAGAGTTAGGCCAAGGATTGGTCCAGGGATTGGGCCAGCCAGATGGAAAAGGATTCGTAGCCCTGTGGAAGCAAGTACTGGCATCATGTCCAGCCCTGTGACAAATTTGACACTGCACTCATCCACCGGAGCAACCATCGTGGCCACGAGAACAGCCAAATCGGCCACCACGACCACCGCGAGAGCCACGAGTATTGCACATCATAATTTTGAGTCTGCGCATTTTGATTTTGACTCAACAGAACTTGCGCAACGTTAACAGTAACCAGTTCAGCAAACGACGCTTTCTTAAGTTTCTCCAGTTTCGATTCATGTAGAAGAACCATGGATTCTACTTCAAGAATGTCGCAAGGTTCTATGCAATACCGAATAATCGTAGTAAGAGCACTATACTCCTCAGGAAGTCCATCAAGAACAGCATCAAGATGATCACGTGGCGACACCGTATCTCCAATCGAGAGAAGAACATCAACAATTGCCTGAATGCGAGCCAAATATTCATCTATCGGACAATCACCCTTGGTGATAGATTTCAATTCAGAACGAAGTTGTCTGGATTTCATTGTCATTTGAGTGTTAAAGAACTTGTGGATTTCTTCCTAGACTTGCCAGGAATGGACGCATCGAACAACACGCAGATGAACTGCATCAAATAGAGTGAATAGTAACCATGTGAACAGCAATGAATCTTGTTGTTCCCACTTGGAATATGTAGGATTAAAAACATCAAGCTTGCAATCTTGTTCGATAAGATAATAAGGCGGAATCGTTGGGTTTACAAGAAACAGATGAAGCTTGTAGCCATGTATAACTCCTTTGACTTGTTGCTTCCAGGAGAGAAAATTCTAAGTGTCAAGTTTGAGACTGATTTGTTGCGCAACGGTTGCAAACGCGCGAGTTTCAAGATTCAATGATGAATCGTGTGAGGAAGCCATGGCTGGATCTTATGAGCTCACGATACCATATTAGAAATCAAGATAGGGTTTAGAGAGAGAGAGAGAGAGAGAGACAAAATAGAGGAAACAGAATTTTAGAGAATGACAAAAGGAATTGATTCATCATTGAGAAAGAGAGAGTACAAGAACTTATAGTCTATTAAGCTGACTGCTGACTCAGCAATCAGTTACAACAAAGCTACAGCTAACTAACTGTTTGTTAACCAGAATATTACATATATCTCTAATATTACATATATCTCTAATATGACTTAGAACCATTCTAAATATTTTGTAAAATATTTTATTCTCCATGTCTCATATTTTCTGTTTTTCCTTTCTCTATCTATCTCTCTTTAAAATACTCTGGTATTTCAACAAAGCCTACTAACCAGAAAATTTAATTTAAAAAATTTTAAAAACCTTTGATCATATAAAAAGCACATGCCATACCTAAACAATGAGAAATTATAGCATAAACCATGTCAAAATCTTATAATAAGATTATTCATTAGCAGAAAGCCAATCCAAAAGCTGTGAAGATCAAAAGTATATTTAATATAGAGCAAACCTTGGGGGAAAGCAGGGGGCTACGTAGTCATAGATATCTCCAAGTTCTTCCCCAATCTATATGCCACAAAAGAAACAAGTTCCATCAGTAATGGGGAATAAAACCGGATCTCAAGTACAAGAAGCTGGAAATGATATGACATTTTGAATAAATTACAGAAACAATTATATTGTAATTAAATAAGAGATCACGAGAAGAACTATGGAATGGCTTCATAGTTTTAACCAGTTGGTATAATTGACTTCAGTACTTCAAAGAATTGACGAAGGGAGTAGGAGGAGAGGGTGAGTGAGAAAATTTATGTATTAACGAGATTAAAATGATAGAATATAATTTTCTGCTCAATAACATATCAACTTATACAAATATGAATATAATAAGTGAAACAAGATTATGACATTGCACTTGTATGACTAACAGCTTTAAAAGGGTTATGGAGAAGATACAGCATTTAAAATTTAAAATGGGATATGGAAGCCCTTTCCCCTGCATTTCAGATTAAAATATAAGAAAGTTTACTCAAATGCCAATTTGTAGAAAACACAAAACAATATGGTTTCACAAGGAATGGTCATTACATTGTGGCAAGCTGATATAATGCTGTCCTTACAGAACAGAATCCATTCTTTGCAGGTGCAGCCAAGTGTCAACCCCAATTGTCCAATCTTTACAGAGCGTAAACTTTTAAAATACAATGACTAAGCTAAAAGTTAGTTTTACAAGTCAATCAAATACCCCAACTCGATCTTAATCCAAATATGAGCATTTTGTTTATTGTTTTAAATTATACTTAATTGAGTGCTCCTAATTGATTCTACCATATATGCATTATATCCCATCACAAATATCTAAGATATTCTAACACTTTTCAAGTAGATGTGTATGTATCGCATATGCCAAGCTTGTCAAATATATAGTTTACAAAGGGATCTAAAGGCCTTACTGAAAATGTCTGGATGTTGATCATTTGAGTTTACAAACGTTGTTGCAATCTCTCCAGAGTTTTTTTCTCAAAGAAATTAGCAATCAATCTCAATGTGCTTAGTCTTTTCATGAAAGGCAAGATTTGAAGATATATGTTGTGCATCCTGATTGTCACATAAGTTTCATTGGTTGTGATTCACAGATATTCAACATTTTGAGGTACTACTTTTCTTAGAATTTGGGCTCATGGCATAACCCAACCCTACAAAACCGGCTTGTAAGGCGAAGATGGTCCAAGCTTTATAAGAACTATATTAGGGGTTTATTTTATGAGACTGATAGAAACAAATCTTGGCACTGGCATATTACTGCACATGAACAGTCAAGATTAAAAGCTACTTAATCACATGATTTGCGTGTTTTAATCTTGACCATTCATGATAAGATCTACTGGTCAATATTTGTCCATGTGTGTGTGTATAGTCTTTGAGAACAAGATCCTGGTCCCACTCCGTTCCAACTACTGTTAGCTAAACAGTGATCAAGTCAAATACTATATCACAGAATCTCCATAAGCATTAAAAATATATATATATCATTTTAGTTTCTCTCGCATACAAATACTAGCACACATGATGATCCTTCTATCAACTGATGTAGGATAGCAGAAAGGAAAACTAAAGTAAAACAGATATTTGGTCCTGGTGGGGAAAACAGAAAGTAAAAGATCAGAAGCTTAAAATTCAGTCTAACGTACCGCTCGTGCTTCCTCTAAAGCAGCTTTCAGGTCCTCAAACACAAGCTGATTCATAAATTAAATTAACAGTGAGTTGCATAAAGAATAGCATATCCTCATGAGTGCAGTAGGGGGGTGTACAAGCATATGGGTGTCTGCATATTTTGTAGAGCAGTAAGATCGACTAACCTCATTGAGAAGCTTGTTAAACCGTCCTTCTACAGTCTTCCTTATTTGCTCATAGCATTTATCCTTATAGCCTTTCCCCTGAACTTTCAATTTTTGCTGCATTAAATTTTTTGAAGAAGCCATTGCAGTTGTAGATTTTCTGTAATTTATCAGCATCAACAGAATTTTGAGTAATGAGAGAGTGGGGAGGAGAGGGGGATTCTCCTGACAGATCAGCTTGGTACGCGGAAAAAAAAATTAATGGATCAGTTCATTTGTAAACATGTATTGGAAACTAATCCATGACTTTGCACCCTCTTTTTACTCCCATACCAGGCTGACCATAAGAAGATATGATAATGTTGGGAAATATCCACAATAAAAATCTGAGCATAAGTCTTGTGACAAAACAAGCAGGTATAACAGAGAGAAATAAGACAGTTTTTTATTGCATGGGAATGAATGTGAAAGTTCTAAACTGTGCCATATTAAATCCAGATAAGTTTTCTCACAATATTTTACATGATACGTTGCATTTTTGAGTAACACATGGATTGTACTATTGACTTAGCGAGTTAGTAGCACAGCTGGCAATGGCAAATGGAGCCTCACAGCAGAGGCCGCCAAACATCCACCATCGTATCATGGTGGATTGCACAGCAGTCAATGCAGTAGAAAGCCCACAATGTTAGGAAAATGTAAAATTTAATAAACACAACCATAAAAATTAAATAAAATTACCGAATAGTGTATATCAAGAACAACGCACATAATAAAAAGTTTTTTAGGCAAATTACTCTAATCAAGAACTTGAAATTAAAGAAAAGAAATAGTGAATCTTCTCATACCTTAACACAAAAAATAAAAAGAATAAATAAACAAATAAAGTCTCCTCTCAACAAGTAACATAATAATTTCCTTTTTAAATCAAATATTTGTCTTAGTGTGGGTAGAATTGAAATTACCAGGAAAATCAAACATTAATTTGTAAAATCTAGAACCCATTATAATGCAATGGGAAGAAATTAGGCAACCAACAAATGTCAGAGACAGACTAGCAATGCCAGGAACAAAAAACAGATATGGAAATTTTCGCCTGTCTCGATGATGACAATGTGACAGAAGAGGAATAGAAAACAACAGTGTACACAATAAATAGGACCACTCAAACACGAACACAGAAAAAAAGAAAAAAGGAGTCATGGACAATGAGCCAAAAAAAGAGAACCAGAGAGGAAGGGGGGGAGGAGGAAGAAAAAAGGAATTGACATGTTGGATGTAGAAAAATTAGAAGGTGATTTTGACCAAATCTGTGAATTAGCTGTAACTAGATATTAAGGCCATCAGAATCAATATTTACTGTGAATTAGATGTAGAGACTCAAATCAAAATCTAGAAAGCACCAATGACACTCCAAAATGATTGTTAAACCAATGCTGGTCATGTATCCTGTCAGATATTCTCAGATACAACCCACATCTTTCAATTATTTTTTTTACTTTTTGTACCAACAAAAGTAGGATACCACATTGGTTAAATATATGATAGCATTTTATTGTCTACAATAACTAATGTTGGTTTACAAAGTTGATGTCTTTATTTCAAGTTAGAATGTGTATTTTTAATTTAAGATTACAATAATTTAAAGTTTTATTAATTTAATAAAATTATTATTATTTTTTATCAAAAAAGAATATAATTGTATATTAATTGAATTGTGTTTAAGTATTTTTAGATTTTTTCATATATGTTGTTTATGTCATTTGTACCTGTGTTCCACGTTTGTATCAAAACAAGCGTATAACGGAAATGGATACACTCCAACAAATAAAAATATATTGAAGATTATGCAGGATTGAATATGAAAAAATGTATCAAGAAATAGTCTCCAAGTAAAAAGATGAAATGATTTTTATTATCTTAATCAAAGTAATAGTCTCCAAGTTCTTTAATTGAAGGAAAGAAAGAGATACATAAATGGAGGATAAAGAAATTCTCCTAGAAAATAAACAAGAAGAAAAACTAAATAAAACACATCATTTTGAGAAATTGACTTCAACCCTAAATTGCTTAGAGGATTTCCCAAAAGTGGTATATAAAGTAAATGCAGTAAAACTATCAAGTAAATCATATAACAAGATGGCAGCAAGGGTTGTTGTTTCCATTGCTATAGATTTTCAGGATCACAACTCATCTAACATAACGGAAATCAATTCAAAATATTGTAACATACATGCCACTCTTATGAGGAATTGCAAGTGATGCCATTGCTCCATCCCCTTCAGCGTCTGCTGCTTCTTCTGCAATCTGTTGATCAAGGATCTCTTGCATTTCAACAACCCTAGAATATGAAAAACAAAGGGAAAATAAGATTACATTATTTTTAGAAAGAGTAACTCCACTACAGGCTGCTTAGAATTTCCAATCATCCAACCTATCATCTAGAATTTCCAATCATCCAACCTACCATCTAAAAAAGATGAAGGGAATGAACTGACGGGGGAAAAAAATTGCAAATGACTATCAACAACATACCGTAAAGCACGAACTAAAGTCTGTGGGCTGCAAAGAAGAAGAAAAAAATAATAATTAAAAGAGAGAGTTGCAGATCATACCACAATCAAAGCATATACTTTATGTTTAACAACACAACAAATCCAACTGTGCTAAAGAAATGGAATATAGATGTAGCCACCAGATTTTCATTCCTTTATTTTGAATTTCTTATCAAGCACGCAAACAAACCACTGCTTCAACATCCATCCCAGCTTAAGAGTATATGAAACAATTAGGGTGGGTATTACACCAGCATTCCATGTATATTCAAAAAAATGATTCTTTTCTTTAATATAATAAGGATTACATTTTAATTTTAATATATTATTAAAGCAAAATCTGACACATTCATGATTGTAGACAAGGTGACTGATATCCCCAAGCCTAAAAATTCCAGTAAATAGGTAATAAAACAAACAAATATCCCAAATGTGCAAACTAAACTCAATAGAAAATGTAACTTTCAAATATCAAGTAGCACACAATAGAAGTTAAGTGGAGCAGCTTCATCAAACAACATGTGATATTATTTGAGATGTTTATGTTCAAAACATGGCACAAACCTTTCTTTAGATAGTTTATAAAAATTGGAAATGTGGCCCCATAGTGTTTTCTCAAAGGTCTCCCAGGTTCGATCTACATCTTCAAAATATTCTCTGAGACATACACAAGATGTGGAAAAATAGATAGTTAGCCTTAAAACTATAAAACAAATAATTAAACAAAATAATTGATCACATATTTCAAAATAAATAACTCTATGTGGTCATCTTTCAAATAGTTCCTTTCAAGTTCCAAAAGCACACAAGACATGTCATCTTCAATAAACACAATGCTAGTCCTTAACCCTTGATTTTAACGAGAGCTTGTGCATCACAAAACTAGTTGAATCACCAAATTTGATGATTAATGGCCATTAACAGGCCCGACTGATAAAATAAATAATGACTTTAGAGATGAGTGAATTGGTATTTCCAAATGAATGATCCAGTGACCCCTATAAGCCCAGCATAAAACAAAGGGAATATGCAGAACAACTAGTAGTCTAGTAGATACCCATACGCATGTGAGAAGGGAAGACTAATGCAACAAAAGAACAGAAATTTGACCTATTGATGATATACTAAATTTTCAGTTGCAAAAATAAATTTTAAAGACAGCACCGCATTTGCAGCTCAATCAAATGGCACATGCTCCTGATGGCCATAAGCTTTTCTTCATAGTTATTGTTGCATTTGATCAAGAGTTATAACATTTGTTCTTGGTGCCAAACCAATAACAGAGTAATTTTTAGCAAATCTCACGTTGTTAGTTCATTTTTATCACATTATATTTCATAGTGTGAAGGAACTTTTCTTGGATTTAAAATCTATTAATTAAGTAGTTTTGATAGTGTCATACCCCTATCTGGACTTGACAATGCAAAACATATACAAATATAATGCATAAGTACAAAAATATGTGTCAAGTTCCCATAGGATAAAAACATTAAGAGATAATCTTCTCAAATTACCTTCTTTTTTTTTTTTATAGAATATACAAAAACTTCAAGGCCGTAGAATACTCTTCTAAAACTTCTTAAAGCAACATAGTGCACAACATCCCACCTACAGATTTCTCAAATCCCTCCAACACCATCAATTGACCATAGAAATAACAAAGTCTGCATCAGAAGAGCCAGAAAGAACTTCTGATGGAGGATATTTGGATCATGCATATAACAGAGCACAAGTAAAACGCCTATTATTTATTCTTTTGTTAAAAAAAAAATGAATAAATCCCATTATGTGACGATTCATTCACTTGATTCAGTTTTCTCTAATACAAGAAACATTTCAACTTTGTCAAAAGAAAACTCAACACTCCAGTACTACTAATTCAAAGATTCATAACAGCCACTAACAAAGTCTCTGATAAAAATAGCCACAAATTGGATGATAGAGCTAAAAGTATCAATTTCAAGATTGCAATGACCAAAAGGATAATTTAAATATATATACCACTGACTATGAAAATTAGTGGGTCATTACATTTATCATAAGATGGGGGCTTATGCAGATTGAAACTCTCATTCCAAAATCTGTGGCAGCCCCCCTCCAGGATTCTTGCTCACAATGAATGTGACAGTGCACTAAAGAAGACACAGACCTTAGCCTTCCAACCTCTTCCTTGTGAGATCCCGCAGCTGCTAATGCAAACCTTCGCTTTCCATCCAAAGCTGTTAACCTCTGCAAAAGCCATAAAAGTTGTAGAGGTAAAATGGAAAATAAAGTTTCAAATGCACTTGCATTTGGACAAACATTATTACATTTTATAATAAAACTACTATTTTACACTATAAGTAAACTTACCTCGAAAGTGTTGACAATTTCTTTGTCATCACTCAAAGAATCCCGAGCCTCTGCTGCCTCAACAGAGATAGACATCATACCTTCAACATCCTATCAGAAGACCAAGAAATCAATCAAAACCATATAGACAGGATATGCACATATCAGTACAAGTATACAAATAGGTTCCAACCATGTTTATTCAAATGAGGAGGACAAATGACTAACAATCTGCAGGTTGAATCAATCCCATTCTACCAATGAAAAACCAACTAAACTATAAATGTTTGATACAATGAAGGCAGCATTGTAGAGGGAATACACTGAATACAGAACTGCATCTGTTACTTCAATCATGATTATGCCGGGTATAAAGTGAGAGAAACCCATTTTGTAATAGTTGTAGGTAACAAGATCAATACTACAGCAGAAAACTGGGAGGTGGGCAGTTCTAAATAACAACTCTTAACTATGAAGCCATAGAATGAGTCCTGGTAATTAATCTTTTAATCAAGGACAGAAAAGCACCTTCAAGGTTGTGTTTAAGTTATTTCTTGCATTGCTAAGTATCTTTATCTGATCATGGTTGTCAATTAATGTTTGGCATTCCTGACATAACCTGATGCACCAAGAAATCAGAAAATCACAGTAAGTTCAAAGTGAAAAATATCGAAGTTACAATTTTACGTAAGAGAAAACAACCACCCTCTAATAAGTGATAACAGTTTCAGTCTGTCTCATTTCTAACATACTTCTCAATGGACACAAAGTTTTCACGAAGCTGATTTATTGTCTTCTCAGAGAAGGAGAGTGATTTTAGTCCTGCCTGTGACTGTTCAACCTGCAGTAGTATTTTGGGCAAAGCACATGAGGATATGAGATTTGGTGCCTCAGTTTATTCAATATCTAGAGCAACAGCATATGCAAGGAAATACATGTTTAATGTGCTAGACATAATAGTGACAGAGCATCTATTGTGGTCTGAATTAAATCCCTGTTGTCCAAGTCCTGAAATATTTTTAGTATAAACTATCCTTCAGTTTCAGTGTAAGGTAGTAGTAAGCCTGTAAATCGTTTACGTTTATTGGAGGTAACAAACTAACAATAGAGTTATAAAAACTGTTCTTATGCCCTTACTTAACCTCTTAAAATTGTCAGTCAAGTAGTTCTTAGAAGTTAACTTGTGGTGGTCTTCTGCTTACATATATTGAAGGAGAAAACTGCCTTTTACGTGCACCTATTTATCAGCCTCATTAGTTCTTTTTACACACTTCTTAGTTAATAAATAAAAAGAAAAAAATCTGCCCTATTTATCACCTATCTGGGAACCCTGCTTGCATGTCTAAACCTAGCCGCCTTCATTGTGGCATTTGTGTCTACTCAATCACCTTTATTGTGGCAAAACGTAGCCTAGCCTTCATTGCGGCATTTGTGTCTACCCAATCAACTTTATTGCGGCAAACCCTAGCCTAGCTTTCATTGCAGCCAACTGGTCCTCTGCGCCTTCATCACAACCCAACACAGCTTTCCAGCAACATCACCACCAGGGCAGCCACAGTCAACTGCCAGGTGATTGAACTGACATACTCACCAACAAAACCATACTCCCCACACTGGCCAGATCCCAAAGACCCATTGTCGGAGGAGTCCCCATTCACCCTCACACACCAGAACTTTGTCGCTACCGCATACACACATGTAAGCCAAGCACCACCCTACCAGCATCAGAACTCAACAGCACTGGTACTTACTAGCAGACTCATCTGCCCCTACTCTCTTTGTTCTGCTATGTTGCAGCTCCAACCACAGTCATTGAGGCAGTCAATCAACCCAACCAATTGAGGAGAAGGTACCTGCTCTTAGCAAAGTTGAACTGGAGCGTAGAGGCATTATGGATTCTCTTAGTAAGTCATCTGACACTTGCTCTCTAGCCATGAGTGGTAAGGATTCTAAGTTCTTATCCTTAATGTTTCTAGTACTATACCTGAAGATCTCTGGATAATTGGATTTGGTGCTACTGAGTCCTGACCATAGAACACCCCATTCTTCTGGTTTTCTTACTTACTCTACCTTACCTTATCTAGCAAACAACACATTACTATTGCTAATGGGTCTCATACCCCGCTTGCCAGAAGCGATAACATTTCCCTCCATCCTTCAATACCATTAAATAATGTGTGCATGTTCCCCAACTCTCCAATAACATTTTAATGCTTTTCCTCATATTTCAAGTGTTTATATTTACATGCTACTAGCTCCCAAGAGCTTTGTAATTAACAAATATGCTACAATTGTAGCAACTTCCTCATCACATGTTTTGATTAGCTGTAATTATAAAAATCAGTCAAAAGCTGGCTCTTGAACAAGTTGGAAAGAAAAGCATTTTCCCACTAAGTAGAGTTGGTCATACAGATCAAAAAACATTGTTGTGTCAAAAACTTTTCAGAAAACAAAATAAGCTAATTCAAACATACATTTAGCATGCAGATGATGTATAACACTGTATGGGGGGAAAAAGAAAAAGTAGTTCAAAGGTTTGCAACTACTAAAAGGTTAAATTTTTTTAATAACCTGCCTCTAGCCAGTTGATATATAGTCAATTAAAGAAAAAATTAATGAAGATGGAACACTCAGAATTGGTAGGTCCATACAAAATTAAAGAAAAAATTACCTGTTCTGCAACCATTGTACTAAGCTGTGCATCATTGGCCTGAAAAATAAAGCAAAGTATAAACATTCAGAATTGGTATCTCCTTAAATTCTGAATAAAATATCTGCAACATTAATGAATGATGGAGACACCATACATGATCTAATAATTGTAATGTTGTTGCAAACAAGACATGATTACATATAGGCAATAGGCTATATATAGGTCACTGTTATAAAACTCAAACTGGTAATTAACTCAGGAGAGGTACTGAGTTTGAGTCAATGCGCCACTAGTTCAACCAGCGAGTCACTAATCAAACAGCATAAAATTACACAAGTATTTAAATATTTAACAAAACCCAAAAACACACAACATCACCATCATAATTGGACATTTAAATCAATCTTAAATTAAGTAAAATTTATGTCTCTCAATTATTTAAAAAAAAAATCTTAAAAAAGGCAGCCCAATGCTCAAGGCTCCCACTTGGTGGAGTATGGGGAGGGTAGATGTACATAGCCTTACCACACAAGCAGAGAGACATTTTCCAGGATTCATTTAAGAAAAAAAAAAGCATGATAAAAATGGCAATTTGATATTTTGATAGCTTTTCCTTTTATATTTTTCTTTTTCCATTTTTTTTATGTTATGTAAGACTATGCTGTGACCAAATCTGTTAATGAAATGAGGTCTTCTTTGCCATGTGATACCACCTCCTCTACACATGCCATCATTCTCAAAAGCCAAGAAGGAAAGAAACCAAAAACATTTGAAAATTATTTCGTCCAACATTCTTCTTCTCCAATGGTGGACATGGAGGGTCTCTACGTGAATTTTACATAATGAAACCAAAGTCATTTCAAACCTTTTAGTTTTTGATAAAAAAAATAATATTATTGAGAAAGAGAGGAGAAATAAAAAGGGATGAGGATAAGATATCTTCTACAGCTAAAAATTACAGCAAAAGAGAAAAGAACATAAACTAACATGTAGGACAGCAAGCCAATCTCTGTATATCTGCCAAAGACATTCCCTTAAAGAGACCTTTCGCATGACTCCATAAAGAAGCTAGAAGAACCACTTTGTCCCAAATGAAATCCAAAGGTAAAACTCAACCAGTGAAAATTCTAGAATTTCTTTCCAACCATATACACCAAACTACCACAAACTGAGAACACCTCCAAAGCCTTTCAGCATCTTTGTTGGTGCCAAAGCCTCTAAAATTAATGTACAAGAAACACTGAAGATCCTTTGGGACAGACCCATCCTTCACCCACCACACCAAACAGAGTATACCATAGATGGAACGCAGCTGGGTGCAAAAAAAAAATGGGAAGCATTTCCAAATCTCAATATACACATATCACAAAAATTAGAAGATACAGCAGTCAGGGGTCTTCAAATTTGGAGCATGTCATTGGTATTATTAATAAAGGTTAAGAACAGCGGTCCAAATGAAAAATTTAACTTTAGAGGGAACAAAATGATTTCTAAATTGGCTTATCCAATAGAAAAGATTCTCCATTTGGGGATGAAGTGAGAAATTGGCCATCTGATTTACCATTAAAGGATCGTGAAGAATCAAGAGACCAACTCCTCCAGTCTTGGTTAGGAGTGACATTGACAGAGTTCAGAAAAACCAAAAGGTTTTGTAGTTCAGAGATATCAAAGACATTCTCATATAATTACTATTTAATTACAAGCTGAAAAGCTTATTCTCAACCCAATAAATTAGCCAACTGTCATATATACATTTATCCTAATTAAGAAGAGAATAACAGTTACACCTCCAGCTGAGGTATCCGAAGGATTGAATAACAGTTACAAAAGTATAAATGTACAGTTGCACAGCTGGTTCGAATGATCAGAGAATTTGCCTTTAATTCCATTGACAGTTGTGTGATCCATATAGCAGACTTCACCAAATCGGAAAAGGCTACTGTTGTTGGTGTTGTATTATTATTTGGATATCCTATAGAATAAAAAATATGTCCCTAACTTAGATCTACTGCCAAAAAACTGCTATGAATGTTGCTACCTCTAGAAAGCATCTTCTACTTCTCATAAAAGCTGTTTCCATTCAATACACTTCTCTTTCTTCGTGAGAACCATTTACATCAGTTTAATTTGATTTTATGTAAAGAAACCAAATAAGGGGTTGAACTAAAGCAAATAGGTAATGAAAAAACTTTTGAAGGATGTTTTATTCTAATAATTTGTTTTTATTAACAAAAATAAAACACCACACCTATTCAACATGATTGCAAAAAGATTTCTGAAACTTACCATATCACTAAAATCGAAGAAATAAACCCTACATCAAAAGAAGGTCATATAAACCTTAGAAAAAATGAATTATAATTGACACTTCCTTTCAACCAAATATTTAGATTTTTTTTTCCTCTAAAACACCATACCCTACAAAAATTCACAAGAATACAAGTTGTTGCACAGATAAGTTACAGAGAGTATAATGGTTGTTCGGGCAAAAATAAGAGGAAGAAAGGTTAGTAATTTGTGTGTGTTTGTTAAACTAGTTTTGAAGAAATAACCACTTTTTTTGCCAGCTTCATGAAAGAGACTTAGAAAAGAACAAGAAAAAAAAAAAGACTATTTCCAAAAAAACAATCATTTACCAAACATGACCAAATCCATGCATTGACACACTATTATTATTTTTTTTTTTCTTTCTCCTCATTTTATTCCCAAAAATACCTGTAAATAGTTTGAGAGGGGACAAAATAAAATGGAAACACAATAGAAAGAGGCAGTGCAATTGTCAATTATGGAATGCAACAGAATGAATTTAAGAGCACAAATAATACTAGCAAAACCCTTTCCTTCCTGATTGATAAGAAAACTGACTCAACAAGGGAACATCAACAGAAACAAACCCTCCCATTTTTTCTCTCCCTTGGCTTCCACTCCATTCAAGGGCAGAACAGTACCATGTTCTGATGAGTACGAGTGGTAGCACCCCCAAAGACAGGCATACCCATAAATAATAAAATCTGTCCCCTCCTCTAAAATTCAATTACATAGCACACTCCCCCCCCCCCAAAAAAAAAAAAAACTTAAAATCTTGTAGTTCACCCCTGACTCCATTTCCTACCTTACAAGTGCAAAGTGATTCATCTTGTGACAATCAACAACTACAGCAAAGTCTAAATATCCAATCCATAAAGTGATTCAAATTTCAAACTACAAGTAAAAGTAAAGCCCATAAATCCCCTTCCAAGCAAATATCTCAACTGTCACAACATCCTAAACAGTTAAAACCACCCCTATAGCAATCAAATCAAAGCCCACTGAGCAAAAGATTAAAAAATAAAAAACGACGAGGTCCAAGTAGCTCCAACCGGAGCTCGAAAATACACTACACTCAATAACAAATTCAAAAACACACTTTAATTATAATTATAATTATATTTCTAATTAAAAAATAAAAACAAAAATTAAAAGATTAAATGAACCAAATCGAATAGAACTGAAACCTGCTGGCGCGAAATGTAATCAGCTTTGATGGATGAGATCGATTGAAGAAGCTCCGGAAGAGGCAACAGCTTCGCGACCTCGCGAACCGCTGCCTCCTTAGCTTCCACGCCGAGATCCTCAGCCATCATCGCGTCTGCACGAAAAAAAAAAAGAAACAAAATGAGCTCAACTGAGTTGTGTGAACAAATTCTGTGGTGAATTTCTGAATCGAGCAACAATTTGACCTGATTTTGAGGAAATTGAACACGGATCGCGTTGGAGAGCGCGAGATTGTGGTGTTGACGAGGTGCGAGTTTGAGAAAGGAAAGTTCTAGAGAGAGAGCGCTTGAACGAGCTACCACGGAGAAGAACGGAATGAGAATTAGAAATTGGCGGTGACAACGGGATGAAGGAGCAGGGTTGCGAGTGTGAAAAAGATTTTTGAATCGGAAATGGAAATTTTTCCACGGTATTTTGATCGATTTTTATTATTTGGATGGTTTTAATTAGAAAATAAAATACGATGTAATAAAGGTTTTTATTTTATTTTTTTATTTAATTACCTTTTTGATTTTTGTAGCTACGCAAATTTTAACTTTTTGGTTTCTATAGTTAAAAATAATTTATTTTAGTCCCTATACATACACTTTCAATATCGATTTGGTCTCTACTATTTTAAACCGCTACAAATTGAATAAAAAACCCAAAAAATGTTAATTTGTAACGGTTTTATATCGCTAATTTTCATTTTGTGATGGTTTTATGTCACAAAGTTAAGACACACTTAATGGCAGGAACCAAACTGATATCAAAAGTACATATATAGGAACTAAAACAGATTATTTTTAACTATATAGATCAAAAGGTAAAATTTACATAATTATAAGAACTAAAAAGATAATTAAACTTTCTTTTTTTATTGACGAAAAGGTTATGAACAAGTTACTAACGGATAGTCACATGAGGTATGTTTAATTTTTAATAGAGAAAAATGTGTTTTTAATCTTTTACTTTCAGTTAAATGTAGTCAAAGTCCATACATTTTTCATTTTGATGAATTTGATCTTCCAACTTTAATAAACATATGGATTTAGTCCTTCCTCTCTAATGGAGTTACTAAATGGGCGAACAAATTTCATGTTGTGGCAATTTATAACACGATTTCTAATGGCTCTAAACCCTTGCAAACACATGCACTTATGATGCGTTTGAACTTTACTTAACAACCTCACTTAAGAAATTCCTTCCTCCTTCTTTCTCCATCAAATTGCACTACTATTACATTACGCATCCTCTCTTTCATGCCCTTAAATCTTAGCATTTTCACCAAATCAAACAACAAGAGCATAACATTTGATCTTGGCCCTTGCCATGAAAATCAATGTAATGGAAGCAAACATCAACTAGAAGTAAACCATGGTGGCATAGAAGGAATTTATAGTCCAAGGCCATGTTTGGTCATCCTAAGAATGGAAAGACTGTATCATTGAATGACCAAAAGCTAACACATTCTCATTAACTATCAAATTTTGGACACTATCGTTTAGAAATATGAGATAAACCTAAAGCATCAAAAACCTAAAGCTCAACCTCCATTAGAAAGCATTCGAAAATGCGAGATAAACCTCACTAAAAATCGCATGGTCTATGTTCTCGAGAAGTGCATTGTCCAATTTGGCCTCCAAGGTAAGTATTAAGTCACCAAAAAGAAAAGAAAGAAAACATGACATGAGGATTTTGCTTCTTATAGGTTATAGAAAGAGATGTAAGAAAGAAGAACTCTCTCTCTTCCCCTAAAGTTAACTCTTATATTGTCATAATCCAGCCCAAGCCTCAAGTTCCCAATGTGGATCTCCATAAGTGGAAGGCTTTCACTAAAACTTGATTTAGTCACAGGAATAAGATATTGAGGACCTCATTTGAGCATAAAAGGAAAGTTTTTGAGTTGTTCAAAATCTCCAATGAAAATGATGTATACTCTTGCCATAAGGATGATTATGGCAATGATGCTCACGATGGAGAAAGGACAATCTCGTTCAAGGAAAAGATTATTGAAGTGCTTAGAACGGGCAAGTTTGAACATGAAAGATATTCAAAACTTTCTTTCAAGGAGCTTTTGCATTTACTTTCTTTGTTCAATCAAGTTGGCATATATTTTTATCACTGTGGACAACTCTAGAATAAAGATAGGTTTCATGCTGATGATGACTAGTGCACCCTGTCGAGATGTTCATCAACCACTTTATGTTTAACATCATCATTGGTTTGTGTTTTGTCTCTCATGATGTATCCTTTCAATCTGTGCCCTCAAATAATTGGAAGAATGAGGGATTCCCACAAGGAAAATTTGTTTTGTCCAACTTGATAGAAACCTAATTAAAGGTATTGAAAGTGGAAGAGGATTTTAGGTTTTCCATGGCATTAACATATGGAGCTTGGATACTAAGAATTAAAAATAGATTGTAGAATATAAATTGATATAGCAAGTCCCAGTTATTGTGGAAAAAATGGATTTAGAGCATCCAGACCAAGGGCTTTAAAAAACCCAATACTAAAAACAACTTCTCTAATTTTAGTATTAGTGAAAGGCCATAAAGTGGATCAAAATGCCATAAGAAGGGGGTTGAATTATGACTTAAAAAAAAACTTTGTAATACGGACTCTTCTGATTGTATTTTGATGCTCGAATGCAAGTTGTAAAAACTTTAAACCTTTTGAAGAAAAACATAACACTTAGGATGAAATAGATCTTTTGTGTTCTAATGCAAGAAGTCCCTTAATGAATGTGTTGTTATCAAATCACTTATGATTAAATATCTATAAGATTTTATTCTCAAAATCTTATATCCTAAGAGTAGTTTTCTTATTCAGAGTGTATTCTGATTATATGATAAATGAAGAAATTATAAGTTCAAAAACCTTTTTCTTTGTTAGTAAAAATCAAGATATTCTAATAATGAAATGTTTCTTTTAACTCTTAATCTTCTGAAAACTTCTAAAACTTGGATTTACTAATGATTAGTTAAGTCTTTTGGAAAATTATCTTCAAAACCTAAGATTCTAGTTTACTATTAAAAGGTGGTTATGACATTTTCTTCTGAAGGTATTTTAATATATGAAAAAGCTAAGTTCAAAGTAAGAAAAGGAAGACACAATAATTTATCCTAGTTCACCCTTCAACTTAGGCTATAACCAGTCCTCACACAAGATAGGATTTTCACTATCAGAATAAGTATTCTTCACAGTCTCTTCAGGCCTTTCAACAAACAATATTCTAAACCTTTACAAGTTCTTTTCAACCATAGAATCACACCAAATCTTGGGAGGTAAACAACACACCAACTCAATCATAATACCAACACGTGGTCAAAGAAATAAATAACACAACACCTTAACCATAACATCAACACTTGGTCTTAGGAGGTTACAATAACTATAACAGCAAGGGGTTTTTCTGTGAGATTGCACATAATGCAATCTTACTAACTCTCATAGGAGTGAGTTTTTTTTACAGTAAGAATATCTAATATACACTTCTAATTCTCTTATGTTAACTTTAAATGATTTGTATAAAAGTGGATTCTGTCAAAGCATGAAATTTTTGTTTACACAAAAGCCTTCTTCTTGCTCAGAATCACACATATTATATTGATCTGCCCCAATAAAGGATTTTTCTGTACTATTTCTCTTGGATTGTTTTTCTCTCAAAGGCTTAATTGAATTAGAGGAGTTATTCATTTTTTAAGCTAACATGAAAAACTAATTGTTATGAAGGGTCATATCACTATATTCTTTTCCAACTATTTGTAGGCTAGTCTGCAAGTTCACCATAACTTTGCAACGCCTTTTTTGATAGGCTAGTTGTGCAATACTTCAGCATTTGGAAGTTCTATTCTAATGCAGCATTCTGATGCACCTTTCTAATGGTGCCATTATGATGAAATCTTTTCACAAATGCTTATAGCTATATAAACATCTTAATGAATTCATAGAGTGGAGCTATAACCATTATATCTTTTTGAAACACTTAATCAAACATGTCAATGATCATTTAACCTCAGTAGACTTACAATTTATCTTTTGAAGATTTGTCATAATTAAAACAAGGGTTTGGATTCAATAAGCCCTTAAAGAGACAATAGAGACCCTTCAGATTAGCTTGGAAAGGAATACAAAAAGGCCATGGTTCCATATCACCCTTTTTTTTAAAGATGGCTTCAAGACAATGCATTGTCATTTGTCGAAAAAGGGTAAACTCCATCATCAAGTTCCCCTCTGCATCTTTAAGCAATTCGATTTTATTCCTTTTTCTCCAAATGATCTTAGAATTGTGGAAGAACATCATATTACGATTGCCAAACCTAAACCAATCACAACAAGCCTTTCGATACTAGAACATTTCCTCCTATAGAAGGATAGTGTTGAGCTCTTGCTAAAGCCTTTTCTCCAATTTCTCTAGGCATTTATTTTCTTCCATGGATAACTTGGTATTGATCCCCTCTAGGCTAAATAACAACTTGAGTTTTGTATGAAAGTAGTTACCAAAACAAGATTTATTCTAATGGTAAGCATTTAGTTGGAATCTAGCAATTACATTAGTCTAGTTCATAGAGCCAAGCCTCTTTCACCATATCCTTGCACAAGATATTAGCTAGCCAACTGCTAAGACTAGAGAGGCCTCTCACCACTATGATAATCTATCATGTGGCATTTAATCAGGAGAGCTTTATGATCAGATTTCAAAGTCAGGAGGTGCATCAAGAAAGCTTCTTAAAATGTAACCGACCATTGCGAGTTACACATGACCCTATCAATTCTCCCCTTCACACCTCTACCTCTTTAGGTAAATGGAGAGCCCTTATACCCTAAGTCCCAAAGCTAACAATCCATGAGGAAATTAGAGAACTAATATATAGGCGCACGATTCAGGGGACTATCCCTGCTTTTTTCACTTAGAGATAAGTAGGTGTTAAAATCACCAATGACTAACTAGGTTTCTTGAATATTGTTAGCCAACCTTGTCAATTTTTGCCAAAGCTGATCATGGAGAAAAAGGTTGGGGCTAACATAAACCATCATTATAACAAGGGATGATGAAGTGCCATCCATAGGGTGAACTTGCAGATGAACATATTGAGAATAAGACTCACAAATTGTAACAAAGGTTTTAATTAAGTCCCACAACACCCAAATTCCACCCAAAAACCCCATAGCTTCCATTGTAAATCAAGAATACGTGCCAATTTTGTGAACAATGGCATTAACTTTTTCACCACTAACATAAGCTCAAAAATGCCCAATAAATCAACTTATATTTATTGATCAGATCATGAAGAAGTCGAGGTGTGTTTTTGGCAATTGCACCTAAGATATTCGATGACATTGTATTAATCATAGAAAAATTAGGGTTAGCATTGGGGAAAACCCCAAAGGATCTTAGTAATGTGAATAATGGCCTAACCCGTGGGCCCTCTCTCCAATCATAATCAAGGTCTCTGCCTCCACCATTTGCACATCACTTTCACTACAATCTGACAAACCAACATTAGGGGGTCTTATGTTATAGATTTCAACCTCCACTAGGTTACTTGGTGTTCATGTTTGTCCACCTCCATGTAAGATTCTACGTTAACATGGGCAACACCTTGCACATCAATAATTTGCATCAATTGGTTGCCCATCAATTGTGTGTTTTCATTAACCAAATCCAATTCAATATATGGAAGGGTTGTTTATCAAATGATCCAATTCAATATAAACTACAATAACTGAAGCAAATTGAAAACAAAAATAAAAATAAAAATAAAAAATAAATTATTTTTATTTGGAATGGATTAAATTTTGACTCCTATATTGAAAACTTCAATTCAAACCGAACAAAACTTTATTGTGTATTCAAGATTATTCAATAGTTAATTACATTATCATGTATTCAAGAACTTGTTTGAAATAAAAATTTATTATCTACTTTATATTTGTTCTTTGAAAGATTGTAAAATTATTTTTAACTTATAATTTAAACATATATTTTGGACTAAGTTATGAGTTCTATAAGAAATGTGATGTTGGAAGTTGGATTAATTTGTATATTTCATCATTCATTTAAATATTTGTAGACTCTTTTTCAAAAACCAAAAATCAATCTAATCCAAATTGAAGTAAATGGGATTGGATCATAATGGATTTGATTTTAAAATCAAATAGACTGGATGATAAAAAATTGAACCGATTGGATTGGATAATTTTTTCCCTCAAAATCATTGCAATCTGTGAACACCCCTATAGTATAGAATCAGGAGCATAAAAAGAGTAAGAAAAAGATCATGAATAGAAAAGATAACAATATTAAGGCTTAATCTCACTTTTAATCACTCAACTATTACGATTATGCAATTTTTTATCCCCCAATTTTCAGTTTAGGGTTTAGGTTATGAAATTTAGGACAAATTGAAGCTACCATCTAGACTTCTTGCAACATCTTCTTCTCCAACTTGAAATGGAGGAGCAAGCGAAAATTCCTCTGTTTCTTCACCTCACCTTAGAAGAAGAAGACTACGACCATATGGTTATTATGAAGTGGAGGCTCCACTAGTTACTAGTCACTATATTTTTTTAAGAAAATATTTATCTAATTGTCATAAAGTTTTTTAAACATGACTTTAATTAAAAAATGTTTTTTATCAAGAAGGTACAAGCAACAAGCACGTAGTGGTTTGAATAATGAAAAAATGAAAGGATGTCTTAAATGTAATATTAATGAAGTATAAGGTTAACAAAGTTCATTTCAAATATATAAATAAAAAGAAAGAAATAACAATGAGAATTCCGTCATTTAATTATGAGTTTAATTTTAAATATTTTTATATTGTCTACTAATTAGAATTTACTTTATATATGACTTTAAAATAATTATAAAAATAAACAATTTTACTATACACAACAATTTATAATTGGATACGCATTTTAATCAAGCTCTTTAATTATTTTCTCATAACAAATACATAAGTTTTTTTTATAACCATGTTATAGGTGCAAAGTAGTGCAAAGTATCCATCGATTTTGTTGATGACTAATCTTCATCGAGAAACCTGGCTAGCCACCTTTAAGAGGGTCTCTTCCCAATCATTTTTTTTCATCTACAAAACTCGAACTCGAGACCTTGTTAAGAGATTTGAGTCTAGTGTCACTCAGACCAACGACATGTTAGTGACAAATACATCATTTAAATTCAAATCATATATTCCTAATTGATGTGTATTTTATAATTAATTGCGTACTCTCGCTAAGATTAATGCCTCCTGAGTTTATAATGGGAACAACCTTCCCTCAACCCAAAACCTTTGATAAACAACAAAAAAAAAAAGGAAACAAAAGTTCATATAAATTGAAATAAAAAAAGAAACATAACATTCATATGTCACATAATACAATCACATCATAAATTATCATCACAGTTATCCTAACTTCTGCCAATTATATATATTTTTTGCTTCATCAGTTGGTGGATGGAAATGCCATCAAAATGCCAAAGCAATGGTGGCTTGGAAACTAAAAGCTGATTAGCTATTTCCTGCATTGATGGTCTGGATTTTGGGTGGGGACAAAGGCATGCCAATGCTAATGTTACGACAAGCACAACATCTTGCATATCTTTTCGAAAAAATGGTAGTGGAATACGCGAGTCCAATATATCTTTCAGCTTCTTGTTTTGAATAGATGATTCTGATAAAGAAGAAATCAGTTCAGCTGGATGTCTACCCATCATTGTTTCCAAAACCACCACTCCAAAGCTATACACATCACATTTTGTAGTCACAGTCAAGGTGCTAGCCAATTCTACACTGTAATCACCAGAACATTATATAAGTTGTCAGCAATATTTTAATAAAAAAACTTAATTACACTTTTGGTCCTTCTATTATCATTATTTCGCAAATTTAGTCCTCCATATTCTTTTTGCAAATTTGGTCCCACTTTTTTAATTGTGCAATTTTTGTTCATCCTTTACTTTGATATCTAATATTTAACATGATACTCTATTGTACTGCCATGTTAGCACATTTATGTTGATGTGACACTCTATTGCATTGTCACATTAATATTTTTGTTAAATATTAGATGTCAAGTTAATATATAAATCGAAAATGCACAATTAAAATAATAGAGGATCAAATTTGCAAAAAAAAAATAAAAATGGACGCATCAAATTCACGAATACCAAAAGGCAATTAAACCTAAAATATATTATCCATAAAGAAATGGAATTTATGATTCTATAGCAAGAACAAAACTTTACCTGGAGCAACGTATCCATAAGTACCAGCAACAAGAGTTTGATTTGATGAATGGCAACCAAGAAGTCTTGCTGTGCCAAAGTCTGAGATAAAAGCTTGTAACTCCATGTTCAACAAAATATTTTTACTGCTTATGTCTCTATGGACAATGGGTGGAGTACAACCATGATGCATGTGAGCCAAGGCATAGGCTATCTCTTTTACAATATTTATCCTCTTGCTCCAATTCAACTCTTGAGCTTCCACATCATTAGACAAGTTATAAAATAAGCTTCCCCTTTCCATATACTCGTACACCAAAAACATACACTTGTTATGCAAACAAAAGCCATAAAGCCTAATGATGTTACGATGGCGAATTTCTGTCAAGATCTTGGTCTCATTGCAAAAACTCTTGTAAAAGGATGGATTTTCAGATTCTGCTTTGTGAAGCTTTTTCAGTGCAACAATTCTACCACTGGGAAGTTGTGCCTTGTACACACTTCCATAAGCACCTGTTCCTATGCAATACCTGATATCAAAGTCTTCTGTGGCTTTAATTATGTCTTCAAATGCAATTTTACCATCATAGTTCCAAATTGAAAGCATGTCTCCGTTTTTTCTTCTTTCCTCATTTCCGAACTCATCATGGGGGGGACAGAAAACATGAATTCCCCAACATACAAGGACTATTGAAAAGACCATGCCATTGAAGGTAGAAAAGACAATTATCATTAGTAAAGAAATATCAGCACCAGAAGAGCATGAATGTTTGAAATCCTTATTACCAATTAATGAGTCTTTTGGAAAACCACAAAAATTGTAATCCGAATCATTAAAGGAATTGTAAGACAAATTAAGGTGAGGCACAGAATGGAGTCCCTCAGGTATGTTGCCTGTGAGGTCATTATAACTGAGATCTAGATATGAAATATTGCCTATTTGAGAAGGAATGCTTCCATTTAAAGAGTTGTTGCTTAGCTGCAGATAACTACAATTGTTCAGAACACCATATGGGATAGGCCCCTCAAGCTGATTGTTGGAAATATCTAAAATTCCAAGTCTTGGGATTTGTCCAATCCCAGATGGAATGAAACCAGTTATTTGATTCCAAGATAGTTGAACATTTGTTAGTTGTGTCAGTGCAGATATCCCCTCTGGTATAACACCAAAAATCTTATTATGAGAAAGATCCAAAACTTTGAGGTGGATCAAGTGCCCTAAGGTAGAAGGGATTGAGCCATTGAGTGAGTTATTTGAAAGAGTTAACCACACTAAACCTTTTAAACTCCCTAGTTCTGCAGGAATGTGGCCTTCAATTTGGTTTGAATCAAGGGAGAGTACGGTCAAATTGTTCAATTGACCCATAGTGGGAGGGATCACACCAGTAAGAAAATTGTTAGAAATATTAAGTGTCTCAAGATGAGTGAGACTTGAAAGTGAACGAGGCAACTCACCTTGTAGACAATTAGAGGACAGGTCAAGATGGATAAGCTTTTTAAGAGAGCTTATTTCAGATGGGATGTTTCCTTTGAGTCCCAACCCACTAAGCTCTAGACGGATTAAATTAGGGAATGCTGTCACATTGAAATTCTGAATATGAGCTTCTGTTGGAGGAATGTAAAAATATTGCCTAGTTGAAATCTCTGTAACACTTTGAGCTTCATTACACACAATACCATTCCACTTACAACATTCTGAGATATTTCGGCCTTCTCCCCATCTGCTCTGACGCAAAGCCTCTTGTTCCTCATTTGTGGATGAGGAATTAGAAGCTGCCATAGTGTTAGAAATAACACCTTGTGGGAAGAAGACATAAAAGAAGGCATTAGAGATAATAGCCACAAATAGTAAAATGTAACCTGAGTTTTTCATGCTTAATTCAAATTTGAATGGCTTAAATTACAACTAATGAACTTACTTATAATGTCCTTGGCCCTGGGACTTGTTATATATATGTGACACTAGCCTAAGCAGTGCCCAACAGGACCGTGTGGAAATTATAGATTAAATTAGAATTTTCCGATCAATTTTTTTCCATATTTTCAGTGAGAGTAACACATGAGGACAACAGACATCCAAAGACACGGTTTTGCAGAGTGGACTTTTCAAATTATTAGTTGATGATAGAATGAACGTGTGATGATGTGCACATGAATGTGACATAAAAGGTAGCAACAAAAAATAAGCGCCACCTACTAGTAAACTGCAACTAGAGTTTTCCATGGTACATACAAATTTGAATGGTTTGTTGAACGCAATGACAATGCTCTTGGCCCCAGAACTTTGAATATCTGACACTGGCAATTGGCATGGTTAGCTTGTCGTGTTGAAATTATGGTTTCAATTTGGAATTTCCATTCAAATTTTGGAAAACAAAGCTGTTGAATCTGCTAGTCCTCTTTACCTATTCAGAGTAACGTCAGAGGACTAAGTCTATGGACGTGCGAAACACTTTTCCACGATGGAATTATCAAATTATTGGTTGAAGAGGGGCCACCGTGGAATATCGAAGATAGAGTGAAGGTGTAAACATGGAATTAATTACTATGCTCAATTTTAGAAGCTCATCCATCAAACGCTTCCAATTCCAGCGTGGACTTTGTTTGACAAGGTTGATGATTAATGGACAACAGAAACTAGAAGGTTGATTCAATTTGACTATCTAGTTAAAGATTTCTATTATTTGAGAAAACACTTGGTTATTGCTAGATCAACATGAAAGTATTCCTCACCGTGGAAGATTCAGCTTTGAGCTTTTACAAGCCTTGTATCAGATTTACCCTCATGATTCATCTTGCAATTTGTTCTTTCTACCACTTCAAGATCATACAGTATATTCAACTAATCCAATTTAGTGAATGGATTTATATCGTGTACAAGTTCAATGCTGCCTTATAATGCACACAAGCTAAAAGAAAATATCCCTTTATTTTAGTATTTGCTATTATCATTAATACAATTCACTAGAGGACATCCTCTCTGGTCTGTCTGAGGATCTTAACCTGAATGTACGAAATTTTGTCTTAGTTACATGTTGTTTCTCCAAATGTATAATTTTTTGGCTGCTAAAGCATTTATATGAATAACTAAATAAGAATAGATATATGTGAATAAAATTCTGGCATTCAGATATAATTAGTGGCATTACACGAGGCATTCTATTAAAAGTGTTGATATGACATGAAATTAAATAACTTTTATGATAACTAAAATCGGCTAAAATAAAATTTTGTTCTCTCATATGAATTTTTTGTTTTAGTTTGGTCTCTTAAGTTTAAAAAGTTTCATTTTGATCCCTTAAAGTATTTCTACTAGACTAAATTGATCTTTTCATCAATTTTTTATTCTAACTTGGTCAATTTGGTGACACATGACAAATTGTAAGAAATGCCACGTCAGCCAAAATTAACACTATTAGTAAAAAAAAAAAAAAAAAAACCTAACAGAAATACTATTTTACTCTAACAAAGACACTTTAAGGAACTAATGTAAAACTTTTTAAATTTATGGGACTAAACTAAAACAAAAAATTCACATACACCAAAATTCTATTTTAGCCTTATCAAATCTAATGGTTCATAAATAAATTAATTTTTGGGTTAGTTTATAGGTTTATACAGAATGACTATTTGTAATATTTGGGGCTAATAAAAAATAAGCTTAATTACATTTTTTATTTCCAAAGTTTCACAATGTCATGAATTTTGTCTCCAAATCATTCTTTTTCTCGAATTTTGCCCACACTTAGAAAATTGTGATAGTTTAAAGAAAAATATCACAAAATTGTTTTAATTATGGTGATTTTTCTATGTGGGAAAAAATTCACAATATTTTATAAATTGGAAAGCAAAAGTCGCAAAAAAAATCATTTAGAGACAAAATTCGTGAAATTGTGAAACTTAAAAAAAAAAATGCAATTAAACCCAAAAATTACGAGTAAACATGACTACGTGAGTAGACGCTGTCATACCGTGTGGGCATGGAACATGGAATCCCTGTCCTGCATCAACAACTTTGACTAGTACACTGATATTTTCTGAAAAAGTCGATTGGTCATGGCCTCATGGGAATGAGGCACAGAATCACTATCTCTAGGGGGATATAGGTCATGGAAACCAAAAGTTGATTCAAGTTGTCACTAAGGATTTGACTGTCAAATATGAACTTTTAGCTCCATTTGATACATCATGTCCAATTGCGATGTCTAAGGTTCTCACTCAGACTTTGAAGTTTGAAACCGTTCAGACTTTGAAAACATTCCGAGTTTTAGAATATCGGAGTAATCTAAGCAATAATTACTAGAGTTGGATTTACGACGTGTGTAGCACTTAAAACCTAACTATAATAATAAGCTCGTGTCAAACATGAACCTTTTTCAGATACGTTATTTATCATTGATCGACTATTTTTATAGGTTTAGTTGTGAGATTTACTCTGGAATCGTGAATGCTAGGTAAAGCCTTTGAACCCGATATTTCTAATAAAGTTATAATCATGCCATAGTTCACTTTTACTACAATTAACTATTAGTTTATTGTATATTAAAAACAACTTATTAACAAAAAATTGTTAAGAAATTTATCACAAAAAGAATAACTTTCCTAAATTTAATCAAAATCAAACAAGTTACACGTGATTGTTGTACAACGTAATTCTGGATCATGATGTACTGTAGTAAATTAATTTTGCATTGTAGCACACATGTTTGATTGTAAAATCTTGACCGGAACAATTAATTCTGTGGTATAAAGAATTGATTTTGGGATAAGTAATTTGTTTTTAGCTTTTTTATTAGGTAAAATTAAATTTAGGCTTGGGAATTATAAATCATAACTTATTCACACTCCAAAAATAATTTTATTTTTCCATTCACTTTTGGTATTATACCCAAATACAAATTATTTTCTAAAAAGACAATTTTTTTCAAGATTAATTATTTTGAAATTAATTTTACTGAAATCTAACATAAACCAATTGTGATTCGTATACTACCGTTTCCTACACATTCTTAAATCTTAGTCCGATAACTTAAGGCCGTTTGGGATAGTTGTGAGTTTTTGGTTTTTAGGTTTTTGGTTTTCAAATTTAATTTTCAAAACAAAACGCGCTTGGCTAAAATGGAGCTGAAATGGTTTTTAACTCAATTTCAAAACTCTTACATTCATTTTCAAAACTAAGAAAAAAGAATTTGTGAATTTGGTTTTTAGTTTTTAAAAAAAATACACATCACTATATTTGACAATAGTCTTTCTCGCCAGTACCACCACCACCACAACCACCGCCATTGTCACCACCACTACTACCGCCACCATTACTGCTGTCGCAGCTACTGTCACCACTACCACTACTACTACCATCACCACCACGACCACCGGCACTGCCACCACCATTACCGCTGCCGCCACTACCATGACCACCAGCATTACCTCCACCACCACACACAAGCTTCATCACCACTACCATAATCACTGCCACAACCATGACACCAGCACCGCTGCCACCACCACAGACACCGTTACCACCACCACTGACTCTTCCACCACCACCCCACTAGTATCGCCACAACAGCTGCCGTCGGCACGGCCACAATTGTCATCATCAGCACCGCCACAATCGTCACCATCGACACCCTGTCACCGCTAGCATTACCACCACCACCACCATCATTGTTGTCGTCACCACCACTATTGTCGTCACCACACAAATATATCCTTAAACTAATTTTAACATAATAAGAAATTTCAAAATGAGTTTATTTTGAAACCAAAAATTAGAAAAAAAAAACAAAAACTAATTTTAAAAAACTAAAATCTAGTTGTAAGTTTTGAAAATTTCAAAACTCTCAACCAAAAACCACCCCAAACGAGCCCTTAGGTTGTGGAAACCAAAAGTTGATTTGAGTCGTCTTTGTTAAGTTGGTCCTAATCTTAATAACCTATATTTAATCAAGACCAATTATGCTATAAGTTTTAGGTTGTGCCAATCATATACAACACCACAATCATTAAGTTTACTAGTAAATTACATCTTTTTCTGAGAGAAGATTAAATTATAATATAATTTTCTGTTATTTTAAAAATTACACTCCCTTCCTATGATTAATTAATTGTTAATGTTTATTACATTTTATAACATTTTAATGCAAATAAGCCTCCCATGTTTAATTTTTCTTTCCATGACTCAACATTATCAACTAGTTTTAAATTTATACCATCAACTTCGAAACTTAAAAGGATGAAATGAAGATTATAATATGTAGTTTAAAGGCTAATTATATAAATATTTAAAACATTTCATCTACTACAATACTAAGGATAATGTTTAAAATTAGCCGTTAATGACTTTAAAAATAACCAAGAAAAATATGCTAAGGAAATAAACTGTGCACTATATATTCACTTTTTTAGGGTAAGATATTGTAGTTTCCTCCAAATAATTCTATTATTTGACATGAGAATAAATTCTAAGGGTTTCTCATATGTTGTTAACTAATGGGAAACGAACTTAACAAGAGGTATTTGTAGATTGATTTGAATCGATTTTAGGTCAAAAATAATCTAATTTAAAGATTAAAATAGCTTTTGGATTGGTTCAATTTGAATTATTTTTTTAAAAAAATTCAATCCAATCCAATAAAATACAGTTTGAATTAAATTAGATAATTCAGCTTTTATAGACAAATCTTTACCAATATTTTAATTTCTTATTACTCTCTAAATATTGAGCATTATTTTTAAAATAAGCATTAAAAAAAATATCGTTCAATTAATTAATTATTCCATAACATGATTTTTTTTCTTAGAAAAACATAAACATATATATTCAAAATAAAGCTGAAGACAACAAAGTATATATAATTACACTATGTTGGTTGAATACATTAAAAAAATAATAAAAATATTAATAAAACACTAAAAAACATAAATGTATAGAAATTACATGTGAAACACAATAACAATGTGCAATAAAAAATACCAGTTCAGTTTAACAACCACCAACCAAAAACCAATTCGAACCAATCAATTATGCAAAAAATTCCAAAAAAAAATCACTTTTTTTTTATCAATTTTCAAATTTTTTAATCAATTTGCGATTTTTTTTTAATTGAATTAGATTGGATGTGAACTCCCCTTAACAATATCGTATCACTCCACATTCAAGGTAGAAAACTACCGATAAGTGTCCTTGATGGATACAAATTAACCTATATATTACAATTTACAATGAATTCTTAGCTTTATACCAACACAAATAAAAAACCATAATAACTAAAATTAACTATGAAACATTATACTTGCATTGTCATGTTTAAATTATATTGTTCCTTAATCCTATCTATCTCATAATTTTTAAAGCTTGTCATATTTACCATCGGTGTCATAAATGAGTATCCTGTATCTAGGCTTCTAAATTTATGGCATAATAATGAATGTAATTCCTCTAATAACATCACTTGCGATACCAAAACTTAAATCATTATGAAGTAGAAAGAAGAACTGCATATCAGTAATCAATAATAAGAACAAAATCCATCATCAAAACTACCACTGCAGAGTTTTAACATGAATTCAAGACTCGAAAATCACATCAAAGAAATAAATTTGCTTATCAAAAAGTACATTGACGGAAGAATTCTATCATCGAACATTTCACTCTAAGCCACAAGAGTGCTAGCAGTTGTTGATTCACTGCAATAGTGGATAAACCAAGCAAGTATTAGAAAACCAAGAAAAAGGGACATACAACAGGTTAATTTACAAGCTGCAGCTTAAGGCAAGAAAATATGAAAGTAAGTAATAATACAGAAACGAGATGAAACATCACAATCCCTAATAGATCTATAGTTTCAAAAAAAAAGAATAATTAGCCAAAAACTCAATCATCAAGCAGCACAGAAGTTCCAGACTGCAAATACATTGTTCGGACTACCAGGAATATGGTCCAAAAATTAAGAGCAAGCAATCCTCGTTAACTAATTGAAAATATCCATACATCCACCCATTCTAAATATTTAGACAAAACCACTCCTCAATAGGAACAAAACACTAGTGATTCAAAGTTTAAAAACACTTAGCAAATATGAAAGATCAATAAGCCATAGACATTGAAGATGAAGACCTGCGGAACAACCATACCATTCACCATAGTTAGGTCTTTACCACAAGGAAAAGAATAACAGAGGAATGGTAAGTTTGAAAGGAACATGACTCAAAAATGGATCATGAATCAACCATTGTCAAACCCCAAAACTTAAGCCAATTATAGAGAAGATAAAAGTAGTATACTTACTATTTCCACACAGGTGGAAGTTTCTTTGTCTTCTTATAGTAACGGGCAAGGCGGTGAATCCTACTCTCAACCAAAATTAACCTGAATTTAGAATCCTTGTCCTTCCTGTTCCTCTCCAAGTGCTTCCTAATTGAGACAGCCTTCTTGATTAGGTGATACAAATCTTCAGGAATTTCAGGAGCAAGCCCTTAAAAAGAGAAAAACATTCCACTTGTCAGATTCTAAAAGATACACAATGTGATAACCAGCAACCACAGGAAAAAAGCATACCATGGGCCTTCAATATACGGAGAATCTTGCTTCCGGTAACACTCTTCACCTGAGCAATTCCGTGAGAGTCACGAAGAATAACACCGATTTGAGATGGAGTGAGACCTTTCTTGGCAAACTTGCAGATGTTCTCCTCCACCTGTGAAATTCAAAACATCACACAACAAAAGCAGCAGAATTCATACCAATACCACCATAGCATTAACATAATAACAAACAATCAGAATTAAAAATCATACTCAGAACTCATAACCAGTTACATTGAGTATAACTATATACAGTATGGTACCAAGTTAACACCTAAATACACATGACCAAGGTTTTAAAAAAGGGTCCACAACTGCATTTGCGACTGCAGTGTCAAGTTTCTAGGGGGCCTCCATGATCACAACACAACAGGGATTGCATGTGTCCACAATTTTTTCGTAATATCAAGGATCACAACACAACCACAACCATAACCACGACTTAAAACCTTGCACATGACATATGCTTAAGCTAATTTTAGCTAAGATTTGACAATATAAAAAGCACAATCACTACAAGCCTAATTGCATAAGTGTATAACAAAGTAAAATACACATTAACAATCCTCACATTACAAAAACACATAAAAACAATCGTTTTTCAGTTAACAGTCACAGTTTTCAAGCATCAAAGAAGAAGGGTAACAATAACATAAACGAAGGCAGAAAAACGAGCGAAATAGTAAAAGGGGTTTAGATTTCTAACATCCTGAGAAGAGATCTTGAGCCAGCTAGGTGGTGTCCTCTTATAGGGAAGAGCCGAACTGGAGATACCCTTACTGAAAAAAAAAACAAACACATTCAACGACCCAACACAGAACAACGTTAGACAAAAGGAGAAATGAGCTTTTCACGAAGCTCTAACGTGAAAACGGGAACATGGGAACATACCCGCGACTGTGCATACGCCCCATGGTGACTGCGTTTGAAGGACCACGCTCTCTGTCTGCTGCGCCTGCACCGAAGAAGAAGAAGAACTGGAAGAGGTGGAGGAACCTAGTGAATATGAAGGTAGAGAAAACTAGGGCAAACCTCGGTAATTGGATCGGGCCCGTGTTAATTGTGGGTTCGGCCCAGTGTTTTTTTATTCTGATGGATTACTATCTGGAACCCAAAAATAAGGCTCCGTTCAGTGACGTCGAAAATGGTCTTCGATTTAGGGATAGTTAATGAAAGAATTAATACAAAGAACGCTTAACTTGTTTTTTAAATAATTGTTTGTTTATAAAATTTGAAAAGAAAATTTTGAAAATTAATTATTCTAAATTTTTTTTGAAAAATATTAATCCATCATTTGAGTAAATAGTTTATATATCAAGAGTGAAAAAAAATTTACATTGTAATAACAAATTATTATGGTAAGTTTATTGATTTTTACGATAATTATTTTAAAAGTCTACCTATCGTGATTTCTAATTGATTGACAATATAAATTTTTTTACCAATATAGAAATTAAACTCCAATCCTTTTTGTTGATTTGTATTATTTGCCGCTCTTGCTGTTAATTCTCCCTTAGCTTGGATCTTGATTTTCTGCTTTCATTTATTAGACTATATTTTTAAGATAGTTCACAATCAGTACTCTAATCCAGTTAAAATACAAGAAGACATATAGGGTCCGTTTGTTTGTGATTAAAAAAAGTAATTTCTAAAAAAATGATTTATTTTTAAGAGATTCTTGTATAAGTAAAAGTTGATATGTGTCTCGTTATAATTATAAAAAAAATACTTTTTTAATCTTCTCTCTTCTAAGCAGCTCCAAGTTGTTTATCAAAAAAAGCAATTTTTTTGCTTTTCTTCCTGATTCTGATTGTTAAAAAAAGTTTATCCAAACACTTTAAAAATTTCAATAAGCGATTTTTTTTTCCTAAAAAAAGTGATTCTTAAAAAAAAATAATTAAACAAACGCAGTCAACATTCCTTGTTAACAAAGCAACACAGCATAACAAAACTGGCATCCAATCCCATATAAATACACGCCCGAAGTAACAACGTACTCTGTAGCTTTAAAACCTATCAACAATAATGTATCACGCATTTAGGACCCAAAATAAGCATAACTAACGCCAGCAACACCTATTGCAGTAAAGACATCAAGACTAATTTGAAATTGAATAATGTTTAGTTGACATTATGTTTAAATTAATAGTGTCTGATCCTTGAGTTCTTTTATTTTGTTAAAAAAAAAACTCAGGAATGTTGATTTTTTTTAAAATATAATTCATGTTTTTATTTTTGAAGAAAAATATAATTCATGTTACACTCACAGTTTTGAAGTTAGAATGACTTTAAACATATGAAAATGACAATATTTGGTGGATATTATTTTTTCTTACACTTATACACTATATAAAATGTGAGAAAGAGAAAAGAGAGATAAAATGATTGTTTATAAAGGGTGTAAAAGAAAATGTAATAAAAAGTAGTGTATGAAAAATACTCTATAAAAATTAGATTACATGATTTATCATCACTATAAAGTTGCTAAGATATTATGTCTTTTTTCATCTAGTAAGTTATGTTAGAAAGTATATGTTACTAACATTTCTCTTCATTATCTTTGTATTTAGATCGGAGACTAACCATATGAACATGCTAAATTTGTCAACATGGATAAAAGATAAGAAAAAGTTAACACGACTATGTTAGCCCTCGATTCTATTTTGAAACCAACAAATTGTTACATAGACCGCTTATCTACAGAGCTAGACTGGTCTAAGAAGAAATTCACTTTTCACCCACATTGCACGAGTTACCAAGTCAAACAATATCACATGGATGAGCTTCAAAAAAAGGAATTTACAAGCTACTGAACAGGGCATAAATCTCAGTAACCTGAGGGTGTGTCCTATCTTGCACAGAGAATTGGTGAACAGTTCCCCCCAGTTCAATCCAACTACAACCTGGAATTTTCTTTAATTGTCTTTCTTTCATTTCTGTCCTAACCCTCTTTACATTGTCCCACATGCCCAAACTGGCATAAATATTAGACAGGAGCACATAGGAACTTGGACTGCATGAATAAAGCTGAATCATCTGCTGAGCTATAGGCTCTCCTATAGAGAAGTTTTTATAAATTTGGCAAGCACTAAGTAGAGTCTTCCAAATCACATCATTGGGTTCAATAGGCATCTCCTCAATGAGTTTCTTGGCTTCTTCAACATGCCCTGATCGGCTAAGCATATCCACCATGCATCCATAGTGTTGTACATTAGGTTCCAGCTTGTATACTTTTTGCATTAGCTCAAAACATATCAGTCCCTCCTTCAACATGCCAGCATGCCTACAAGCACTCAACACTCCAATGAATGTGATATCATCAGGAATAATAGAGACCCTTCCCATCTCCATGAGAAAATCAAAAGCCATTTCACCCATTCCATGAATAGCTAAGCCACCAATCATAGCATTCCAATGATCAACACATTTTTGCTCAATATTCTCAAACACTGATATAGCATTCTCAATGCTACCACACTTTGAATACATGTCAATTAGAGCAACACCAAACTTACCATTCAGAGAGTACCCCTTTTCCAAAAAATAATGATGTATCACAACCCCATCTTCAACGTGTCCTAATTGGGCAATCGCTGTAAGAACAATCAACAACGTAGTATCATCAGGCAACACATTTGTTGCCCTTCTCATATCATGAAATATTTTCAAACCCTCAATGCAATAACCATTCTGAACATAACCAGCCATCATTGAATTACAAGAAATAACGTCTCTCCTCGGCATTTCATCAAACAACCACCTCGCAGCAAGAACATCACCCGATTTCGCATAACCGTCTATCATGGTAACCCAACTGACTGAATCCCTCTCCGGCATCTTGTCAAACAGCGTCCGAGCATCCTCCATCCTCCCATGCTTCACACAACCATCAATCACTGTGTTCCACGAAACCAAGTCCCTCTCAGGCATTTTAACAAACAAACTCCAAGCAAACTCCACCCACTCTTCCCACCTCACATACCCTCTGATCATCGAATTCCAAGTAATCAAATTCCTCTCCTCCATCCCATCAAACAACTCACGCGCCCTCTCAACCGCCCCACACTTCACATACCCGTCAATCATCGAGTTATACGAAACAATATCCCGGTCAGGCATTCTGTCAAACACTTGGCGTGCAAGCTCAACGCACCCACATCTCACAAACAACCCAATCAAGCAATTCTGCAAAAACACATCAGATCCAAAATTCATCTTCCACAACAACACATGAACCTGCATTCCCTCTCTCACCCACCCCATTTTAGAACAAGCCTTCAAAACCAGGGAAAACGAGTACCCATCCAAACACACCCCATTTTCGAGCATCAAGCGGAGCAAGACCAGAGCCCCTTTGGGGTCACACCCGTGAGAGTGGGACCTGATCACGGCGTTCCAGAGAAAAGGGTCGTCGTGGGGGTCGCGAAAAGCGTGGTGCTTGAAGAAGACGTAGCGAGCGAACTCCACGAGAGGGTCATGGGGTGAGGAAATGAAAGAGAGAACGAGCCTGGAGGTGAGGGAAGGGTTTTTGATGAATCCGGTGGTGATCATGCGTGCGTGGAGTTGGTTCACGTGTTCGGTGGTTGTACATTCTGGGAGTGTGGTGAGTGTGGGAATGGGTGAGGCCCATGGCTGGTGCGAGGAACTAGCACACACAACAAGCATCAATGGCTCAAACTTTGAGCTAGTTTGGTAGTAAAAGTTGTAGTTGTATAGTGTAAAGCTTGATCTGTTGAGTCATCAAATTGGATTAAGGATGGGTGTAGCATTAGCCTTCTCATTTCAACCGTCAAGGGTGGCTCATTGCCTCCCATTTTTTCGGATAAGGTTATCTTTGTTTTGTTTCCATGGAAGAGGGATGGGGTATTCCATTCTTTTCTGTTCTTTTATTATTATTATTGTTATAACAAAACAAGTTATGTACTGACACTGTATCTAATCACAAATTATCATTTATTATAAATTTGTTGACTTTTATAATAAATACTTTAAAAGTCATATTAACGATGATATCTAATTAGTTGACAGTATAAAACTTTTTACACTGATAATACATGACCATTAAACTCTATTATTATTATTATTATTATTATCAATTTCTGTTCTATTTTTGGTCAGGGTTCTATGTTGCTTTACCAGCTTCGAGTAAAAATGTGGGAAAATTAATACTTTTTTTTGTATATAATAGTTGCACTGAAGTTAGAACATATGACTTCATATATACTACCTCAATTCCCACTAGACCAACCTTAGTGAATTGTGCGGAAATTAAAACTGGTACCATGTTTGGTAAAAATTTTAAGGAAAAATACTAACTTGTTTCTAAAAGTTGTCTCATTAAACTATTGTGTGTATGAATGAATTGGCATGAAATTGTTTTAACTTAACCAGTGATCTTGAACTTATCCTGAGACTGCAAGCTGTGATAAATACTTGAAGAGAAAGTTTTGTCATTCATAATAATGTTACTCGACTCCAACAGAATTATTTCTCGAAAAAGATACATATACTCTTTATTAAAAATAAGGTTATGTTTGGATTAAGAATGAAAAAGTACTTTTACAAATTTCAAGATATATTTTTTCATTTCAAGACATAAATAAAAAGAAAAAAATTATTACTTTAAGAGTAAAAGTATTTTTAAGTTTCTTTAACTGCAATTTAAATATGCACTAAGTCATTTCATTAAATTAATTACACTTTCCATTTTAGGCCAACTTGATGAGTCGAGTGAATCACAAACCTGGGTTACCAAGCTCGGCCAAAGGACGAGATCCTACTTGCCAACGCCCGACAATTAAAGTCAAGGAGAATAACATAATTACATGAGACTTTGGCCCTTCCCCTAACACGATGTAAATGTTCTTCATGTCAAGACTTACCCATCAAACAAGCGAAAGAGAAGAGCAGAACATACTTTCGAATGGACCCCACACAAAACGATGTTCAAACTGATCTCTAGGAGTGGAACACTAATGAAAATAAGTTATTATTTTTTAAAGTTACTCGAACTAAGCACGCACCATATATATCCTTTTTGTCGTTAGAGTAAGTGTGTTGGTTTGAACTTGGAGCCCCTTTTTGTTCTTATGATTATACGCATGGGTTTGAACTTGGAACACCTAAAGGATAATTGTGCTGAGAAATTGTATTCCTATGAAAATTTTGTACAAAAAGTTATATAATAAAGAGAGAAATCTTGAACAAAAAAGGATAGAACAAGCAGAGAGTTAGGAAGACAACAAAGAGTGAAGGATAAAATAGTTAATGTGATGAAGAGAGGAGAAGAAGAAAAAAATATTGTAAAAAATGTTATATCAATTTAGTGTATTAAATGAGTAATCTTAATATTTTCGTAATCATGGGTTATTTTTCTCTTTTATTTTTGTGGTTGGACTGAGAAATCACCTCTCTACACATGGAGCTTTGAATTATTATTTTGTTTGTTTTTTTATTTTGAAATTTCTAAACCTTGTCTTCCGGGAAAAGGAGCTTGTCTATTTTCTGATTACTTTGCATTTTCTTTATTTAATTTCTACTCTATCGCTTGATAATTGATTTGTTCATTGAGCGACACAAAGGTAATTAATTATATCTTGGTTGCAGGTAAAATGAAGGGAAGTATTGGTCTTTTAGAGGTAGGGGTGGAAATAGGTTAGTTTAGGTTATGCCTTGGTGCTTTGTTAGGTTTGAGGTAGACTTTAGTTAAAAATACATAGCTTAAACTTGACATTTTTACCTATTATAGGTCTTTTCTAAAGGTCTGGCCAGACGTACATAAAAGTCTGACCTAACTTACAAACCTATTTAAGGGTTTATTTTGTAATAATTTTAACATCAAGATAGAGGCAAAAATATATATGGTAGGCTTTATAAAAATCAAGTCTAACTTATTTATATGATATAAGCATATTTTTAAAATCTAATTTGACATTTACAATAACTTCTTTAAAAACATTATTTGCAATAAGACCTCTAAGTAGGACCATAAATTTATTTTTCAATAAATTTATAAGTTTGACTCTATATGTAGGTTAACATGTTTAACATTTAAAAAGATAAATAAATGTATGATTCTAAAACATTATAACAAATTTATCATTATAATAATAATAACAATAACAACAACAACAACAACAATAATAATAATAACAACAACAACAAATATTTATTTATATTTATTTAAATAAGTTGGCCTGTTAGGTTCAAAAAGACTTTTTGAATGGCCTAGAGTCTGATATTTTTAACTAGATGGATTTTAATAAAATTATTGACCTGGTTTGTTTTCTAAAATGGTTTGGCCTAACCTGAGCTTGATATAGGCTAGGTCATAAGCCCTTGTCGAATGGTCTAGCCTATTTCCACCCTATTAAAACCTAGATGTACAAGCTTGATTTGAGGCAAAAATATATTTGTTGCATGCTTAATTATGGGAAAGTTGGCAAGATTATGGATAATTGTAGTTTTTCTAGAAGCAGATACTTCACCCTTTGTATTTAGCATTTACTTATAGAGAGATATGCATGAATATCTTTTTTAACCAACAAGATTGAGTCTAGTAAAAGAGACTAGTTCTCTACATCGTGGTGAACAAGGTTCAAATTTCTTTTAAGAGATGTGCCTACATTAGTATTTGACAATGTCTCATTCAAGTTTCATATTATTCATTACATTTGGATTTGGATTTGAATTTATTTTATAAAATATGTTTTGTGTATTCTTAGACATTGTTTTATAACAAGCATCATTTACATTTTTACAATGTCAGAAGGGTTATTAAATGTTTAATAGCTGTGTATTTTGTTTGTCTTATTTCTAAACTATTAGGGTCTCTAGCACCTAAAGTTGGGAATAGAACCTATCTCATCTTTGCTTCAACAAAAAGAAAGAAAATGAACTTTTATAATTTTTCATTGATAAAAATACAGGTAAATTTTTCGCGATTGTGTAAACTTGATATTGGATTTGCAAAGCTTTAATAATAAAATGAAGGAAAAGATCTATGTCAAAGTTGTTTATAAAATAATATAGAACCTGTTATATCTTCAACTATATATATACGTGCATGAAGGATATAAAATCATAAAAGGAACAATCATATACAATGGCTTCATCTACAGTTACCTGTCTATGCACACTTAGATAAAAGAAACTTCTCAATATTAATTAGTAAAAGTTGTAAAATATAAATCTTTTGTCTGTCAGTACCTGATAAGCAATTGTATACGGTATATTGGGAATGGGTGAAGTAATGGTACATCTATTAAAGCATAGAAGGTTCCTTATATTTCTCAAACTATAAAAAAATGGATTTAGATATATAGGAATAGTAAATGGACTTTAAAATAGTAATTAAAAGGTTCCTAGGTTTACAAAATAAGTTGATAAGTACTCATCTTACATAAACACATTAGTCTAATGTAGTTATCCAAAATAGTTGACTAGTTATATCCCGACAGAGGATGATACATGAAACTCAATTAACGCCTATCAACCTTTTCCATCACCCCCAAAGCACCTACTATTGTTAATCTGGTCATGCTTTCATTGTGCTTATGCTTTGTCCATGTTTTGGTGTATCCAGGTAATTTGGAGGTGTCGTCTTCCATTCGTTTACTACTTGGTGTCAAGCAAGGCCGCAACCAAGAAACCAAAGGTAAAGGGGTGAGATTCAAAACCAAAGGATAAGTAAACTATAGAGTATGGCATGGATACATCTAATCAGAAAACATGGTACTACAAGCCCAAGGGATGCCACCTTCCATTGGTGGCAACCCACCTTTCCCTGCAAGACTTACATAAGCCTGGACAATTCTACTTCTACAAGCAGTTAAACCAGAGAACATCAATAATACACAAGAATGCTAGCACAAATTATAACTCTTTAGTTTAGACATTCATTTTTCCTTCAAATACATATAACCCTACCATTTCATAGTCCTAGATAAAGCATTACAACACATAACATGTTCCAACACCATACGACACTCAAGCAATGATTCTCTGGCATTAACAATAAGATAAAGCATATAAGCAACAAGATAAAGCCTTAACAGGGTATTACAAGCATCATCAAGCACACATAAACAATTTCAAGGCCGCCACAAGGGTTAGTTGGTTAGTTCTACATGTATGTTATGCACGATGTTTAAAAACTTTTATAGCAACTCTTTACTTTGGCAAAACTTTTGTGAAGGACTTTAATTTAATTTAAAGAGCCTTAGATAGTGATGAAATAATGTATAATTAAGTTTTATTTTAAAAAAAACTTCTTATTAAACTTTATCATTTAATATATAAAATAAGTTACAGTAATAATTAATAACTTTGGCAACATATTTTAACTAGGTAAAACTTTTAGTAATACAACACTTGTTTGGAGATAGCTTTATTTTATTAAAACTCTTATTTAATAAATTTCAATACTTAATTATATAAAATAATTCACTATAATAATTAATAGCTTTAAACAGCATAATTTAATTTAGTGAAACACTTATGAATACCTTAGTTTAAAATCACTTAATTAACATGAGCCATAAAAGAAAATATAGCTATAACTCGTATTTCATAAAATAGTTTTTATATTAATTATTAAACTCAAAACAACATACTTCCAATATAGTAAAACTCTAGTAATATAATTATTTTATTTTAAGAACTCAATTTAATTAATACAAGCTGTTATAATAAAATATAGTTATACCTATAATTTATTCTTGTCCAGTTATAGAAAACAAGATATTAATACCAATATGACTCATAGCAGTTTAAGAAAACTAATATATAATATATTTTCTTAAACCATGAAACTATGGCTATATGCACTAACTTTAATTTTTAGAGTGAATTACATTCACACCCCCTCTGTTTTTCAAAAATGCGCCAGATACCCCTCTATTTTGACGTATTACAATAATCCCCTTAAAAGTGTGTAAAACATTACAGTGTGCCCCCTGGTCGTGGAACGCCATCAAAAATGTTGGTGGATGGCGATTATGTGCTAGTCACATGATTTCTAATGTAATTTTATCCCAAAATAGCCTAATCTTCTTTAGTTTAAACACGCGATGTCTCCTCTGCTAAAGCATTTTTCAAGGCCTTAGCTTTGTTGCACATGCCCGTCATTGAAAAACAGCTTCACGCCCTCATGTTGAAGGGTGTGGTAATGGTAGGATGAATGTTATTTCTTGCCTTGGTAATCTTAAAAATATCCACTCCAAACTTAAAAAGAGAGTTTGATACACACTGTACAATAACATAACTAGCTCCTAAATACCAATCCTCAACGTCAAACCTGAAAACCCAAACACAATGCTCTTTCATAATTTGGATAATAATTATGCAGCCCTGTAGCAGAGAAATGCAAGGAATCAACTCCCTCTTAAACTCTTCCTAAATCTCCCTCCAGGACCTCCACACCATGAACTAGATCCAAAACTCACATATGAACCACCAACTCGGCCACGCCACTAGCCCTCACTTCGACCCTACCTCCCAAGAAGACTTCCTGGAGCAAATGCTCTCCTCCTACTCCTGGCCTGACCTTAACACAAAAAAGCCCTTCAACCCCCCCAACTCCCTCCACGACATTAAGCCCCCCAACCTCTTCAACGAAATGACACTGTCCAACAACGATAATAATGTCGCTTTCCCCTATGATGAACATGCCACCTTGGCCTCCAAGATCCTAAACCACTAGATCAACGCCTCTACGACAAAAAATGTCACGACTCTCATGCTCCACCAGTAACTCCGCATGTCCAAATCCCTTGAGTCTGGCCTCCTCCACATGCCCTTCTCCTTACCTAGAAACAACGTCGTTGACGCCTCTTCCTTCAAATGAATGAGATGGTTTGAGTTTTAGGGTTCAATAATAAGGGTTATTTTCGTCATTTAACCCTTAAATGGAAAAATTAACTAATGTTGTTTGCTGAAGGGGCGAAAAAGTAATGCGAAGTTACAGAGGGATATCGGGTGTATTTTCTAGAAAACTGAAAGGGTGCTAAAAGAGGCACAAAAGGTTTTAATAGAAGCAAAACCTTTAGAAAATAAATATAGAACTTAGACTTTAATATGCTGCTTGGAAATCTTTAACTTTAAGTATATTTGAAAATGCTTGTAAGAGAGCTTTAATAAAACAACTTTTAAAATAAATAGAACACTTGGAACTAATATATTTTGAAATCACTTAGTTGGTGATTTTTGAGAATATATGTATATACTTGTGAACATATTTTAAATCATGCAAGCGTATAAATGCATTCACAGAAGCTTCTAAATCCATAAGCTTTAGCAACAAGAATGTATTTGTCTCCCAATAAGGGCACAAGGTACTTGGCTAGGATTCACTTTCTTAGGATTAAAAATTGGGATGTTACATGTTTGGTGGTTAAAATATGATAGGATATAAGAACAAGATAAGAACATGATAGAATAAGAGTAAGATAAGCTTTAATTCTATCTAATGTTTGTTGCACACCAAATAACATTATTGTGTTATATGTCTTATATTTGACATGAACCAGATAATGATAGATGGTAGTGTGGCGGTGGCGACAGCGACAGGGACAGCGGTGGTAGTGGCAACAATGATGGTACTTGCAGCGACAAAGGTGATGATGGTGGGAATGGTTGTGGTGGTAATGGTGATGGTAAAGGTATGGTGGCGGCAATAGTGGTGATGACGATGAAATGGCAGCGATGGTGGTTGTGGCAGTGATAGTGGTAACAGTGGTGGTGGTTGCAATGACGATGATGGTGACAACAATGATTATGATTGTGGTGACAATGGTGGCAGTAGCAACAACGATGACAATGGTGGTAGCAGTGGCGGAGTGGTGGTGATGGGGGTGATCACAGCAGCGGTGGTGGCAAGAATGGTGGTAGTGACGACAATGACAGCGGCAACAGTAGTGACGGGGAAGAGAGAGAGGGAGGGAAAGAGAGCAACTATCCTATCCTCTTATATTTTAATCCAGCCCCCTTTAGAATAAGAAATACATTGCATCAACGAGATAGGATTGTCGTAGGATAAGCAAATCATATCCTATAGGTGTACCAAACAATTGATTACAGCATAATAGGATAATTATTCTATCCTATCTAGGCACCAAACAAGCCTTTAGTGTATAAAGTTGCGGAAACGTTCTAGACTTCGTCTCAAGCATTTATTTGATATTACTTTTAATATTTTGATTTAGATGTATATATTGATTGGAATTGTTGGATACTTGTTTTATATCTGTAATCTGTTACGGTATTTTTGTTTCACATCTTGATCTTATGATCTTAATTCTAACCATTGGTTTGTGAGGTGCATCTTGTGATGGTAGCAAATTTGCAGCAATTTCTTAGGCGTTGGTTATCTGCTTATCTTGCTATGTTTGCTTGTTTCATGGACAGCTACTTTTTACTTAATAATAATAGTTGATATCATGCCGGACGATGCTTTAACACGTTTTCTGTTGTCAAAGTTTAGTTAAAATAGAATAGAATTACTTGAAGCTCACAGTGAAGGACTTAAATCTCCTGTTTTGGTTTCGTGTTCCTTTCCCTGTCTGTTTTTTCTTTATTCTTTCCCCATCTCTTCAATTAAAATATACGATACCTTAATATGAAAAAAGAAGTTAGAAAAGGTTATGCTTTGACGTATCCATTTTTAATCAGAACAGAAAAAAGACACAATAAATTAATAAAAACAAAAAGAAGTACCTAATAAATCAAAAAGGTACTTTACACCAAAAGAAGTACCTAATAAATCAATTCTTGTGAAAATATCGCATTTCTATATTTCGAAAACATATATAAATACCTAAAATTAGCAAAAACATAATACACCCCATACAAAATTTACTTATGACGCACACTTGATTTCGTGGATGGGACCGTGGGAGAGAAATGAAATCTACTGGTAACAACATTACAAATTTACAATTAATAAAACTTCTGGGGTGAAAAAGTTGCAAATCCGTTACCAATTGTCAACTTTTGCATAAATGAATCACAAAACACTTTTCTGGAATAAATTGTACACTATTAGCCAACGTAACTTCTGGAAACAAAGTTGTAGTGTGTGTTTGGGTGAGCGTTGATAAAATTGATTCTGAATAAAATTGATTTTGTAAAATTAATTCTGCTTAAAATTGATTTTGAAGTGATGTGATTTATGTTTGGATGTTTTTATTCTAAAAACAAGTTAATAGTCAAATTCAGTATAATTTTTTGATCCAACGCAAAAGCTACCTAAAGTTGCTTCAACCTAAAATCAATTATAGAGTTAAAATCAATTTTCTAACGTAAAACCAAACATGTAAATATTTATCTAAAATCATGTTAACTGATACTTCAACGTGATTTTGGAGAATCAAACGTGAAATCAAACATGCACATAGTGCGCGTTTGGTCACGCTTTACGGACGTGGTTATTCACGTTTTTTTTTAAGCTACTTCTTATAGCTTCTACATCATATAACCTATTTGACATGATTTACGGCTTGAGCAACGAGTTTCCAAACACAAGGGTAAATTCTTTGGGGAGCAAATTGTTCTAAACCTTCTTTTAAGCATCCCTCGTAATTTCATCTCCTTTTTCTAGTACATCATATGATTTGCAATACATGTATTTACAACCAACCAGAACTAGTTTGAATAGCAACCAACCTTAGATATCTTGTATACGACTTTTAAATTGCATAGCTCATACATATTCCGAGATTGATCATGTAACATGTTCAGCAGTCTTCTTACGTGGGCAGTTTCTGAGGACTTGGGATGTCCAAGGCAATGAAGAAACGGGTTCTTGATCACAACAGGGTGCGACGGTGGTGGTGACTTATAGAAATAGAAAGGAAAGAAAAGAAAATGCAGTGAGATGATTTTGTAAGTTCTTTGATAGGAAAGAAAATAAAAAGAAAAAAAAATCTTTTTTCTTGTTTAGTTGTATAGAAAATAAAAGAAAAAAAGTATGAATATAAAATGACATAAATATCCCTTAATAAAAAATATATACAAAAGTAAGAGTAATTTGGTCTTGTTAGTGCACAAAACCAATTTTTCATCTTCATTCCATTCGAAAGTGGATGAATTAATCCTGTGTTTGATTCTGCGTTAGAACCTTATAACGTGGGTCCAAAATGTGAGAAATCAAAAGCTAATATACATTACTTCTCCTTAGATATGGGTATCGGATGTGAAAATTTATTGACGTAATATGATACTAAACATGCAATAAAAAACATGTGGGTCCTATGTTCTTTTCCATGCTTCCCTCCCTCTTGGCATAATACCAAAGGATAGAAGGAACACATTTGCCACTTTTTTCTATCACTCCACATTTCGTCCCCCCACTTTCTCTTGTTTCAAACAAAAGTCTAAATCTATGTTAGGTTTAGGAAGGAAAGATGAAGAAAAGAAGGTAAAAGAAAACAAAGAAAAGAAAAGAAAAGAAATGGAAAGTAATTTTTTTTTAAGTTGTTTGATAAGAAAGAAAATGAAAAAAAAGATAGATAAGTTTTTTCTTTCATCCTATTTGATTGTGTGAAAAGTGAAAGAAAATTTCACAAAAAAAGTAAAAGAAAAGAAATCACATATGTATATAAAATTACATAAATACTTCAAATAATAAAAAAAAAGATATGCAATAATTAAGGGTATTTTTGTCTAAAACTTACAGCTTAGACTTTGCTAGTTATGATTAAGGCACATGTATATAACATGTGAGCTTATGTTTTCTACTGGATTGTGAGTAAACAGTTACTTTGGTCCTTGAATTTGCAAGGCGCTATTACATTAGTCCCTGAATCAAAGAAAATTTTAAAAAAAGTCCTTGAAATTGGATTCCATCTATCACATTAGTCCAATTGTTAGTTTCCTTCCATTAAAGTTAACGTCCGTGCCTACGTGGTACGTTATCTACATACGTGGCGGCTGACAATGTATACGTGGATGACATGTGGCAATCCAGTCAACTGACTAAAATAAAAGTTGACTTTTTTTTAAACTTTATCAGAACATAGGACGTCACAACATGTATCATATTCAACTTAGTCCCTAAAGTTAACCACTTACTATCATTTTAGTTCTTGAAAGTACTTTCGAATTGTCAATTAAGTCCCACGTTGCATGTAAATTATTTATTTACATCAAAATTATTTATTTATTATGAATTTTAATTATATGTAAATAAATATTTATCTTAACTAAAAATGCTAGATATACTAATCCTCAAATTAAGGTGAGTACAATTATGCAGTAATTTTCTTTTGTTAATGATTACCAATTTTTTACTTTTTTTTGTAACATGGCACTTGCTCTTTACAAAAACATGTGGACCTTTATATATATATATATCATTCAAGAAATATTTAAATTTGTCCAAAAATAATTTTTTACACCACTTCATATCACTACTACAAAAAGCGTTTTTTAAATTGGTTAAAAAAAGACTTTTTAAATCGGTTTTACAACCGATTTAGATACAAGCAGTATAAAAATATGATGATTTTAAACTGAATTTTGAATCGAGTTAAAAAATACTTTTTAACTCGATTATGGGACGAATTGAGTTAAAAAGTTTTGGTTTTTAACTTAGTTAATGCAAAAATTGAGTTAAAAAGTCAAAACTTTTTAACTCGAATTTTTTATTAACTGAGTTAAAAAGTGGTTAGTAAAAGGAAACAAAAAATTAAATGTATCCTTCATTAATTCAGAATGGCAAAAGTCCTAAACAATGAATTCGAGCCCTAAGAATTCACATAAATTTTCCCCTTCAACACACAAGGCATCTCCATCTCATCTACGTGTTCCATTCTGTAATTAATTTGAGTAATTGTAAACTTATTCCTACTAAACTTATTCCTATTAAACCAAAAATGTAAAAAGAAAGAGTGATTGTCACCAAATTATGGCCATTATTACTATTACAGCTAACTACTCACTCCTACAAGAAAACAGTAAACAAAGCACCTCAGAGGATATCATCTCAGCTATAGCAATCTTAGCGAGCTTCGTCATGAAAGCAGAATCAACGTCTCTTTTGTCAAGAGCTCGAACTCCTGAATGCCATCACTTGAAAAACTATAGCCATGTTCCCAAATTGCTGAAAAACCACAAAAAAATTAAACAATGAGTGAACGGACAATTGAAAGAGCAAAACCTAAGCACATAATGAAAAACAAAAGAAGCAGAATATAGCATTCGACGTCCTCTGCACAAAATGATGGTGCAACAATCGAGAATGAGGAGAGGATTCTTACAAAGGGTGGGAAAATTGGTGAGGAGGAAGAATAAAGCGAAATTGAGGGAAAGGAAAGAGAGGAGAGAGGTAATTATAGCACAATAATGTCCTTAAGTGAGGACATGAAGGCCTCTTTAATAGAGGAAGAATCATAGGTGAGTAAGGAAAGGAGAAACTACATGACCTCTGCAAAAGAGAGACTGATTGAGATCAAAAGAGGAATTGGAGGAGTATGATTGTCAATTGTCTAGGAGAAGGAAAAAAAGGTACAGGATGCGGGAATTTAGGTTGAGGAAGCCATGGAAATGGAAGATGCGAGAATTGGAAAGCCGAGAGCAACATAAATAGAGGTGCAGTGCCTCGTGACATCGTGGACACACAGACATTATTGTGCTGGTTTTTAAATCGGTTCAAAGAGAATCGATTAAAAAGTTACTTTTTAAATCAGGTTTACAGAGAATCATTTTAAAAACGTGATTAAAAAGTTTGAAAACATGTCCTACTTAGTTTTTAAATTGGTTAGATTTAAACCAAGTTAAAAAAGTAGATAATTTTTTTGAAAATGCCACTGTTGGCATGTTTATACATCGATCGACTTTTATGCAACCGAGTTAAAAAAGTTTATTAAAATTACAAAACTGCTACCACATCTTTGTTTTAACTCAGTTTATAAACTACCGAGTTAATATCCTGTTATAAAAAACATTTTTTGTAGTAATGTATCTTTATCATTTTTGGCGGTTGTACTTGAGTTATTTTAACATTTTTCTTTAATTTCCATTCCAACCTAAATTTCCCTCCACACTTTCATCCATTAGCCGAATGTGAAGTATAATAAGGCTAAAATTTAATAGTTAATATTAATATTGATTTATGTCATTCTTACACATACATTACATCAAGCATCAACACATTAATATTAATATGCCACATTACAAATTATGTTCTAGCCTCGGCGATGCATAGGCAATGCTTAATAGGGCTCATTCTCGAAGTCTTTCAATATTCTTGTGCTCCTAGCTAGGTAGCATTGTTCTTGTTGAGGTGTTGGACGAGTCACAACACATGGAATTGGCAGTTTCTTCCTCGGTATGCTTAAGTGTGGGTCTTGTGCTGATGTTCGATGATAGCATTTGAAGGAATGCGTGGCTCGTTCTAACCTTGACAATGCATGGGCAATGCTTAATAAGGCTTGTTCTTGGTGCCTTTTGATATTCTTAGGCTTCTAAGCATCATTGTTCTTGTTAAGGTGTTGGACGAATCACAACACATGGAATTGACAGTTTCATTCTCAATATGCTTAGGCATGGTCTTGTGCCCATGTCTGATAACGACATTCAAGGGAATGGCCTCCCAACCTAACATGTGGTTAATTGTGTCCCATCACCAACTTTGAAATATCTGTGTTATTTGGGGGTTGTTGCTCCTCTCGATAATTTAGCTTCCTTGGATGCATTCGTGCTTCTTAGTTGACATGACCACCTGATTGACTATAGCCCCCCTTCTTTAGTTATTTTTGTCATGCCTAGCGATGTAAATGTGGCACCACTCGATGCTTCCATGTGCTTGCATGCCTTTGGCAATGCGAGGTATCGTTCATTTAGTAGTGTTGAGTCTAGCGAACATAAGGGCATATGAGTTGTAATTGGGATGTTTTTGTTGGTTGGCTTCATGCTTGTGCATCGAATGATTAACATGCATCTTGATCATTCTCACCTTTTGCTATTATGGCTTTAGTGTTGATGTTTGGTTCTTGTGTTGCCTACCTACTAAATGGTATTCGTGAGGCTCGCAAGAAAAATGGGCATGTTACAAAATATTAATATGCCACATTAAAAAAAAAAGTGAAAATTGGCAATCATTAACAAAAGAAAATTATTATATAATTTTACTCACCTTAATTTATTTGCATATAATTAAAATTCGTAATAAATAAATAATTTACATGTAATGTGGGACTGAATTGACAATTCGAAAGTACTTTTAGGGACTAAAATTATAGTGAATGGTTAAGTTTAGGGACTAAATTAAATATGATACATGTTGTGACGCCACATGTCCTAATAAAGTAAAAAAAAAGTCAACTTTTATTTTAGTTTAGTTGACTAGACCATCACATGTCATTCACATGTGCAGATAATGTGCCATGTAGGCACAAACATTAACTTTAACAAAAGGAAACTAACAGTTGGACTAACATAACAAATAGAATCCAGTTTTAAGCTATGTTTTAAAAACCAGACCAGATCGCCCGGTTCAATTGGAAAATTAGGTGAACCAGTCCTGTGTCTGGTCCAATTGAACTAGAAAACTGGTCAAGTAAAGAACTGGTCTATGAACCAATAAACTGGTCAAAAATTGGTAAAACCAGTTCGTAGTGGTTTAATAAAAAATGTCTAATAAAACATTATTTTGATTTTTTTCTTAAAAAAATAAAAGTCAACCTAAAATATTTATCATTTTCTGTTTTATTCTAAATATAAACTTGTTTTTATTAATAAATATTGATGTTTATTATTAAAACTTAGACTTAAGTATTATGACATATTTAATTTAAACTTTTCTAGGTATTGTATATGTTAAGAACCTATAAAACTATATTTTATTTTTAGTTTTTAGTATTATAAAGTTATGATATTATATTTTTTTAATATTATTTTATGTATTATTTAATTATTATTATTGTTTTATTAATACCGGTTCGATCATGGTTCAACCACGATTAAACCATATAACCTTGAACCAGTGCCTTTACCGGTTCAACGACCGATCCGATTTTAAAAACATTGGTTTTAAGGATTTTATTTTTGAATTTTATTCGATTTAGAGACTAATGGACAACATCTTGTACATTGAGAAAGCAAAGTGACCTTTTACTCGCTGGTTTGTGTTTCATGTTGCGCAATATTTCAAGGCATTCTTACTTTTAACAGTAATGATTAATAGCTTAAGATTAATGATTTAGTACATTGATCTTACTTTTTTCGTAACACTTACAACTTCCCGTCGATCAAGAATTTGTCATTTATGTAATTATCCGGGGATTCAATAAAATAATTTTATAACTTGATCTTGAATATTTAATATAATTAAGAGTCTAAATCGTGTCTGCTAAATTCCTTGGGGTTGATTACATCATTCCACAAAACTGCATATAATACACGATTTCTTTCTAATAGCTTGAGAATGTTCGAATTATAGAAAATAATTTTTTTAAAAATATATAAAAAGTACACAAAATAAGTAATTATTTATTTAGAAATGATTTAATCTAAATTCGAAGTCAATCTCAATATGTCTTCCTGACTAAGTTACTAGACGCGTTAATTACAATTTATATAGTTTCATTTATCTCTCTCTTAGTTCTAGATCTGGAGACCTCTGTTAATTTTTTATGTTGAAAAAAAAAATATTATTAAATTATTCAAAAGTTAGACAACATAGCGTTTTATACACAGTATATTCAACTTTCGAAAACTGATTATGAATTTACTAATTTCTATATATTGTTGGTGTAAAATTTTTTACACAATTAACTAATCATAAATAATGATAAGTATGACTTTTAATGTGATTATTCTAAAAATCAACAAATTTACCATATATAGCAGTTTGTAACTAAATGTTACACTATTAGTGTTTATATTATTTACTCATTGGTTATTATAAATAAAATAATATGAACATGATTTCTTACAATAAAAGGCACACTTTTGATTTGAAAATGAACGAAGTTACCGCAGCAATGTCCATCGTTATCATTACAAAGTCAGGATGAACGGCGCAACCTTAAGTCAACATGGTAATAAGAATTTTAATTTTGATAACCACTTGATTTTAGGATACTATGCGATTGTTAAAGGTGTACGTTTGGTACGACTTACACACACCAGTATTAACATATTCTTTTTTCTCACACACACACAATAAAATATTTTCTTTTTCTTTAAGACAATTGTCTTTGTCATTATTTATATTTTAAAATCTCCCAAGTTATTAGTTATTTTCATTTTTATGTTATTTTTCTTAATTTCAACTTTCTTAAATTGAGTAATTTTAATTTGTTTACATTATTTTTTTCTTAAATTTAAACTATTTATACTTTCAAATTATTTCTTTTTTTTTATTTTGCTATTTTTACTCTACATTTAAACTACTTATTCTTTTCTGCCTATTTATTTAAATTAATTATATATACATATATTTCTTATAATTTTAAATATTTTTCAATTACATATTTTTTATTTATATTTTAGAGTTTTTCAAAATTAAAAACTATTCATACAATGGACATAATATTTTTTAATATATAATTAAAAAATATTCTTTTAAAAAAATAACATACTTAATTTAATAAAACACCCTGTAATTATAATTTATTCAATAGTTTAAAAGTAAATTAATTCATATTTATTTGCTCTAAAATAAATTCAGTTTAGACCTAAAAGTATGCTAATTTTTTAAGTATGACATTTTTACCCCCTTTTCTATCTAATCTAAGTAGTAGGTAACCAAAAAGATTTGACTTTCCAAAATACAAATTAACAATCACATGTCAAATTATTTTCTCTTGTCAAAAACAATACATCGCCTTTACTTTGTTTTTCTTTAAGTTTCATATTTTTTAAAAGTTATTGGCCCAAAGTTTGAAGTTTAGTTTTATTTTTAGCTGCAAGTAGCTTGCAGTATTGCGACACCCTTTGAGACTAGAAAGAAAGAAAAAATAAAAAGTGAGATAAGTCGTTTTGACGTAATAGAAAACGATGGAATCATCAGTAGTATAACATAATTAATGTTCACATCAATTATTTTAGATACACAAAAAAGAAGCTAAACTAAGAAGGTGTTGGTCATACTGTCATCATTCGCTGGTTTGTCTTTATAGTACGTAGTTGCTTGTTTATTTCTGGAGCATATCGTTAATTAATAAAGATGCGAAAAATTGCTAGCAATTTGCGTCAAATTATCTAACAAGCCCCACAACTTGCTAATCCTACAGCTGATATCATTATAATTTTTTGTATAGTTAAGAATAATAAATTCAATGAGTGAAGTATAGATTTAAATTACGAGTTTCTTTTACGAGAAATTATTTGTATTTTCTCATTGAGATATCAATCTTTCAAAATAAAATCCAATAGAGTAAACTAAAGAGGTGTATTGGATTGAAATTTTAAAGGATTTTAAAAGACTTTTTTATGATAAAAAATCTTGTAGTATTCAACCAAGATTTTTTAATAATATAAATAAGTTTTGTGATATTCAATTAGAATTATAAGGATTTTTTTAAGAGGATAACAAAATTCAATAGTATTCAATTGAGATTTTTTACTACTTGCAAAAAGTCTTCTGGTTTTTAAAACATACAAATTTTGATGGATTATTTTGTAAGGTAAATTTTGTGTGATTTTTCAGTAAGATATATAAATATCACACTCATCCAACAATTCCACCTATATCCTTAAGACTTTCCTATTCTCACATTTTTTCTATTTCTACTATTGTCAGACTTTTTTTTCTCCTATCACACATAATTTCTTCTCTCTTCGTTGAAGGTGGTATGGATGTTGATACAGTACTTAGTCAACTTTTTCATCTAATCTTACACACCTTTTCTGCAATTAGGTAAAAGGCCTTTCTATTTGTCTTTATCAACTTATTTGGATGAATTTATTGTGTACATCACCATAAAGACAATGTCAAAAAGCATTAAAAAACCCTATGCATCACCAATTCCAATCACACACTCGCATACTGATCTCAACATAAATTATAGGACTTAGTTTCAACTTCGAATAAAATAGTGTGCTTTGCAACGTGGGTCACATGGACTTCATGTTCCCCAATATTATTAGGATCTTTTTTTCTTGTAAAATTATTAGGAAGTTTGAACTTTTTTTCCCTTCTCATGGTGAAGTGTTTTATTTGTTTGTTCTTGGACACTCCCTATTAGATAACAATGATATGTGCTTATGGATCGACCGTTCTTTAATACTAAGTAAGCACTATGTACTATGACATATTATGTGATTGAAGTATTAAAAAGAGCCTTAAATGGTAAAAAAATGATTGGGCGATAGGTAATAATTTGCTCTATGTATTAGAAAACAAATGTTTTTATTTTGACAAAATTAATACATGAAGTTAGAATCAATTAGCTATTAAAAGATTAAAAAAATTGTATTGGTTTGACAAAATCATGTTTTCATTTACTCTTGTAACTTTGAATGTTTTTTTTTAATTCCAAGAAATCCTTTCAAATCTTCCAAATCTATAAAATCTTTTCAAATCTTCTAAATTCTTATGATATAAATTGCTTAAAATCTAAACTACAAAATCTTTATTATAAAAGTTCTTTAAAAAAATCTTATAAATCATTACATTTCTACATAGTTTTTTAAAATTCACAAGACTTTTTATGCTAAAATAATCTTTTAAAATCCCAATCCAATACACCCCCTGAAAATGCATTACATTTGAAGCCTGAACTCGATTTGAAACTGAAATGAATGCAGTAATACACATACACATACACTCATTCTTATGGCATCAATAGTTTTATATAAAATATCCTTTTTTTTATCAATCAAACTATTGAATTGAGTTATAATTATATATTATGTAAATTATTTATTTAAAATTTTATAAAAAAATCGACAATTTTCAAATATATTTCTAAAATGTGTTTTGAGATAAAGTTATTCAATAAAAAAAATTTAAGTATAAAAGTGAGTATAACTTACATATATATAAATCGATATCCTCTCTCTTTAATTTGCATGTGTGTTGTATATAGATAGACAAAGAACTTAACATAATTGTTATGTGTTAAAAATGCGATAAGAAACAATAAAGAATTTAATTGACAGTGCAAATGTTTTTTCACACGGTCGTTCAGTCATTAATTATTAAATAATTATTTTAAATTTTATATTTAAGATAATTTCTAATTAATTGATGGTATAAAATTTTTTAGGTTAAATTAATCAGTAAATTCCTATACTTTTATTGAATTTTTAATTAAGTCTCTATAGTTAAAAACACTTTAAAGAAGTCCTTATAATTTAAAAATCTTGTAATTAAATTCTTACACTCTAATACTTATAATTTAAAGAAGTCATTATTGAATATTAAACAAAATTCACTTTTGGTTCCCCAAGTTCCAAATTGGTATGCGAAAATGGGATAGAAATAAACAAAATGTTGAAATCGAACCCTCATCCTTGAAGTCTACTAGCAACACTAAAACTACTAGACTAATGATTTTATTTAGTAAGTAAATGAAAATAATATTATATATAACTTAAATGGGAGATTGAAATTGTGCATATATTTATTATTACTAAATTAAATAATATTAATATTATATAAACTAATAATATTAAAATTAAAATTAATAAATATAAATTAATAATATATACTTGTTAACAAAATGGAGTTTGAACTCCCATCCTCAGAGTTTACTAATATATATAAAAATTAGTATATATTGATAAACTTCTATAGAAATATAAATATATTAGATATGATATAAATATATTAAAAGATGATTAATTGGAAATATATGATATAAATATAATGTTTTACTAAAATATATAAAAAATTATTACATTGATAACAATATTTTATTTTAGTCACTATAATATGCAAATAAAAAATAAAAAATTAAACCAATACAATTTTATAAAAGATAAAATTATTTAAAATAAAATGATTGAGTTATAATTAAGATATATAGTATTAAAAAATATAAGTTATTGTTTGTTTGGTTTTATAATATTATATTGTTTATTTATTAGTAGTAAATATATATGTGATTTTGATCTTTAGTATATATTATTAATTTATATTTATTAATATTAATTTTAATATTAATAAATATACATGTAATTTTGATCCTTAGTATATATTATTAATTTATATTTAGTAATATTAATTTTAATATTACTAGTAGTTATTATCATTAATTTAATATTATTAGTATATATTTATTAATTATAATTATAATAATATTAATATTCAAAAAATATATACTAATTTATATTTATTAATATTAATTTTAATATTATTAGTTTATATAATATTAATATTACTTAATTTAGTAGTAATAAATATACATGCAATTCTAGTATCCAGTTTAAGTTATATATAATATAGTTTTTATTTATATACTAAAGAAAGTCATTAGCTTTGTGGTTCTATTGTTGTTGGTGAATTTCAAGGGTCGAGGTTCGATTTTCACCTTCAATACCTTTGTCTTTGAGGTAACATGTTATCAACCATGTTAGTGCCACATCAATTGCCACGTCATTATCTAATATCACATTAGCAAAATCCGTTATATTCTTAACGAAAGACTGATGGAAGGAGTTGATTGTAAATGAAAGAAAAGTTAGGAAACCCAAATCACACAATTACGATACCTAAAAGATCAAAAGTGTAATTAAGCCAAATATAAATTAATGGAGTTATATCAATATTAGACTGTAGGGATTTAATCACAAGTTTTTTTTTTTAAATTATAAAGACTTTTTAAATTTTTTTAATTATAAGGACTTAATTAAAAACTCTATAAAATTATAGGACTTAGAGATTAATTTAACCAAATTTTTATATTATCAAGATGAAATTGAATGTTAAATACATCATTTTGTCCTCTTAATTAATGTATGGATCAGTATCGTCCGGATAACATTAAATATGGAAAATCGAATCCTCAGGTGTTGATTTGATCAACTTCAAAATTAAGTGATGAAACATACGAAAAGAATTATAATTAGTTTGGCGGCTAGATGTATCATTTAATTTCTATGTTTATAAAAATAATGAAATCCTTCATTGGGTAGAATATTGAAACTTAGACAAGCAGACTTTGTATACAATGGTCATATATCAAGTTTTTTCTCCGCCCTGTCGTTGGTGCTATACAATAAATTAATAGAGGGTATGTTCTTGCATTTTAGTCATTACTTGTTCAAAAGTATAGGAAAAAAACTTGAGGAAATATATAATTATTTTATTCATATAATATTTTTTATAACATTTTTATAATATTTGTTATCTCTCTATCACATCGATAGTGCTATATTAAACTTATTTCTTCTGTTCCTACAAAAAAATTATACAAATATGACATATAAATACAATTTCTCTTTCACATGTTACACAATTTCTCTTTCACATGTCACACACGCATTCCTGGTCTTATTACAATAATTGCCAGGCGGATTCATGTTTCACTTTGAGTGAAATAGGTCGTCTCTTAACTGCAAACGCAACATCCACAAAAAGTCAATTAATTAGCTAGCTAATAGGACATTTAACAGAGGAGGTAGGCCATATTATTATTAGCACTTATTAATGTAGAATACATATTATTTTGTAACAAATTTGTATTAATTAAACACTTTTTTAGGGAATAATGGATATTAATAATCACTAATGCCACTATATATACAGATTATATATTATTTGAATCCTCAGCATGGTGATTCAAACAATTATATGGACATGAAAAAATTGTTCAGTCAATAAGCAAAACATTTATTTTTTATGTATATGTGTACGATGATTCACAATATTGTCATATAATATTTTTTTTGTGGCAGGACTTTGATATATTACTCCACTAAAACTAGAGTTAGTGCAATCATATCTAAATTCAACAAGTACAAAAAGGATTAGTATAAAGGTGATGTAAAAAATAATTTCGAGTAATTAACAATAAATATGTCCATTAATTTGATTATTATATATCAAGTTGTATTTGGTCTCATCAAGACACAAATAACATATAACATAGATTCACATGCAATAAAGTTATGGTCTCAAATATGGTATGCGATTTTGTTTTTATTTTATATTCGATCATGGAGTGTAATTTAATTTTAACTTTATTTTATTTTGACGCATTATTTTACAATACTTTCTTAATTAGGTATGACAATGAGGTGGATTGAGAGCGGATTTGACTCTTTTCGTGTTCGTCTCCGTAAAAGCTGGGACGAGTTTGGATTTGGGTTTAAAAGAGACAGGTTTAAAATTTTTAAACCTAATCCCATCTCTATCGGGTTTTATCATGTTTAGAAAAACTCATTGGAATTTGTTACACCTTTTTTCTACATTTTTTAAATTTATTTATATATTTTTAAATAAATTATATATTAAGTTATTAATTATATTTTAATTCAAGTAGTATATATAAATTAATAAATAACAAACCCAGATTCTAAGAAATAGGGTGAATCAAATGGTGAAATTAGGTGAGCTATTCTGCAAAGTTACTAGGCGTTTCTTGATGCTAGCAATGGAGGGGGTTTCATTTGTAAAGTCAAAAGGTGAAGAATCAAAGTAAATACGTATATCTTAATGTTGAGTTTGATGTTTACATAGCTTTGTTGAAATATCATTTAACAGTAAATGTAGTTATAAATGCAAAAGATTGTTTTTGAAATGTAGGAGATGTTAGCTAGTCGTTATATAGTTTAAATGACCAACTATTATTCATCATGTGATGAGTATTGTGAGTGGCATTCTTTGTATATTTGGATGTTGGGTTGGCATGCATTCTAGCCTCATAGGCCACAATTAAGCAGAGTCCACTCCAAAACACATCAAATTGTGGAAGAGTGATTGTCATATGCACTTCAATATTATGGTGGTACCAAATAGATAACATCTATTTGGTATGAATTTGAAGGTTGCTTTTGCCTACATTGTAAATTCATCATATGAGTTGTGTATTGTTGTAATTTTCCAATACAATGTCATATTTGGCAATAATTTTTAACAATGTCATATTTGACTTTAATTAGTCTGAGGTCAAAGGAACACTAAAGTAGGGTTTTAAACTAATATAAAAAAAGTTTTAACATTAGTTGTTTTTTACTTTTTAGATCAATTTTAGGAGGATGTAAAATCAATCGATATAGAAAAGTGAATATTTTCTAGATAGATTTTAGAATTAATGTAGAAAATTACTTTCTAGATTGGTTATGATTATAATCTACGTAGAAAATTTGCTTTTTTTCTTAAAAAAAATATTGTACTAAAATAGATAACTTCCTTAATATATAACATATCACTTACCAACCCAATTTCACAACAAATTCAAATGCAATTACTGAATCACAAAATTATACTTTGATAAAGTAATTCACATAATTGAAATCACTTACTATATACATTTACAATATATACATTGTCATTTACAGATATATATGTTGTCACACTCAATTTGACTGAACCAATTCATAAAAAAACTACTTTCACAATCTAAGTAATTAATTCACGGAACTAATACACTAATATTTACATACTATACACTATGACAACCTAAACAATCAATCAGACAAAATATATTACATTCTAATTAATTAGGGAGAAGTTGTAATGTTTATAAATGAAGTAACTTGTCAAACAACGCTTTAGATTAGTAATTTCCTATGTACATAAAGGATTTAGATTGTTGAATTTCTACAATTTCAAAGCCATGAATTAAAAAAACTATAACACATTATTCAAAAGTATTAACAAAATAATTAAGTTGTGAAAAGAAAATTACTTCTAAAAAGAAAATTACTAAAAAATAAGTGTTTGTATATTAGCAAATCTCTATATGTGTGTATGTATGTATACATACATATAGGGATTTGCTAACGTATACACACTTGTTTTTTAGTTGAAGTACATTAGCAAATTATACCGTAAATATATTTTAAAATATATTGTAGTTATAGCCTACTAATGTACTCCAACTAAAAAATAAGTGTGTGTATGTTAACAAATCCCTATATGTGTGTGTATGTGTGTATATCTAACTGAAAAAACAAGTGTGCGTATATTAGCAAATCCTTATATATAAGTATGTGTGTGGTTGCTAACGTACATACACTTGTTTTTTAGTTAGAGTATGTTAGCAAGCCATACCATAGGTATATTTTAACATATATTGTAGTTATAACTTGCAAATGTACTTTAACTAAAAAACAAGTGCATGTATGTTAGCTAACCTCACAAGTATTTATTAACATACACACATTTATTTTTTAGTTGGAGTAAGTTAGCAAGCTATACCGTTAATATATTTTAAGATACATTGTAGTTATAACTTACTAATATACTTTAACTAAAAAATAAGTGTGTGTACGTTAGCAAATCCTATATATATATATATATATATATATATATATTCCTTTTTGCCTCTACATAGTCTTGTACTCAAGTACTCCTTTTTGCCTATGACTTGATCCCTTGAATTTGGAAAGGAAGTAGGCAAAATGAATCCATGCATATCCATTAGATATTTCTGACTTGCAAAGGGTTTGGGCATACATGTGATATTGGAAAGAAAAATATTTAGGTAACAGTATTAAGTTATTTGTTTAAAATGCTACAAATTTACTTATACCACAAATACTTGAATAATGGTTACGCAAACATGTCTTACCCGCCCACAAGTTCTAGGATATCTTTTCGGTACACATAAAAATATAACTCTTTGCTAATTAATAACACCAACCCCTTTGTGAATCAAGGTTTTGGATCTAATTTTTTTTGTCACCAATGCAAATAGACATTCAATTAGATTCAATAGGGATTGTGACGTGATTTGTGGAGAGGATTCACTAGATTAAAATCAATTGGAAATACATCCTCACCACTACCACGGTTGAGGACCAAGTCTTTCAATTGTGTGCCACCTCTACCTCTTTTGTAGGTAGATTGACTACATGACATATAATTTGTTAGCTGAGAAATCTCCAAGAATTGTCAATATATATACATTAAATAAAGTGCAAAGCATATTATTATAAAAGACATACCATCATGAAACAAAAATTCCTATGGACATAGTGCTTAATGATGTATAAACACACTATCATTAAAAAAAATTAGACACATAATGAAAATAGCTCAAATATTAGATAAATTATGTGTAGTGCTTAGTGTAATAGTTTCAAATTAGGAATTGACAAAAACAACAAGAGAGTAAAATGTCACGACCAAGTTTAAAAGGGTCACAGATTCATGCAAACATAATTGTAAAGAGCAAACACACACACACACACACAGACACACACACACGCACTAACAAAGAGCAAACATGGTAATAGAGAACAAACACAGAATGGCAAGAACAAACACAATATTAGTTTGTGAAAACATACACTAACAAAGAGCAAACACATTAATAGAGAGCAAACACATAGAATAATAATGGTGACAAACTGAGGGCAATAATGGCAATGAGAGCAAAAAGCATGAGAACAACAACAACAAAGGAACAAGTTGAAAATGTTGTACTATTTGAGAGTAAAAGGACTATGAAAGCACAAAACTGAGGTTTAACATGACTTTCTAGATTGGTTGTGCAAGGAAATTGATGTAAAAAGCTTAGTTTAGAATTTAAAAAATTGAAAATGTGTCAACATTCTAGTTCAATTATAATAGGAAGCGATGTACAAAGTGACTTTCTACATCGATTAAAATTAAACTGATTTAAGAAGTTTAGTCTAAATTTTAAAAAATTTTGAAAAGATGTTCACATTTTAGATCAATTGCTAAGGAACTAATTGAAAAGGCATCCACACTTTTTAGATCACTTTCTCATACAACCGATTTTGAAAATATTTTCTTGATTGATTTTTTTATTGACTGATTTAAATTACTCATAGCAATCTTACAAAAATGTTACTATCTCATTAGAAACCAATATAAATTGTCAATATGGAAAGCCTTTTTTAGTCAAGTGTTATCTTTCTTAATCAATTTTTTTTCTATATATACACAAGAATACATTAGTGTCATATTTGGTAATTACAACTTTTTATCCTCTTTTTTTTTTTTCATAACAAACTTGTTATTCTCAACTGTGATATATACTATTTTATATTTTTCCGAAACTTACTTCTTGAATAATGTAAAAAGTAAACTACACCATTTTGGTAAAACGAAATAAGTCCAAAATCCAGTAAGTGGGTTATGACCTACAAATTCATTTATGCAAATCCGTTCCATCATAAATAGTTAGTATCATATGATACTATATATTTTTTCTAAATAGGGTTTTCGTGAATTTATGAATTTTAGATGTATTTTAATTTAAAAAGTAATAATTTTGAAGAGTATTTAAGTTAATAATTTTTGCTGTAACAAATGTACTTCTTACCTTTGGCTGTTTATCATACATTAATCAATAGAGGGAAGTTAGGAAACCGAAAGAAAAATATTTTAAGATTGATATTTGTAGATGATCGTGACCAATATGATCATCTTTCGCAACTTGTTAAATTATAATATTCTACTTTGGTTTCTTCTGATCTTGTAGCGAACTAGCCTGGTTAATTATGTCGTCTCACTCCTTTTCGTATATATATTGTTTTTTTTTTTCTTCAAATTTTGTATGAATTGACCTAATGATTAAAAGCATATATATTTAGGAATTAGGACCCTAAAACCACTAGGTTTATGTGGGGACACACCCTTAATAAAGAATTATAGTTTCAGTTGGCACGAAATTTAGTAACAAAAAAGGACAAAAGCCACATTTTGGTCGCTTAATAATGTTTTATTTTCATTTATTTCCTTTTAATTTTTTTTAAATTTAATTTTTCAAAAATTAAAATTGATCATAAATTAATTCTTCAATTAATAACTAGTCACTAATAAAAGAGATATGTGTCATCCCAAGGGTAAGCAAAGGGCTTTACGACTTTTATCTCAAAAGAAGAAAAATACCAAACTCACATACCACCATCCCAAAGCCCTGCCACCGCACCCGCAAGTCATCACCCCGCACTGCCACATGCAAGAGAAAGAAAAGAAAGAGAGAAAAAAAATGGAGAGAAAGTTGCACCGCCACCGGTAACCGCCACCATTGCGTTGCTGCCATCAAGAAGTCATCTGTAACTGTCAATAAGAGAAAGAAAATATAAGAGAGAAAAGAAAGAGGGAGAATGAGGAGAAAGGCGCACCACCACTTGCAACCACCACTGTGTATTGCCAAGTCACTTGCAATCAAAGAAAAGAAAAATAAAAGGAAGGAAGGGGAAAGGAGAAGGGGTTAAAAATTAAGGATTTTATGCGACGGTCAAGTTGTCGCTAAATAGCATTGACTCGAGCGATGGCTAGGCCATTGTTTAATCTCAAGAGAGATAAAAATGAAAGGTAAAAAGGTGTGGTAAAACAAGCAATTTTTGAAGTTTTGACACTTAAGTTATATAAGGACTAGGTTGTCGTCTATCTTTAAAAATTAATTTCTAGCGACAACTAACCTAGCTGTCACTTATGTTAATTCCCCCTTCAATTTGAGTTCCATCACACCTTAAATTAATGTCGGTGTCCATTGGTACCATTACGATCACATCACCCGTAAGAAGCTTCGCTCTGAAAAGTGAGAACCCAACCTTAGCAGTCCTTAACTTGTAGTTGGTTATTGGCTTGCTTTTTGGTGTTATTGCAATAAAGTTCGCTCTTTAATGTTCATGTACACAGTCACTCTCCTTCCGTAAGTCAGCACCAATTAAATTGCATTAATTACGAAAAAAGAGTCTGATGAATATAAACTTGAGTGGCGAGGCCTAAGGGGCCTAATTATTCAACAGCCACGAAGCCTTTTCTCGCTAGGTGGCGTGCACTTGGGAAACACACAAATAGTACGGAAAACGGATGACACGAACATACGATTATAATATAATATATAAAATTAATGTAAAATTAAGATAAAAAAATGTTAAATCATAAAAGAGAATTTATATTTTAAAAATAAACACAAGTTATTATAAACATTGTAAAATATAAAAATTAGTCCAATTGTTGCTATATTGGTATAGAAGTTTTAAAAAATAAAAGTATAAAATTATAAAAAATGCAATTAAAAGTGCTCTTTAAAGTCCAAGAGAAAGTGGTCACTTTTGTATTGGCTTCATGGGAGTGTGTTGGTCCTTCAATGGCGACCTTCTATGTTTCGCATTGATAGGAATATACTAGTAAAGATTTTGATGCTCAAGTCAATATAGATTAGAGTTAAGAGGTAATTGAGATAGAATGAATGTATACCTAGATGCGACTAGATTTGAAGTTTTTATAACTTCATTGTCTTTGTAAGGCACAAGCTAAACACAAGAAGGGGGGTTGAATTGTATTAAGGCCAATTTTCGCAATCCTTTGAACCTTTTTCGAAGAAGCTTAATAAATAAAACTGGATCAGAAAGATTTTCAAAATGTTTTAAAGAAGGCAGACGAAAGAAGAAAGAACAAATACAAGGGCACATAAATTTTATACTGGTTCGTCTCATCCCAGAGACTACGTCCAGTTCTTGGCAACAACCAAGTTCCACTAACTTTACACGTTACAAGTATTCTTTCCACAAGCCTCTTTAGGCTCAAACCCAAGTAGTCTTTCACTTGCATTTCCAAGCAAACACTCAAGTATTCTTTGAAACAAAGCCTTTTCAGGCTTCAACCAATCTCGTAGAGAAAGAGATTTATGTGAGTTTACCTTACTGAGTTTAATGTTTTATCAGATGAATAAACAATAAAGTTCAACTATAGATATTCAAAACTGTTTTTGCAAAGGCTTTTTGTTTTATCAAAGCAGTTATGAGTATTTTGATTCAACAACAAATATATCAACAACACTTGTAAATTTTTGAACAATAGCCTGAAGGAGGTCTCTTCTTCTATTTATAGGCTTCTCTAAAAGTATCCGTTGAGTATTTTGTAGGAGACGACCTTCGTCTGATGAAAAGAGTCGTTGGAGCATTAATTGTTGCATTTAATGCTTTTTACCAACTTGTCATATGATAAGATAAAGCAGCTTGCTTATCTTTTCTATTCTTGTACTCAATCTTTTAGCAGTTGTCATGTCCGCTTTCTTGTTCTGTCAATTGCACACATATTCCTTCTTTTTCGTTGACTTTCCTCGAGAGTAGGTGTATAGGCTTTATACATATTGAGGTAGCTTTACGCTCTGATTGATATGTAGATCTTTTTAGAGCATAGACATCGTTTGTAAGCTTTGTTAGTTAAATAGTTTATACATATAAAGATAAGTTGACATTCAATTTTAAAAACATCGTCAGACGATATTCTGCGAACTAGAGATCAGACGATAATGTAAGCGCGAGATCAGACAATAAAGTGAATTCACACACTTTTAACTGTTTGTTATTATCAAAATATTTACGGACTACAAATTCGTCCTTTATTTTAGTAGTCTTTATCTTTAGGTCCTTATTAGGCTGTGTACTATTTCAAAACAAAAAGTATTTGAAGTGTTAATATAAAATTTGACATAGACACGTATGTGGTATGATTACTAAACAAAACGGTCACATTTAAAGATATTTTATGCAAAAAGTTATATAGATCAAATGATACCCACTAGGATCAACCTAATGGTAAAAAGTTTGAATAATATATATGAGATCATAGGTTCTAATCTTGGTGCTACCATTGTCCACAAATATATATATATATATATATATTATATATATATGTATATGTATATATACATATGTATATGTATATACATATGTAATGTATATATACATATGTATATGTATATATACATATGTATATGTATATATACATATGTATATATACATATGTATATATATATACATATACATATGTATATATATAAATATACATATGTATATATATATACATATACTATGTATATATATATACAATACATAGTATATATATAACATATATGTAGTATATATATATACATTATGTATGTATATATATTAACATATGTATATGTATATATATATACATATATGTATATATATATATGTATGTATGTATATATCAAATGATGTCATATTAATCTATCATACATTATTTATATAGATGAAATATTGATATCTATTTTTTTTTTAATGATTTCTCCTTTAATTTTTCTCACTCTACCTTAATTTCTGGTCAATGAAGTACTCTTTATTTGATTTATATTCACCTAACTAGGCTTTTATAAACCACCGAAGAGAAAAATCATGGAATGAAATGTAGTGTAATATATATTAAGGGAAGATTGATAATAGTTTTGACAAACTTCAAGAAAGTCTTTAAGTTATTTACCTTAATATAGTGTTCTAATGAATGATAATTCAATCAAATGAATTTATTTTGTTTATAACTAAAATTATTTAAGAACTTCCTCAATCATTACACCACAACTTAAAAAAAATAAAAAGAAAAACAGAATGAGTAATACGTTATTCACTAGAGAAATATGTTAACATATTTATTGTTGAAGGTAAAATTTTTAAATTTAAGTTATTTAATTTCAACTTGTTTCTTACCAATCCAAATGTGGCAATCACGTGCTTCTTATGATCTTGCTCAAAACATAAACTTTTGGTGTGAGTCTTTGAGCAGTGCAATGGTAAGAGTGTTACCTGTAAAGATTCTGACACTTAAGTTAGTTCATTTGAGTCTAGAAATAAAGAACAGAGTAATAATTTTATTTTTCGTATGATCAGGTATATATGTGAGCCTTTTTCTATTCCTTGATAATAGGGGTGACAAGGGAATTTCCTTAATGATAAGGGGAAGCATTTTCCTAAAGCCTATGGGGTGATTTCTGGTAAATAGCTAGGGGCGGTTCTATTCTTATGTGCGACAAGAGTAGGACCGACGTGCAAAACACAACTTGAAAAAGTTTTAAATTGGCACAAAAAATGAAATGAAAGAAAAAATATTTAAAGTTATAAAAACATTCATAAATATATTTGAAAAAAAAGAGTAAGAAATTAAGCTACACTGAAAAACATATTTTATTTATTTATTTATTTTGATATATATTTTATTTTAATATACTGTGACGTCTGCACAATGCACATGTTGTAAACGGAATAAAAGCGAAGAGAATAAAGAAAAGGATAAGACGAAATATTAATCAGCAGCGGATAGCTAGCTATTGGGTTGATCATCTCCAGCTAATCTCATCATCAGAGTAATAACTCTTATCTACATATTTTAATTGCAGTTCTTATAATTAAGGCAAGCGAGCTAGAAAAAGAAAATTTTGAAACAAAATCTGTAATACCATGAAAATAAATAAATGAATAAATAAAAGCATATTATAAAAAGATCCATAAAAATTGAACGCATGTATATCGATTATTAATTTCTTTGGGCTCGATCTACACGTTCAAATTGCGCGAGCAAAATGTCAACGCCCTCTCATATCTGACGCCTCTGTCTCTCTCTCCCTCTCTCTCCCTTCATATATATCCTTCATCCGCACACCATTTTATCAACACACATACCTAACGCTACCCCGTACGTCAAAACTGTACTCTTTTCTTCCTCCAATATATTCAATCATCTTGACACGGTACAAAATCGAGACCCAGAAAGTGAAGACGCAAACACACACACAGAGAAAGAAGCACAAAGAAATTAAGAAGACACACACATACACACACCATGAAGCTCGTTTGGTCCCCAGAAACAGCCTTGAAAGCTTACATGGACACCGTTCAATCAGTAAGCACCCTCAACATCAAGAACCTCACATAATTTTCTTTCTTTTTTTTCTCTATTATGTAAATTGCTTTCTAGCTCTACTTTCTTCCGTATGTATATTTTTATGCAACAAATAAATTGATCAATTGTAACCTTGTCAGTTTTCATAGAAAAATATTTGTCCTAATTAAATATCAAATGTATCTCTGGGTTGAATTTCGATAGAGTTCTTATTAACATATATTCATTTTCTCTTACAGTTCATCTTTATCGTATTTTTCTTTCTATCTTTCTTTTTATTTTTTATATCACATCATTTATCATATTTATCATTTTCTTTCTCTCTTTTTTTTTAAATTTTTTCTCCATCTCTCTCTTATTTTCATCCATACACCCATTTTTGGGGTATACGGAACATTTCTCATTTTGATATGATGAATTTGGCTTTGTTTGTTTTGCAGTGCGAGAAATTCAAGGAATCGGGGGTGGCCGAGTTGCTGTCAGCCATGGCCGCAGGATGGAACACGAAGTTCATAGTGGAATCATGGTCCTACGGCGGCCCCGTAGCCGCGAGCGTGGGCCTAGCTGTTGCGGCTCGCAACACGGGTGCAAGACACGTGTGCATAGTCCCGGACGAGCGGTCGAGGGTGCAGTACACGAAGGCCCTGGCCGAGATGGGGGTGTCTCCGCCGCCGGAGGTGGTGGCCGGGGAGGCGGAGAGCGCGGTGGCGCGGCTCGAGGGGCTGGACTTTCTGGTGGTGGATTGCAAGCTGAGGGAGTTCGCTAGGGTTCTGAGGGTGGCCAAGGTGAGTCCGAGAGGGGCGGTCTTGGCATGCAAGAATGCGTGGCAGAGAACCTTTCGTGGCGGGTTCAGATGGAGCGCAGTGCTCCAGAGGGGCATGCGCGTGGTGAGGTCGGTGTTCCTGCCTGTTGGAAGGGTTTGGATATTGCATACATAGGAGGGAGTAGCGGTGGTGCAGCTCCACCAACTGCTTCAAAGGGTCCTAGCCGTTGGATCAAGCACATAGATCAACAATCAGGAGAAGAGCATCTTTTCCGAGAGTGTTCATAAAGTTTGAAGATAAATAAATTATTTGGGCTGCTTAGATATATCTTCTATTAACAATCTTAGTTTGATGGGTTGAGTTGAATTAATGACTTGAATATCTAAGTTGTAATATTAAAAAAGAGTCAGAGATGATCAAATTCATTAACTGGGTCTGGGACTTAGAGGGTATAGAAATTCAAGCTGCCAAATTGCTTTATTAAAAAATCGTGTATATATATGACGGTTTCAGCTTATATATTATATATCTGGGATGGCTAAGGAAGATGGGAAAGAGCCGTAGTTAAGTCAGAAATTATTAGGTGATCTTAATCTTCATTAATCTTCATATAACATGTAATTTCTCTACATAGTTACGGTGGGCGTTTTTATAAAATGATATGTAAATTATAAGTTTTGCACTTATGCTTAGTTTAATTAATGCATGCGCAGTTTTGGGTTTCAAAATTATTTGTAGTTTCAGCTGAAGCTTCACATCGTTTGTTTTTTTCTTATTTATTTTTTGGCAATTTGACGCATAAATCTGGCTGGTTGCTTAATTAAAACGGGGACGGTGGTGACGGCTCGCTATGGGTTGAGGGAAGATCCACAGTGTTATACTCATGGGCTTGTATTGTAGCCGAAGTTGTGCTTTTATTTGACCAAGTCTCAGTATTTCATTACTTATAAAAGGAAGGGCCGAAGGGGCATGAATTTTTCACCTTTTTTTTTTCATAAAATAACAATTGATCAGTAATTGCGACTTTATGTAAATTAAAATCAATCATTCGGAAGTTAGAAGGTACAAGAAACTTTTGCTGACATTAGTATTGATCAGTTCATCCAAATAACTCGTACAGAATCTTCATCTCTTCATCTTTTGTTTCTTCTCTCTCTCTCTCTCTTTCTTTATTCTATGAGCAGCTAATTGAAGGTTTTAGAAAATGATAAATTATTTTCAATTAATTATATAATATATATAATGTCAATTTTTTAAAGGCTTTTGGTGGGTTAAAGTACCAGACATAGCAGAATTGGTTATTCCCTTGATTGTTATTGTGGTATGCAGGTCAACAGTATAAAATCTAAGTAGTTTCAGTCGCTCACCATATCGGATACATGTACGTTAGAAGAGTAACTTGTAATTGTGGAGAGTCAAAATTGGGCCTCTCTAGGAGCTTGTTTCGGAACATTTTGCTTTTTTAATGTTTTCATGACATGAAATGATTTAAAATTTATGTATATAAGCAATTAGAAAATTCATATAGGAATTGGTTTTTAAAGTTAATCGCCATATATGTTAATGTTATAAGAATGTGTGTGTGATTTTTAGAGAAACGGCTGATAATCTAATGCTAACTCCTATTTAAGATATCTAAGGAATTAAGTTAACCCTTAACTTGGGATAATTATTATTAGCAGTTTACTTTTTCATTTTTCTCATGCTAATTATGTCTAGATTCAATATTAATTGCACAAGCATCAGAAAACACATTTGCATTTTCAAGATCTATTTCTATCCCATTAATTTCCTTTGATTCATTTAGTTCAACTGATAAGTTCCTAGCTTCCATAGGATTGGATTCATCATGGTATGTGCTTGTGCCATACTAAGACATTTCCAAAACTAGTTCAAGAAAACTTTGCACGCAGTTTTTGGGAACTAGTTCTTAGATACCATTGCTATCCTTGTGAAAATCCTTCAAAAAATATGATCCATCTGTTGTCCTTGCAGTCCAAAATCATGAACAATGAACAGATCAATTATGAACCATGATTCATCTACAACCTACAAAACCATTTGATCACAAACAAAAGTAGCTTAAGACGTGTGTTGACACTATTCTCAAGATTTTGCATGATGCGCAAGTTTCCTAGGGTATAACAAGCTCATTCTAACAAAACTGGGACAACAAAACTAGCAAGCTTTTTTGAAAATAACCTAAAGAGTTATAGAGGAGAAACTACCTCAACCCACTAAGTCATGAGGTGAGACCAAGTCAAGGAAACTCATTCAAAGATAACAAAATATTTAGTTTTTGGATAAGCACTAAATTTAATTCTTAAAAATAGAACAAAAAAAATGTTAACCTTTTAAAATATCAACAAAAATATATAACAATGTCATGGTGAAAAATTGCCTTCTCATCATCGATCCAATTTGTAAGCATATTGATGTTGATGATGTGCCTTTGTTTTGATGAGAGAGTTGCAGTGAAATGGATCCTACAACATGGACTAATGATAAGGAGGCAACTTTTCCTTATGCTATATCATCTTTTGAGAAGGATTTCACAAAAATAGCACAATGCGTACGAACAAGGAAAGTCCCAAGAATAGTGCAAAGTTTTCTTCGGCAAGGATTGAAAATGCCTTATTAGTTACATATACCATGATGAATCCAATTCTATGGAAGCTAGGAACTTGTCTGATGAATTAAAAGAATCAAAGAAAATTAATAGGATAAAAGTAGATATTGAAGATATAAATGTGATTTTTTTATGTTTGTGTAATTAATGTTAAATCTAAACAAGGTTAACATTACTAGATTGAGAGCATAAATGACTTCTAATAATTATTTCGAGTCAAGTGCCACTCAATTCCTTAGATATCCTAAATAGAAATTAGCATTAGATCATCAACCATTTCTCTAAAGAACACACATACATATTTTTAGATCATTAACACATATAATGATTAACTTTAAAGGCCAATTCATATATCAATTATATAATTGCATGTGTAAATAAATTTAAAATAACAAAAATATTAAGAATGAAAAAATGTTGTCTTTGGAAATCCTAAGGGCATTGACTCTCATAATAGTTATTGTGTTTCAATGTACATGTGTCTGACAAGATGAGCAACTAGCACCACTAAGATATACACTAACAACTTGCACATCCCCATTATTATAATCAAAATAATGAGGGTCCTCTGCTACAATGACTATAGCGCATTAGGCCCACCAAAAACTATTAAGGAAGAAGAAACAAAACATGAAGATATCAAGAAAAATTCTAAATGATTTACTTGGATGAACTGAGATATTGATATCAGCAAAATTTCTTGTACATTCGAACATCCAAAGATCTAATTTCGTACTTTGATCATAATTTACATATAATCATAATTAAACTTATCACTAATTAATTGTTATTTTATAGGGAAATAATGTGAAAAATGCCCTTCTTTTTAATAAATAATAAAATAATGAGACTTGGTAAAAGAAAGGACCAACTTCAGCTAAAGTGCAAGTCCACTAGTATGATCTTGTACGTAAATCTACCCTCAATTCATAACGAATGGTCACCACCTAGTTTAACTAATAAGAAACTAATGACCAGATTCTTAATGGATCAAATTGCCAAAAAAACATACACATAAAAAAAAAGTTGAAGCACACTATTTTAATGAAATCAAACTTCTGCAAAACTACGAATCATGTTGGAAAACAAAATTTGAGCATGCATTAAATGAAGCATAAGTACAAAACTTATGATTTACATCATTTTATAAAAACACCCACCTCTGTATGTATGGCTAGCTCTTTCCTATTTTCATTAAGAATGCAAATATAATATACAAGTTGAACCCAACTATAGAAGCATGATTCGGTGAACCAAGCAAACATATGGTTTCCAATGAACCATATGATGTGACCTTGTATCGAAGGTGATGTCCATTTTTTTTTTGTCCACATAAGCAATTTTTTTTGGTCCACATAAGCAATTTTTTTTTAAAGATGATATGATTGAAACACCCTTTTTTTAAATAATGTTGAACCCTAAAACTAAGACACGGTAGCCATGGTCAAAGAAGGCGTAGTGTTTCTTGTGTGTTGGTTGAAGGTCGCATTTCTTATGAGTGAAAGTTGCACTTTTGATTATGGAAGTTGCTACTGTGATTGAAATTCTGTTCAGTTGTAGTTGGAGGTTTTTTTCTATTTTTTGTGTTGTTGTTCTGTGCTGGGTATAGTATGTAGTGTTTGTCTTGTTTCCTTTACTGTGTGTATGGTGGTATGTAACTTAGTAGGCATTATTGAACGTGGCAAAGTGTTTGTGAATGTGGTGAAAGTTGCGTTTTGTGTGATTGAAACTGTTGTACTCAAGTTTGAAAGTTGGTGTTATGATTAGGATTCTGTTGACATAAGATCAGAGGTTTATTTGTGGTTTATGTTGTTCTTATGTGTTGGATATAGTAAGTAGTATTTGTTTTGTTCCCTTTAATGCATGTATGTATTGTAATCGCCTTGTAATTTTGCCATTATTGTTAGCATTGAATTTATGATCATCCCAGATTATTGTCTTAATTTGTTATACTGTGGTGGCTTGTGCGACCTTCTGCAGAGGCAGTAATTATATTTTTGGAAAGATGTTGTCATGAGTTAGACTTATATTTTTACACTCAATGAAATTAACTATACTAGCTGGTGTGTTCTTCTTGTGATGATATTTTCCTTTTTGCAGAGTAGTAAAATTTGTTGTATGTGTTGTTTATTATGTTATTTAGGTATGGAGAATGTTGATGCAATTAAGTGTAAGTTTTAGCCATTTTGTAATTATTGGTTAATTGTGACTTAATTGACTAAATTTATATGTATTTGCTAATTTGTAAAATATAATGTTAACAGTTATTGGATGAGTCAACATATGATATAGGAGTTGATGATGGTAAAAGTGGAGAAGATGTTGAGGTTAATGATGGTACTAAGGAAGAAGGGTATGAGGAATGTAGTTTGAAAGATGATAGATATATTAAATATCGACATGAATATTAATAATGAGGAGGTTGCTTGGTATGATTTTGGTGATCTTTAGGACGCGTACTTGTTCTATTGTTGGTATGCTAGAATTAATAGGTTATGTATACATAGAAGCAAGCTCCTCAAAAGCTCTAAGGGTGAAAAATTGTAGTAAACATTTATTTAAGATGCTAGATATATTAAATATCGACATGAATATTAATAATGAGGAGGTTGGTTGGTATGATTTTGGTGATCTTTAGGACGCGTACTTGTTCTATTGTTGGTATGCTAGAATTAATAGGTTATGTATACATAGAAGCAAGCTCCTCAAAAGCTCTAAGGGTGAAAAATTGTAGCAAACATTTATTTGTTCTAGAAAAGGTCATAGAGAAGATAGAGGTCTAACAGTAAAAACGCGAAAGCAGGAACCAAGAAATGAAACAAGGTTTATTTGTGAGGCAAAATTTCGTGTTCATGTTAACATTCATTTTGGGTGATGGTATGTAACCTTGCTTATTGATGAACACAACCATAAGCTGTTGGAGGGAACATATTGTGCTTTTTACTAGCACACAGGAATATGACAGAATCTGATATTTTGCAAATTGAAAACTTTTGAAAAGTAGGGATAAGGCCTTCTTAGATACTGGGATCATTTGCTAATAATTCAGGTGGATATGATAGGATTGGATTTAGGAGAAAGGATATTTACAATCAAATAGGATGACAAAGAAGACAACAATCTTCTAATGCAAGCAAAGCTTTGAAGTTTATTGAAGAATTGAGTTTGAAAGACCCCTTGATGTTTGTAAGACACACAGTTGATAATGAAATGAGACTACAACATTTATTTTGGTGTGATGGAGAAAGCCAATTGAATTATGAAGTGTTCGTACTCATCAAATTTATATGTGATGCAAAACTCAAATCATTTGTAATTTCATTATAGTGGGGAACTATGATTTTTACAATGAAAATACAATTAATAAATGAATAAGTCAGATTGAATATTCATTCTTAAATTGCAGTAATGGTAATTTTGTCCCTATAAAAAAAAATGTAATAGTAGATTTAAGTAGGACGAAAACTAGGATTATACCAACCGAACCGTAAAGCCCAAATAATTGAAAATACCAAAATGACGAAAACAATACCAAAGGGCATAGATAAACCAAGGTGGTTATTACTAATTTCAAATATTTTATTCCTTAGACGTTTGATTTTTTCGTAATGTACATAACTTGGAAGCCATGCATAAATCTCGCCACTGGAAGATAGTTGCCTATAGTGCTTACACTAATAAGGGTCTGCTTTAGGGATTTCATTAGTTATTACAACGCATAACCTCCACATGTACATGACAAAAGTTCTAAGATTGGACACAACCTTGCAAATACATACTAGAAAAAACAAAACTTGATTCAAGACAAAATTACACAACATAAAACCTTATAAGGATTGGTAGGACAGGTCAAAGTTTATTGTCATTATCTGCTAACTAAAATCTACACATTGGGTGACACTATTGCTGCACAATACCAAGCATATATCAAAATTACGTGGATCAATTTCCACGATTAAGACTAACGTTTCAATAAACTTTATGAAAGTATCTACACACTTACCTTTTCTTTCTTCTTATTGCGTTACACATTTCTACCATTCTTTGCATGCTACATTCTAATCATAATGTCTCTCTCATAATCAAACTATACTTCTTCTTGTAGAAAAAAAAAAAAATACATAACTTGCAAAATTTAGGAGCCATATTGTTAATCTTATTATCATACATCACAATACAAATTCACAAATCATAGTCAAATCTTTGCAGGACAGACACAGTCCCTCCCTAAAAGTCACACTTATTTTCATTCCACAAAACTACTCTAAATCACACTGCCTTATCACCCTACAAATATCCCTCCTTTATTCCCTCACTGCTTGAACCAATATTTCAATTGTATCCGAATCACCAAACTCAGAATTAGTAGAAACAATGGAATGCAAAGTCATCGCACACAATAGAAAATAAATGAACAACACTCAACTATTTCCCACATCAACGTTAGACTAATTCGAATCCAAAAGAATATCAACATTTTAAGATAGGATCTCATTGGACCTGTGAACATATGAACTTACCAACATCTTTAAGTAAACTTTTCCATGCTCTACCAATCTTTCCTACATTACACTATCTACTCTTCAACATATCTGAAGCAATTATCAATTTTACTTAAACTATGCTAAATCTTAAACTTCAATGTATGTGCTCATTGCAAATGAAAGCACTAAAACTCATTACTAAATTCATTATCAACAGCCTTAGCACCTAATGACATTCCCTTTTTCCCCCAATAACAAAAATTCCTCTCAATTGCAGAACATATAATCTAAACCCCAACAACTACCATTTTTCCCAAATCCTTGTTCTTTGTTCACTTAATTACACAAATTCCATGTTACACCTTTTACAAATCTCCATTAGGACACAACTAAAATTGGATGCCACAACCAAAATATCCTCCCCTACTAACCTTAAATTTGCTGACTTTCCATATAACAATCCTCTCCAACAAACCTAAACCTCAATATTAACACCTATTGTCATATTCATGCCCACCACACGGACTGACCGCATATGTTTGACAAATTCATTATTGAATAGACACAGACCAGCTTAATCGGGTTTTCACAACAACAAACGACCACAACCAAAAAAATCCCCCTAACATAACAATTATAAATAAAACGCAAACCTCTATTAACAATTTGTTTTCATATTCACACCCAGCACGACCAAGTGTGCATGTTTGCTTCCCTTCGTTGTCAAACATGAACATACGTTATTGTTTGGGGTTATTGCCCTTCCTTGCTTGTTTGGGCATTCACCCAAACAAAGCACTGAAAATAATCTTCAAACTTAAGAACCATATAGATAAAATGGATCACTCTCGAAAAAGTTGCTCTTCTCCCGATTCTTGAACTTTGTTTTGAAATAGTTGATGTTGTGCCACTCTTACTCCTTATGTAAGCAATGTCCAAACGTACCTTTCCCAACAAACAAGAACATCAATCTAATCAGTTTCTCTACCATGCATTTTTGCATGCCAAAACTGCCTCTCTAGGACTCACCTTGGCCACCCTTAGAACAATAGCAATTCATCTGAATTTATGCACAAATGCCTAGCTTACACCTCTATGTCTTGTGAGTTGCAACAACAAAGGACCATGAATCAATGCTATGAACTTTACATTCCACACCTTACAGCCATGAGGAAATTCGATTGCCTCTTATTCCTTAAATATTTCACACTACAAAAACAAACAAACCCAAGTGAGAAACGTTAGGAACAAATTTTTTTGAACACACTTCTGCTTATTGGTTGAAATTTATTGAAAATTATAAAATTTTGTTGTCTTACTTTCTATTTCTGTTGTCATACACAACGGAAACATGTTTTTGTTGTCTTAATTTTTTTTTAAAATTAATTAAACTATTAATTATGATATAATTTACCTTTTTTAATATTAATTAATTGAATTCATTATGATATAAATTTCTATTTTTAATTGAAATTATATTAATTATGATACAAAATTTCCTTTTTAATAGTAATCAAATTAATTATGATACAATTTCAAAAAATATATGATATAAGTTACCATTTTTAATAATAACTGAATTATTTATGATATAAATTACCCTTTTTAATAGTAATTGAATTTATTATGATGCAATTTATGATACTATTAAAAAGGATAATTTGCATCATAATTAATTTGATTATTATTAAAATTGTAAATTATATCATAATTAATTTAATTTCAATTAAAAGGAGTAATTTATATCATAATTGATTTGATATTAAAACATAACTTTTTAAAGAAGGTAAATTAATTAACACAATAGAAACATATATTTCTGTTGATAGAGTAGGGATGAAAAGACGAGAAAGAGAGAGAGTAAAAAGAGAGTGAGGACAAAATGGACATTTTACATTTTTTGAAAAAGTAAAGGGTGAAAATAGGGGAAAAAAAAGGTGGAAATAGCAGGGCCCATGAAAAGATGCAAAGGCAATGAGCCTCTTTTGTAGATCTCTTTTGAGCTTTAGGGTTAGTTACGATTTTTGTTTTTGTTTTTATTTTCAGTTAATATATTTTATTTATAATTAGAAAATATTATTTTATTTTTAATATATTTTATGATTTTAAGAATTTTAAAAACAGTCAAAATATAATTTTTATTTTATTATTTTCTTTATAAATTCTTTAAAATATGAAATAAATAAAGTTATATTAATGAAACATTTTTATAATCTACTCATATGTTATAAATTACAATACACAATTTGGAGAGTCTAAAAAAGAGATGCTGAACCTCTCTTTCCTCATTCTCTCAATTTAATATTCCTAGTCTTTTCTTCATACATCACAAGCAATACCCAAGGGATGGTATATATGTTTTCTCCTTTTGCATACTACTCCCTCATTTAGTTGAATAAATTCTCTCATTCTATCAAATTATACTCCTTTTATTTTTATTTGTCTTCGTAATCACTAATTTCTTTTAACCTATCATACTTGACCTTTATCTCTAAATTGAATTTTAATATTTTTAAAAAGAATTTATTAATAATTAAAAATAACCTTATACAATAGTTTAAATTGTTTCATTATAAATTTAAAATTATATATATATATATATATATATATATATATATATATATATATATGTATTCAAAGATGTTTAATGATTTTAAATTTTAATCTACTCCTATATATTATTAATCTAAATTCTCATCTTGAATGAGAGCATTTTTAAGAAATTATTCAATGAGAGCATTTTTAGAATTTTTTCTTAAATGAGTGCAGTTTAAGAGTTATTATCACTTTCATTAAACTATATGTCTTATCCTAATATCATATATTGAGCATTTAATTTAATATTTTTATTCCTTTCAAATATACTTCTTAATTTTAATTTCAAATTTAATTTGATTTAACAATTATCCAACAAATTTCTTTAATTTTTGACCATCTCAAATCTCTTCTTTTATTTTTATCCTTATTATTGATTTTCTTAATCTTTTATCCTTTTCAATCTATTCTTTTCGTCCTTATTTTTAAATAGAATTTCAATATTTTTTTAAAAAAATAATCAATAGCTAAAATAACATTGTATCACAATATAAATTGTTTAGCATAATTCCAAAATATAATCTATATGTTCAATTACAAATTTTAATTTTAATATGACTTATATATTCAAAATTATTTATTTATTATAAATTTTAGTTATATAAAATAAACATTCATCTTGTGCTAAAATACTAGCTATAATAAAATTTATATATTTAAAAATATTTATTTATTATGATTTAATTATACAGAAAAAAAATTACATATGCTGAAATGTTAGTTATAAATAAATATTTATTCTCTACAATACACAAGCAAAAATAACACTCAACTAAAAATACAAAAAAGTGATTATAAAAAAATAGAAAAAGAAGGCAAACTAAACCAACACCAAACCCACAATGATGAGCCTAGTGGTGAAGTGTTTAGATACTTTGCACAAAGTCCTAAGTTCCTCACTATCATTGTTGCAATCGAAATCGTGGTGATCAGAAGGAAATTTAAGAAATTTAACTTGTTTTCAAAGTTTTCAACAAATTTTATTACATTTGAAAAAAATTGGAAAATTCTTTTATTAAACAACAGGGTGGTTTACGAAAATCAAGTTAGGTTTGGGAGTTAATTATGCATAGGAAAAGCAAAAAGTAAAATTCACTAGACCCCTAAGACATCCCTTAAAATGGTTACATTGTAAATAATTATGTAAATTATTGATAAGTTTTAAATTTGCTTTACCACTTTTTCTTAACAACGTAAATATGAAAATGAAGATATTTATTGTTGTTGTTGTTGTTATTATTATTATTTAATTAAGGAAATAACTGTAAAAGTTTATTATTTGTTTTTATATAAAAGAAAAATTTTGAAAATTTATTTTGACTTTGAAAAATATAATTATGTATCTTAATTTCGGTGCAATGAAAAATTTAGAGTCATGTAGTTCTCTAAAAAATATCAATGTTGGGTATTTTTTATTTAAATTTAACATTACTAAGTTGTCATAACTTAGGTGTGCCATATTAAAACATAGGATCAACGCAACATCACACCTAAATTAATCTCTTTTTATTTATTTTTATACAAAAATAATAATGATAATAATTATAATAATACCTTTTGAGGAAGAAGTACAGGAACATCAAATTGTCACAACTAGGACGTCTTAATTTGAAATTGCAAAATTAACAAGACGTCATGCCTAAATTAATCCTTTTAATTTTATATTTATAAGAAAATAATGAAGATAATAATTATAATAATTTATTTAAAATAAAGGAAAACAGAAACATCAAGCTATAAACACTCGAACGTCCCAAAACAAAATATAGGGTTAACAATGCATCACACCTAAATTAACCCATTTAACAATCAACAAGTAATAATTAAGTTAACAAATAACAATAAATACAAGAAAAATAAAAAAGGATCAACAAGACGCTACACCTAAATTAACTCATTACAAATAACTAAAAAGTTACAAAGCAACAAACCATAAACCATACTACAAGTACAATAAATGAGAGAAACTAATAAAATAAAAATGAGAAACATGTGGGATTAGCAAGGCATCATGCCTAAATTAACCCATTATAAAAAAAATAACAATTAACACTTCTTACAACAAGAAGCAATAAATAAACATATTAATAAATAACAAAATAGATATGAGATTGATTAGCATTAATTTTAATTTTCATTTTCATGTTTTTAGATTTAACGAAACGAAAAAAAGTAGAATAAAAATAAGAAAGAGATTGATTGAATTGTTATTATTTTTATGAATTTTGGGAGCCCATGAACGAAACCAAGGGATTGATCTAACAGACAAGGAGAACTGACATAAGGTGTTGAGACCAAGCCCATTAACAAAAATAACAAGAGATCCAATTGAATAGAAACCCGCAGCAAAATGTTCAAAAATAAAATAAAATTGAGGGTAAATGATATTGACATCTCCCCTTATTAATAAATACACACGCTTCTCTTTTTTTTAAATAAATTTTCTTAAATACTCTTTGAATTAATTCTCCCTTTTCAAATTCCTTTATCTAGTTGAAAATGTTTCAAACTATACACCCCTTTTTGGAAAGGTTCTTTTCCATTCACCCCCTCTACTTCTATCACTTTTTCTTCCCTTGCTACCTTTTTTCTTCCACCACTATCTCTCTTCTAACACTCTACATTTATTCTTCTTTCTTACGTTTTCTTCCTTGGTTCCTCTTTCATCCAACAATCAAGAGACTCACACCTCATCCTTATCATTCTTTAAATCTTATTTTTATGCCGCCAACTTCATTATTTTTTAAACTTTATTTTTGCACCCCATCTCTATCATTCTTTAACCCTTTACATTTATTTTTTCCCATCTCTTTTTTTCTATATAAAAAATTAAAATTATAAAATATTCATTAATATATTTGAAATTAAAAAAAGTACGAAATTAAGCTACTCTAAACATATTTAATTTTAATATATTGTGATGTCTACACAATATGCATATGTGGTAAAAACGGAATAGAAAAAAAAGGATAAGACGAATTTTAATTAGCAGCAGATAGCTATTGTATTAGTCATCTCCACCTAATTTCTTTAGAGTATTAATACTCTTACATACATTTTTAATAACAATTTTTATTAGGTAAGCGAGACGGAAAAGGATGAGAAAAAATAGAAACAAAATCAGTAATAATACGATAGAAAAATAGAAAAAAAATATATTATAATTAAAAAGTTTGCCATAAAAATTTGTTGCATGTAAATCGATTATTTATTTCTTTGATCTCAAAATCTACACGTCCAAATTGCGCGAGCCAAGTCAATCTCAACGCCCTCTCATATCTGACGCCTTTGTCTCTCTATCCCTCTTTCTCCCTTCATATATATCCATCATCAACACACCTTGACACAATATCAAAATCGAGACCCAGAAAGCGAAGATAACTAGAATACTGATTCAACGGTGTTCATGTAGGCTTTTAAGGCTGTTTCTGGAGACCAAACGAGCTTCGTGGTATGTCTCTTCTTAATTTCTTCGTGTTTCGTTCTGTGTGCACGTAACAGCCTTAAAAGCTTACATGGACACCGTTAAATCAGTAAGCAACCTTCACATCAAGAACCATCAATCACGTAATTTTCTTTCCTTCTTTCTTTATTATGTAAAATGCTTTCTAGCTCTACTTTCTTGTGTATGTATTTTTATGCAACAAATAAATTGATAAAATTTATTGTAACCTTGTCAGTTTTTATAGAAAAAGATTTGTACTAACTAAATACCAAATGGATCTCTTGGTTGAATTTCGATATGATGAATTCGCCTTTGTTTGTTTAGCACTGTGAGAAATTCTAGGAATCGGGAGTACCTTTGTTTGTTCATAGTCGCAGTATTGATGTTTGTTTTGGCATGCAAAAATGCATGGCAGAGAAACATTTCGGAAAAGGTGCTCTTCTCCTGATTCTTGATCAATGTGCTTGATCCAACGGCTAGGACCCTTTGAAGCTGTTGATGCTGCACCGATCCTCCTCTCCTTAGTAACCACACGCACACCTATCTAATGCACCACGTTCCATCTGAATCCACCTATCTATAACAGTTTGATACTTTCATCTAATCACAATTGACTATGTATGGTAAATTTGTTGACTTTGATAATAATTATCATAAAAGTCATACTAAAGTTAATTTTCGATTAGCTGACGATGTAAAATTTTTTACATTGAATGACAATTAAACTCAACAAACAAACCCAAATTATTTTATTCATATTGAAGTTCAACCGCGAGAGATCCATTTGCTATTAGTACGAATCTTTTCATAAGAAGACTCACATTTAAAATTTATCAAGATGCATAGTCTTGGAACGTATATGAATTTCAAAGATTCTTTATCTTTGAAAGAAAGAATATTCTTGATCTTAGAATATAATGATGCATAGTTAATGTAACGTTTTTTCGCACGATTTTTTATTAAGGTTTTATCATATGTGCACGTGTGGAGGGATATGCCTGAATCCATGCTCGTCCACCGTCTTTATCTAATTAAGCCGGAAAGAAATCTTGAATTATATGCTCGCACCCTTGTTCTAAATCCATACAAATAGCAAAGGAAAAAATTACTGTGTTTGTGTGTAGCTGGAGGAATGTTATTATGTGATCTCGATTCTTTAGAGGTACCAAAGGATCCATGTTCATTGTCCTACTAATTTTGACACTTTTGAAGGGATCGATGCAACTCTCCCTTTAGATCAAATAAAATGATACAAAAAAAATTACATGTATGGACTCTATTATGCTAGTTAACACCTAAGGAGAGAAACTGAGAAAGAGTCAACAGGTATAATAGGTATATATATAATGTGATGGAAAGAGAAAAACAAAAAGAAATAATAAGTGTAAACGAAGTATTTGTCATGTTGAAGTGTTCATATGTAATTTACCCAAAACAGTAGATACAAAAATATCCGGACTCCTATGAAGGTCTCTTTTTAGCTTTAGGGATATGATTCTGTTTATATTTTCAATTAATATATTTTTATTAATAAGTGGAAAATATTATTTTACTTTTATTATATTTTACGATTTTAAGAATTATAAAACCTGTGAATTTTTTTTTCTTTATAAATTCTATAAAATATGAAATAAATAAAGTTATATTAGTAAGAAATTTTTATAATCTACTCCTATATTATAAATTATAATTCTACATTCTCACTCTTTTCTCTCTTTCTCATTTGCATGTACATTTCACATGTTACTCTCTTGACTAGTAAAAAAGTTTTCTCAATTATCTTAAATTATTATCATTTTATCTTTGAATTATCTGTACATTTGATCTTCTTAACTATTCATTTCTCTTCTACCCTTATCTCTAAATTGAATTTCAATAATTTTTTTTAAAAAATTGTCAATAATTAAAAATAACTTTATATAATAATTTAAATTATTTATAATAAATTTAAAATATAATATATATTCAAAAAAATATATTTATTATAAATTTTAATTATAATATAATTTATATACTAAAAATATTTATTTATTATAAAATTTAATTATATAAAAATAACTTTACATGCTAAAATATTAGTTACTAGTATTGTCTATACATTGCACATAATAAATGTTTTTTTATATAATTAAATTATTTATAAATAATTTTTTAACATATAATTATATTATACTTAAAATTCATGATAAATAATTTTTTTTGAATATATAAATTATATTTTAAATTTACAATGAATAATTTAAATTGAGATATATTATTGATAGTTTCATTTTAAAAAAGCTATTGAAAGTCAATTTAGAGATAAATATTAAAGAGATCGTGATAGGTCATTAAGAAGTTATAGTAAATTGTAAAAATAAAAGGATAATAGTTTGAGATAATTAAGAGATAATTTTTTTTGGCTTCTTATGGAAGTAGTGTGTAAAATGCATTTCCAAAGAATAAAAGAAAGAGAATATTGGGAATTTGTAATTGAGAGAGTGAGAGGAAAATGATAAAAGTAAATTATAATTAAAAAAAATACAATGTTAAAAGTAAATTAGTGAGTTGAAAAGTAAGAACAATATTAAAAACAATAAAAATTACTATTCATAATATATTAAAAATTGAAAATAAATTATAAAAGTAAATTAAATGTAATCACTTTATTTATATAAAATAATAAATACATTACTTAATTGAATTATACACTTAAAAATAATTTAATTATCTTAATTTAAAATACTCTTCATTACCTTAATTATTTTAATTAATATTCTTTATTTTGTTATGTCAGCACTAAATTAACCATAGTTAATGGTAAAGACTAAAAAAAAATACTAAATTAAAGTTAGGAATTTAAAACTAACAAAAAATTTGAAAAGACTAAAATTAGACAGAACTACATTTACAGGGATTTAAAATATATTTAAGCCCTTAATTTTTTTTATTAAAAAAGAAGAATAATTTGTACCGTCGGACATGGTGTACAACATTAAAGATTAGCGAAGTACGTCCAAAAAGAAATTTTCCAGCGATGTCATGGTAAAGCAGAAATTGTATATGCTTTTTAGTATTAAAAAATTGCCAAAAACAATTTCTCTTCACAGTATTTGCAATATTTACTCATATATAATTAGTTCCGAAAATCCCAAACCAGTATTAAGAAAATTGAGAAACACTAATTAAAAGTATTGATTAATTATGATTTAGGGTATGTAACTATTTCCCTCCGTATATATGGCACCTTTTAAATTGAACAATCTTAATTTATTATACCATACCACGTGGCATGGCCTAGCCATTCTCAACGATGAACACTCATGATTTTTTAAGCCATCTATCTATAATCTAGCTTCATTATATGTGTACATCTTGAAAATACGTCATGTTTTAGTTTTATTCGTTATTTAAATTTTATCTTCTTTAGTTCCTTATTAAAAATTAAAAACACATAATTTTTTTATTACTTTTAAGAATTAAAAACAATTAAAATTTAACAGAGATTAATTTATATAAAAATGAAACCTTTTTCAAGACCGAAAATATATTTAATTTTATATTAATTACATTTGGCTCGTGTAAGTATATAAGCCTGCATAATTTTATTTACTAAGGACGAATCTTGTAAAAATAAAAAAATAAAAAAAACCATTTCACACTTAAGGATGGTACTAGCTAGTACTAGTAGCAACGATGTATATCGTATCCAATATCTCAAGGATCAAGATGTATAATTATGAGATTATTTTTTTAAAAAGAAAAATTAATTTAATAGATTAACTATTTGAACTTTGTGACTTATGTTTTGTTCTGTCATGTGCAGGTGCCTCAGTAGCAGAGCAGTAGAATACAAAGATGGGAATTCAAAACCAAGATTCAAGAAAGAAGTGAAGACAAATGAGCATGCGGAATTCAAAATACAGCTACCTTTTAAAGTGAGGAAACATGTGAAGAGAATCAAGGGATGTACTTTCAAATTGATAAGTACCGCAGTGTTGTGGCCTCAGCTGCTATGCTACCTCTTCTTCAATGAGACTCAAGACAAGAAAGCAAGGAGAAATTCTCAGCTGGATTGTTCTCATTCAAGCCTATTAAAAAGCAAAACATTTGTAACCAAAAACAAAGTGTTCCAAACACCAAAGCACATGGTTATATGAAAAATGAATTTCCTCCCCAAAACATGCCATACCTGTTAGCTTACCAAATTGAAAATCTGATTAAACTTTACGACACAAAAACAAAATAGCATCCCTCAATTGCATGGTCTACTCAATTCCAGCAAGGTCAACAAGAATTAACCGCTCCCACTCTTCTGAAATTATCAGCGAACAAATCCAAATAGTTGAAGGCAAAGAAGCACCAAACTCTCAGTTATCAATGAACAGAAAAAGTAGAACAACATATTTGTTTTCAGAATCCTTGTTTCCTCTACTTTCTTCACGGCTTTGAACACGATGCTTTAATCATGGCTTCTTATGAGCTTTATTTTTGTTTTACACAGTTTGTCAGAACCAACCTGTGTTTGCATGGAATTGGGGGTCAGTAACAGGATTCTAGTGATGTAGATAATGAAGCTTTGCGCACACATATTATCAAACACATGGGGTGCAAGCAAAAGAAGTTTTGATTTTTCCTATATAACACACCAATCTAAATTTCTCAACTCACAAATATATATACTCATACAGATATCTTAGCCAAATATTAAACACTTAAAAGAATCCCAACACACTGAGGAAATATTAAATAATCATAAATTTTAGCCAAACACGAGAATATGAATGAACGAACCAAATTTTAAATCAATTTTCAATTACAACATTATCGATTCAAAATTCAACTTTATAGAAATCGAACTAATTAGGTACCTACTATTCCTGCAAAAGTTGGGTCTTCTTTTTCGACTCACTACGGCCTTAAACTGCAGATGCGAGTTCTAGTCCTTCTCTTCTTGATCATGTTCCTCCTTACATAGCACTGATTACACCAATGGGGTTTATCTACAAAGATATTCCGACGCTCAAGTCAGCGAGTGGGATATGGTCATATAGGGTTTTTTGAGATAATGAGTTATTTGGGTCAGAAAGTGTGCATTTGGGTCGCATATATGTTGAGATGTGCCTTACCAATGTTGCCAAATATTATCGTCTTTATCCTTGGGATTTGATGCCTAGTATCTTTTATTACGCAAGTTTCCTAGTTACCTGATTCATGTTGGGTCGAGTAGTACTCGGCGGACCTCCTCGATCGGAGGCTGATAGGCTATTCGATCTGATGTCGAAGTGCCGAATCCAGACAGTACACCTACCTCTATATTCAAGTAGAGGTTCTCCTCCTCGAGTGACTCCATTATCTTCAAGGGTTTTCTCATTTCACTTTCATGCAACTGTCAACCAAATGGAAGTTACCATATCCATTGCAGCAAGACGTTGTCACAAATCTAGCCTTTTATTTATTAAGGGAAGATTGAGAATAGTTTTGACAAACTTCAAGGTTATTACATTATTTACCTTAAAATATAATATTTAAACAAATTTTAAATTCACTTAAAATACAAATTGAAGGAAAAATGTTTAAAATTATAAGAATATTCATAAATATATTGAAAAAAAAAACTAAGAAATTCAGCTACTTTAAAAAAATATGTTTTTAATATGCTGTGATGTCTACACAATATGCATTTGTACTAATCGGAATAAAAAAAAAATTTGAAAACAGAAAAGGATAAGACAAAATTCTAATTAGCAGCTGATAGCTATTGAATTAATCATCTCCAGCTAATTTCATCGATCAGGGTAATAATACTCTTAGTCTTTTACATACATTTTTTAATAACAATTCTTATAAGGTAAGCGAGACAAAAAAAAAAATATGAAACAAAATCAGTAATACGATAGTCTCTGGCTAGGAGATTCTCTAAGCAACAACAAAAAAAAGAAGCATCAGTAATACGATAGAATTAAATTAGATAAAAGTATATTATACAAAATACCATAAAAATTTATTAATTGCTTGTATATGGATTATTTATTTCTTTAGGGTCAATCTACTCGTTCAAATTGCGTGAACCAAATTAATGTTAACACCCTCTCATATCTACTCATGCTAATTCTGTGTTTAGGTTCAATATTAATTGCACGAGCATCAAAAACCAAATTTACATTTTTAAGATCTATTTCTATCCCATTAATTTCCTTTGATTCATTTAATTCAACTGATAAGTTCCTAGCTTTTATAGGATTGGATTCATCATGGTATGTGCATATGCCATACTAAGGCATTTCAGAAACTTGCTGAAGAAAACCTAGCACAATTCTTAGGACCTAGTTCCTAGACACCATGCCATCCTTGTGAAGTCCTTCCAAAAATATGATGCATCATGGTGAAAAACTGCCTTCTCATCATCGATCCAATTTGTAGGCACCTTGTACTTAGGATGTTGATGATGATGAGCCTTGTTCAGATGAGAGTTGTGCTGAAATGGATCCCACAAAATGGACTGATGATAAGAAGGCAGCTTTTCTTTATGCTATATCATTTTTTGAGAAGGATTTCACAAAATTAGCATGGTATGTAGGAATAAGGTCCTAAGAAGTAGTGCAAATTTTTTTTTCAGCAAGTAGTTAGCATTGCATGCACACATATCATGATGAATCCAATCATGTGGAAGCTAGAAACCTGCCAGCTGAATTAAATAAATCAAAGGCAATTAATGGGATAAATGTAGATCTTGAAGATAAAATAAATGTAGTTTTTATGCTTGTGCAATTAATATTGAATCTAAACGGAATTAACAATAATAGAATGAGAGAATAAACTACTATATACTACTAATTATTCCAAGTGTTACCTAATTCCCTAGATATCCTAAATAGGAATAAGTATTAGGTCAACAACCATTTCTCTAAAGAATACACATATTTTTAGATCAATAACACATATAGTGATTGACTTTAAAGACTAGTTCATATATCAATTTTCAAATTACATATGTAAATGAATTTCAAATCATGAAAACATTAAGAATGAGAAATGTTTAATTTGGAATAGGCCCCAAAAAGAATTAATCCTAAGGGCGCATGATTCTCCAAAACTACAAGTTACTGCTTCAACATACATGTCCAACATGGTGAGTAGACCACTGGAATATATACCAACAACATGCACCTCTCCCACAATGATGCTATGCTATGTCTATAGCTCATCAGTCCACCAAATTAAAGCCTATAAGGAACCATGATGTGTTATACAATCTTGAACCTACTTACCAATTCCCTCCTCATATGAACATGCAATTCGAGACTAGTCTAATGTATTTAAAAGATAATATCTCCTAAGAAATATTATAGTACACCATCTGTAGATGTCGTTTACCATTCTCACTCAGATGAGGTGACTAGTGGATATAACTATTATGTTGGTTGGTATTGTCCTTACCATTTTACACCTATAAATCCACGATTTCCCTCATAAATAACTATCTTCTCATTCATCCAAATGTACTTTCACTTTACTGGAATTTTTTACTGATTTGAGTGTTGAAATATCTACTAGTATTGCTCAATCATTGTACTCAACTATTGTCATAGCAACTCATTGGAAAAATCAATCACATTCAAGGACAGGTTTGTCATTTAGGCCACCTCTGATTAAAAGTGATCAGGTATAGTTAGAGAAGAACAAAATATTAAAAACAAATATATATATATATACAATTAATTGAAATTGAAATATATCATTTACTTGAAATATTCAAAAACTCATAAAATAAAAAAAAGGAAGAAGAAGAAATAAAACATAAAGATATCAATAAAAACTCTAAATGATTTACATGGATAAACTGAGATATTGATGTCAACAAAAGTTTCTTGTACGTTCGTACACCAAAAGACATCTAATTTCGTACTTTGATCTTAATTTACATATAATTGTAATTAAACCAATTATTGATTAATTGTTATTTTATAGGAAAAAATGTGAAAAATGCCCTTTTTTTTTTGTAAATAATGAAATAATGAGACTTGGTAAAAGAAAAGACCAACTTCAGCTGACGTGCGAGTCCACCGGTATGACCTTGTACCGTAGATCTTCCCTTAGTCCATAGCGAGTGGTTGCTAGTTAATTTACCTAAGCAAATTGCCAAAACACACACACACACACAAAAGGTGAAACACACTATTTAAACGAAATCAAACTTACTGAAAAACTACAAATAATTTTGTTTCAAAATTTGAGCATGCATTAAACGAAACATAATTGCAAAACTTATGATTTACATCATTTTATAAAATCACCCTCCGTACGTATGTATGGCTCTTTCCCATTTTCCATAGCAATAACGCAAATATAATATACAAGTTGAACGAACCCATCAGACTGTATATAATTGTTATAAGAAGATATATATAAGCAGCCCATATATATAATTTGTTAATCTTCAAACTTAAGAACCTTAAATAAAATCAATCACTCTCGGAAAAGGGTGCTCTTCTCCTGATTCTTGAACTATGCTTGATCCAACGGCTAGGACCCTCTGAAGTAGTTGATGCTGCACCACGTACTCCTACTCCCTGCGTAAGCAATGTCCAAACGTACCCTTCCCAACAAACGAGAACATTAATCTAACCAGTTTCTCTGCCATGCATTTTTGCATGCCAAAACTGCCCCTCTTGGACTCACCTTGGCCACCCTCGATCAGCACATGAGAACAATAGCAATTCATTTGAATTTATGCACACTTTGCGTTCCACACCGTGCAGTCATGAGGAAATTCGGCTGTCCCTCATTCCTTAAATTTCTCACACTGCAAAACAAACAAACCCAAATTAATCATATCCAAAATTCAACCCAGAGATTCATTTGCTATTTGTACGTGTCTTGTTCTATGAAGACCGACATATTTAACATTTATCAATTAATTGACGAATTTTGAAAGAAAGATTCATAATCTTGGAATGTGTTTTAATTTCACACATTCTTGATCTTTGAAAGAAAGATTCTTGAATATAGCATAGAATGATGCAGAATTAATATTGTAACACGTTTTTCACACAGCATTGTTAAAAGATACCAAACCCAGCGCTTTAATACAGTACAATAACCACCGGTACAAAATAAATAGTGATTACAAAAAAAAGAAGATATATAACAATAATCTTTGCCAGGCATAAGGTAAGAATTAACCACCAAAATTACATCAATCAACTCCTTGCTTCACGAGGGCTATAAATCCCCAAGATAAACGCGCCTGTGGTTATACATCCCCACAACATTGCTTGACCCATAATACAATTGCATTATGCTGAAAGCCTGAAACCAAAAGCAACCTTTATAATACAAGATGCACAAAAGATTGCTAGTATGCAGTAAACAAAAATAATATTTGGACTCCCAAAATGCTAATTTACACTTAATGAGAGAAAAAAAATATAAGTGTCATAAATGATATAACATGATAAAAAGAGAGAGAGAAAAATCAAATATGTCATTAGAGTATTTATACTACATAGGTGTTCAAAGAAACACGCTTTTAACAACTGACACGTAGAGCTGTCACTTTCCCCATGGCCCACGGGCCAACCCATCCATCCCAGTCCAATAGCCCCATTTTTTAAATCCACATAAGAAAAGGGCTTAAAAGGGCCCAACTCAAATAAAGAGGGCTAGGAACAGAGTTGAAGGAGGCTTATGGCATGTTTGGATAACCTTACACCATTCCAAAAGTTCTTTCATAATATATAAAAGATACAAAGATTATCTTTCTCTAAAAATATGATCAACATCTAAAAATATGTAGGTTTAGAACTGTTATCCAAACATACCACAACTTTCGGAAGAGTGGAGAGGTTACTGATTCAGGAGCGGTTGATGAAAATTGCGACGACGGATGACCTGCTTCGCTGTGGAAGGAGTTAGTGGAGCTAATGTAGCGTTTCGGAACAGCAAATTTTGGAAGACGATCCACATATATATATGCTAAGTGGAACACAAAGTTCATAGTCGATTCATGCTGGTTTGGTGGCTCGCCTAGCCATTGCAAATTGCAACACGGGTGTAAGGTACGTGTGCATGGTAGAGAAACTTTTCTTGAGAGGGGTGTGCGTGGGGTTAGATCGATGTTCTTGTTTTTGGGGAAGGGTTTGGATATTGCTTTCATAGGGAGGAGTGGTCCCTGTGTAAATATAAGGTTGTCCGAAAGCAGTGGATTTTGTTTATTAGGTTCTTAAGTTTGAAGATTAATAAATTATATATGAGCTGCTTAAATATTGTTAGTTTAATATTGTTGATAGGAGAGAAATGTTGGAGACTTACACTCGAGGTGAATAATGTGAGATACTTTGAGAAATAGAGTAAAGTGCTGAATGATAGTAATAGTTGGTAGTTAATTTGATAGGAAAGCTTTGTTTTACTTTTAAAAGTGCTTACATACAAATGATGATACAATTGCCTATTTATAAGCATGCAAAGATAATTCTAGAGATATTTAGACTTTATTATTCTAGAGTTATCTAATTATTACATTTTGTAGTATTCTAACTTTTAACTAAAAGTATCAATATAATTCTAGAATAATCTCCACTTTTTCATATACATATGTTACTATTACAATCTTCTAGAAATTTATAGCAATTTTATCACTCCTCCTTGATACAAATTTCGGAAACTCCAAGTATAGTTCGTAATTGCTCAAACTTGACTCTTGGTAGTGTCTTTATAAAAATGTCTGCAACTTGATTTCTGTCTTACAGTAGTCAAGTTGAATTTGCTTAGTTGGCTCTGCTTCTCTACTGAAGTGATATTTAATAGATATATGTTTTGTTCGGTGATGATGAACTGGATTCTTTGCTATTGCTATTGCTGATTTGTTGTTGCAATAGATTGTAGTAGGCCCTTCTTATTGTTCACCCATTTCTTCAAGTATTCTTCGAAGCTATATTGCTTGACTTGTAGTTTTTGCAGCTGCCACGTATTCTACTTCTGCTGATAATAGCGCAACTGTTGCTTGCTTCTTTGATGCCCAAGAGAATATTCTCAATCCTAGTAAAAAGGCATATCCTGAAGTACTCTTCATGTCGTTTATTGATCCTGCCCAATTACTGTCGTTGTAGCCGATTAGCATTGAGTTGGTCTTGGTTTTGTACCATATCCCAAACTCCTTTGTGGCTTGTAAATATCGTAAAATTCTTTTCTCTACTCCATAGTGAACTTGGCTTGGTCTCTGCATGAATCTTGATAAAAGACTTGTAGCATACATGATGTCTGACCATGTGGCTGTGAGATATAGTAGGCTCTCGATCAAACTCTTATAGCATGATGTGTCAGCTTCTAATGCTCCGTCATCTTTTTGCAGCTTCTCGTTTATAATGAGCGAAGTAGTCACAAGCTTGCAACCATACATCTTGAATTTCTTCAATAGTGATTTAGTGTATTTATTTTGTGAGATAAATATTCTTTCCTTTTGTTGTCTTACCTCTATGCCAAGAAAGTAATTCATCAAGCCAAGATCTGTTATCTCGAATGTCTTCATCACGTCTTCTTTGAAATCATTCATCATCTTTATATTGTTTTCTGTGTAGATTAGATCATCTACATACAAGGAGACAATGAGAGTATCATGTTGACCTTGAGTCTTGACGTATAGTGTTGGCTCATTCTTGTTCTTCCTAAGTCCTTGATCGGTGAAGTACTGACCAATGCTGCTGTACTGTGCTCGGGGAGCTTGCTTAAGACTGTATAAAGCTTTTCTCAGTCTCAACACTTTGCCTTCATTGCCTTTGTTGATGAAGCCTTGTGGTTACTCAACATAAATCTCTTCTTCAAGCACTCCATTTAGAAAAGCATATTTAAGATTCAATTGGTAAATGCTCCATCATTTTTGTGCTGCAAGAGTTATTAAAACTCTAATTGTATCTAGGAGAGTAATTGGCGTATATGTCTCATTATAGTCAACTTCAAGTTGCTATGAGTAGCCTTTAGCGACTAATCTAGCCTTGTGCTTTTGTATAATGCCATCACGGTTGAACTTTGTCCTGTAGACCATTTAACTCTAATGATGTCTTTTCCACGTGGGCAATCTACGAGCTCGCAAGTATTATTTTTTTCGATCAATTTAATCTCTTCTTCCATTGCCTTGACCCATACTTCTTACTTTGATGCTTCTTTATAGCATTCAGGCTTAAGCATGGCCATGTTGCAAGTTTTATATATATCCACCAAGGATCTTACTCATCTCAAAGTAGATTTTGGTGAAGAATCTTCTTATTGTAGAGGTGGAGGAAGCGTACCTAGATCCCCTGCTACTTCTTCAACTTCTTCCCGAGGTTGTTGCACTGGAATAAGAATATTACTTCTTAAAACTTTTTCTTCTTCCCAATTCTAAAAAGAATTTTCAATAACTTCAACATTTCAACTAATGGTGAGCTTCTTTGTTTGCAAGTTGTAGACTCGGTAGCCTTTTGACTGTGTACTGTACCCTAAGACCAAGAAGATGCCTTGTATAGCTTTGCCTTCTAACTTGTGCCTCTTCTCATTAGGAACATGTATGTAGTAGATAGATCCAAATACTCGTAGGTGTTTAGCTAATGGCTTTGCCCACTCCATGCTTCAATAGGTGTCTTCTCTTGGACTACTTTAGTTGGACATCTGTTGAGTATGTAAACTATAGTGTAAATTACTTCTGCCCTAAAAAAGTTAGGCAAACATTTCTCTTTTAGCATTGATTTGGCCATCTCCATGATCGTACAATTCTTCCTTTCAGATACGCCATTTTGTGGTGGAGAATATGCGATGGTACGTTGACGCTCAATGCCTTCATCTTCACAGAACTTATCAAACTTGTGGGAGTTGTACTCTTTGCCTCGATCACTTCTAAGTACTTTTATATGTTTCTCACTTTGCATCTTGACGAGAGCTTTAAATTTCTTAAATATTCTAAAGACTTCTGATTTTTCTTTAATGAAGTATACCTAAGTCATTCTAGAAAAGTCATCAACAAAGAGAACGAAGTACCTATTGTTGTTGAGTGACGGTGTCCTCATTGGTCCACAAATGTCAGTGTGGATAAACTCCAACAAGCATTTAGGTCTCCATGTTTTGTTAATTGAAAATGGTAGTCTATGTTGCTTTCCAGGAAGACATCCTTCACAAGCTTCATTATTTTTGTATAGGCATGACAAGTCTCTCATCATATTCTTTTGATATAGTAGCTTCAAGGCATGAGTATTGAAGTGGCCAAATCTTTGATGCAATAACCATGAATCATCGACTTGGACTTTCATGACAATGTTAGTAGTATATTTGAAGCTTATTGGAAAACTTTTATTTTTTTTTCTCCATTTTGACTTGGGCTATCTCCCGCCTTTTGCTATAGTTATCATAGATTGTGCATGTATCCCTTCCAAAGTGAAGGGCATAGCCTTTCTCCATCATTTGGTTAATGCTTAAGGGATTTTCTTTAAGATTAGGAACAAGTAGGACGTCTTTGATGAGTCTTGTACCTTTCTTTGTCTCCACCATGATAGTGTCTTTGCCTTTGGACTCCACCATGGTGCCATTTCCTAATCGAACTTTTACTTTGATGGAGTTGTCAATTTCCTTGAAGATGCTCCTATCTTTGGCCATATGATTGCTGCAACCGTTATACAAGTACCCACTTCCACTTGTTTCATCACTAGAATCTCGAATAGCATAGAAAAGATGCTGCTCATTATCGTGCTCTTTAGCAAAATTTCCTTGATGCTTGTCTTTGTTGCAGCTGTTCTTTTCCACGTGACCAAAATTCTTGTAGTACTGACATTGTGGCTTTCCTCAATGCCAACCATCTTTCTCCAAGTGACTTGTCTTCTTGCAGATGCCACATGGAGGATATTTATCTTGATTGGTCTTAGAGAACCTTCTAGAATTTCCTTTATTTCTAGAAATTTCTCCACTATTTTTCTTTCCTCCATATTCTTTATTTTGAGATCGTAATTTGAGCTTTGATTGAAAGGCATTTTCGATAGAATCTACATCATGCCTACTCAATCTTTGTTCATATGCTTCAAGAGAGCCCATTAGTTCTATTACCGACAAGGTAGATAGTTCTTTGGTTTGCTTAATTATAGTCACAATTGCATCATACTTATGGGGAATAGAAATTAGAATTTTCTCAACAACTCTCTTATCAAGAATATTTTCCTATATGCTCTTATTTGACTAACTATTTCTTTTATCCTAGAATAGTAATATTTTATGGTCTTGGACCCCTTCATTTTTATTAATTCAAACTCACGTCTTAGAGTTTGAAGTTTAACGGCACGTACCTTGACACTTCCTTGAAATTGCTCATGTAGTGTACTCCATGCTTCTTTAGCACTTGTGGCACCCATTAATTTTGAAAAAAATGTGTTAGCTACTACTTGTTGCAAGATAAACAATGCCCCTTGAATTTTTCTGCTTGTTTTTCTTTAGCTCCTTCTTCTGAGCTGTAGTTAGAGTAAACATGTCTATGAGAATAGTGAATCTATCTTCAATAATATCCCATAAATCTTGGGAGCAAAGAAATATCTTCATTTTAATGCTCCAAAAATCATAATTTTCTCCTGTAAAAATAAGGATAGGAATAGATGAGGGTTAAATAGTATTGGCCATTAGTTAAGAAAAAATTATAGGATTGGTAGATAATAGTAGGATTTTTTGGAAGTAGTTGGATAATATCTATACGCCCAGTAGATGACCAAACGTAGCTCTAGTACCATTGTTAGTTTTAAAAAAATGTGGGAAAAGGTTAGTTTAATATTGTTGATAGGAGAGAAATGTTGGAGACTTTGCACCCGAGGTGAATAACGTGAGATAGTTAGAGAAATAGAGTAAAGTGTTGAATGATAATAATAGTTGGTAGTTGATTTGATATGAAAGCTCTGTTTTATTTCTGGAAGTGCTTACATACAAATGATGATACATTTGCCTATTTATAGGCATGCAAGGATAGTTCTAGAAATATCTAGACTTTATTATTTTAGAGTTATCTAATTATTACATTATGTAGTATTATAACTTTTAACTAAAAGTATCAAAATAATTCTAGAATAATCTTTATTTTTTCATATACATATGTTACTACTACAATGTTCTAGAAATTTGTAGCAATTTTATCAAATATATCTTCTGATAACTTTTTCTCTGATTGGTTTAGTTGAATGACTTGAATATAAGTTGTATTATTAACGAGTTAGAGATGATCAAATTCCTAACTGGTTTGGGGAACTTGAGAATAGAAATTCACGCTGCCAAATTGCTTTATTAAAAAATCGTGTATATGGCAATTTCAGCTTTTATATATATATATGGGTCAGGATCTGTTAACACTAGGTGTCAAAGTTAGTCAAATTACACCTTCAATAACTTTTTGTAGAATGCAAATTTAATGAATCCAACCATTGAATTGTGTGATATTATCTTCATGATCATGTATATTACATTTCACATAATTTGAACTTTTTTAGATATGTCACCTAACATTGAATATTTACATATATTTTAATTTTTTATTATATGTTAAAATAAAGTAATGTGATGAACTACTGAACAATTTTAGAATTGTGTAAAATTTTGTATACTTAATATAATTAAGAACATCAAATTCAATGGTTGGATTGATTAAATTTGCATTCTACAAAAAATTATTGAAAGTGTAATTTGACTAATTTTGACACATGGTATCAACAGATCCTGACCCTATATATATATATATATATATATATTATTTGCGATGGCTAATGAAGATAGGAGAGAACCATAGATATGGTGGGTGATTTTTATGAAATGATGTAAATGATAAGTTTAGCACTTATGCTTGATTTAAAGCATGCGCAATTATTAGTAATTACAATATGTAAATTAAGATCAAAGCACGAAATTATATGTATTTAGATGTCAAAACGTATAAGATTATTCTTCTTTTTTATTTTGTGAGTATATATATATATATATATATATATAACGCATACCCGTGTGATGCACAGGCAAATGTTGGGGGATATTTAGAGTAATTTTTGGATGAATATAATTAAAACATATGAATATCGCCAATTAATTTGTACAGCAATTTATTTTTAGAAATAATTAAATATTGTTCAAATATCACCGAATCTAATTAATATAATAGCTTAAAGTTATGATTTTCGATTGATCACCGAATGAATTATTATTATAATATCTAATAAATATAATGTTAAAAAGAAAAATAGATGGCGAGTGATTGAGTATTTTAACATTATATTTTAACAATGTTTTATTAAATTTAAAGTGAATAGTTTAGTATTTCTCAATCATTATGAATTTTTAAAAAAACAACTTAAAGTAATATTTTCAATCATAAAAAATCATAATAATAATAAAAAAGACGAAGAAGTAAGAATTACAATTAAAAAAAACCTAATTAAGAAGAAGAAGAAGTAAGACCGAGAAAAAATAAATTAAATAAAATGCTTAATTTTGCTAATTAAGAAGAAGAAGAAGTAAGAATAACAAAAAAAATTATATGAAAAAAATACCTAAAACACAACTTGTGTTCGGACATTGAAGACACTGCAAAAAGATAGGGGAAAAGAAGAGTTACGTCAACACAAAACATCTCTAAGTATATATAGAGTATTTTTTGACATTTGCAATTCCAATAATCGACTTATTACTCTTGATTTACTTGCACGGTTTCCATTTTTTAAGAGTAAATTGTTTTAATAGCGTCATAAAAGAATTAATGTAGTATTACTGAAAGAGTTTGTCAGAATTGCCCTTACTTTGAGCGGGAAAATGTTTATCTCTTTGACAACAACTTTTATATATATATATATATATATATATATATATATATATATATATATATCATTCATATTCAAATGTGAGTTTGCCATTTGAACCATCTCAAATAAAAAATAAACCACATAATAAAAGAACAAAATATTTTGTGGTTTACTTTTGATTCTATGGTTTACTTTTCAATATTTTGTTCTTCAATTATGTGATTTACTTTTGATTCGAGATGCTGCAAATGGCAAACTCACCTTTGAATAGGGATGTTATCATTATATAATTAATTGAAATTGTTGTCTTTCAAAAAAAAAATTGAAATTGAAATATATCATTTTCTAAAACTTAGTTACCCATGGAATAAAAAAAGCAAGAAGAAGAAACAAAAGATGGAAGATATGAAGAAAAAATCCATATGATTTATTTGGATGAACTGACATATCAACGTCAGCAAAAAAATTCCTGTATTTTCTGACTTCCAAATACATTTAATTTCGTAATGTAATCGATCTTAATTTACATAAAGTAGTAATCGCTGATCAATTGCTATTTTGTAGAAAAAAATTGTGAAAAATGCATGCCTTTCCTTTTATAAATAATTAAATATTGAGACTTGGTCAAAGAAAAACACTACTTCGGCTACAGGACATGCATGCCTTCGATTATTACACTATATGCATCTTCCCTCAACCCATAGCACTACTTCCATTTGTTTTTTTCAGATTGGTGCTCTGATCTTGTGAAATGTATAGTGTCTGTCTTGTCCAACTAGATGGGAGGATGAGCATAAACAAAGTTAAAATGGGTGTCTTGTTATCTAGCACAAGTTGCAACTGTCGGAAAGCTGTGTGCGCTGATGGAAGCTTTGATTTCCTATAGGGGTATATATTCAATAGTAGAAGAGTAATGATTTTAAGATATTTTATTTTTTAAAATACTTTATAATATTTTTTATTTTTTTTATATCACATCATATAATCTGTTATACTTATATATATATTTTTTTCTATTTGTTCACTCTTTAACCGGATGTTGAATAATATTTAGGGTGTCTAAAAATCATTTTTGATAGTAGAAGGTTATTTGGTTCCTATATTCCCTTTTAGGAGGGTAATGACTGTTTGTTGTATAGGCGGTGGGGGGTTTGGATTATTGGTGGAAAAATAATAAATGGACACTCCAGTGCTATATAATACCTAGAGAGAGAAAAGAGAAAAATATAGATATAATAGGTGATATGATGTGATAAAAAGAAAAAGATAAAAAATAATAATAATAAGTGTTAATAAAGTGTTTGATATGTAAGAGTGTTGAAATATCATTATTCTTTGTAACAAACGGTTGCTGATGGGTTTTGATATACCTTATGCTATGCCCATCTCTATTTTTTTAATTATATGAATTTTTGATTAAAAAAAAAATACAACCTAGACATTCAAGTCAATCAACCTAGAAGTTATAAGAAGATGTATGTAAATAATTGGGATAATACATTAGTACGTTCTTGAACTTTTAAATAATTTTTAATTAAGTTCCTATATTATAAAATTTTATAATTGAGTCCTTAATTTTTTAAAATTTTTTAATTGGGTCCCTAGGATTAACTTCTATTTGATTGTTGTTTGTTCTAGGGACCAAATTAAAAAAATTTAAAAGATTAAGGACTCAATAAAAAAAATAGTACAAGGATCTAATTAAAAATTGCCTGAAAGTTTAGGGACATACTCAATAGTTTAAACTTTAATTTACTAACATTATATTAGTTTAGTAATGTCTTAGGTTTGAACCTTGTGGATGAAAAAAATGGTTGAGAGAAGATACCTCATTAAAAGTGGTTAGCTAAATTCTCTAGCAGATATTAGTCATCAACCAAACTAGTAAATACTTTGTACCTATTTTTAATTCTGTAATTTTAGTCTCCCAAATTTTAAAAGTCTGCAATTTTGGTCTAATTGTTAAATGCTCATATGTTGATTGTTAATGTCTTAATGTTAACTATGATGTGGCATTAGACTAAATACATGGTAGATAATATTTAACAGACTAATGTCATGTCAACAAATAAACATTTAACGGTTGGACCAAAATTGAAGATTTTTAAAATTTGGGAGACTAAACTTTCATAATTAAAAATAGGGGGATCTAAAATTTAAGATTTTTAAAAATTAGAATATTAAAATTGTAGAATTAAAAATAAGGAGACTAGAATTGTGGATTGAAAATTATAAGAAGACCAAAAATGTAATTTAGTTATATAATAATAATGTCACAACATTTGAATATTAAAAGATGCTTTTTGCCCCTTTCTATAATTTTTTCTTTTTTCTAAAATAAAACAAAGGCAAAATCAAGATAAAAAAAATAAAAAGTTCCTTAACTTTTAGATAATTTTTAATTAGATCTCTATACTAATTTTTTTTAATTAAGACCTTACTAAGAAATATTTTGTTCAAGTTAACAAAATATTCAAATAATTTAACGCTAGAAATCTAATTAAAACAAATTTAAAAAATTAATAATTCAATTACAAATTTTTATAATATAGAAATTTAATTAAAAATTACCTAAAATTCGGGACATACTCATGTATTATCCCTACATAATTTATTCATCTTTAAACTTGAAAGAGAACACTCTCAGAAAAGGTGCTCTTCTCTAGATTCTTGATCTATGTGCTTGATCCATCGGCTAGGACCCTTTGAAGCAGTTGGTGCTGCTGCAACACTCCTGCTCCCTTTGTAGGCAATATCCAAACCATTCCCAACAGGCAGGAACACCGACCTACCCCCTTCCGATAAATTATTAGGTGGTCTTAGACTTTTATAGTCTCTATTAATCTATATATAACATGTAATTAAATATTGTTAATTTTTTTTTATGAATTATAAAAATTAAATATTTGTTATAAATACATTAGTTGAGATCATAAACATTTGATAATCCTGAATTACTTAATAATTTCTCCTTCCACACACCTATGGACGACCACGCTCCATCTGAACCCGCCACAAAAGTTTCTCTCCCATGCATTTTTGCATGCAAAAACCGCCTCTCTTGGACTCACCTTGGCCACCCTCAGAACCCTAGCGACCTCCATCCGCTTGCAATCCACCACCAGAAAGTCCAACCCCACGAGCCGCGCCACCGCCATCTCCGCGTCCCCGGTCACCACCTCCGGCGGGGACGACACCCCCATCTCTGCCAGGGCCTTTATGTACTGCATCCTCGACCGTTCATCAGGGACAATGCACACGTGTCTTGCACCCGTGCCTTTAATTTCTGGCACTGCAAAACAAGCAAAGCCAGATTCATATCTTATCGAAATTCAATCCAGAAATCCATTATTTGGTATTTGGTACGAATCTTTTTCTACGAAAGTAAACTGACAAGGTAACAATTTATCTATTACTTTGTTGCATAACCATTCATACACAAGAAAGTAGAGCTAAATGTCATTTCGTCAACTTGGTACGAAAATTTTGGTACTGAAAGTTATATAGAAAACAAAAATTGTAGTATATATATCAAGAGGAAAAGAAAGTGATAAAGAAAGAAGAAAAGAAAAGAAAGCAGCTAAAGAAAGAAAATTATGGGATTGATGTTCTTGAAGTTAAAGGGTGCTTACTGATTTAACGGTGTCTAAGTAGGCTTTTAATGCTGTTTCTAGAGACCAAACGAACTTCATGATGTGTGTTTGTGTGTAAGTCTTCTTTCTCTGTGCTTTTTTCTCTCTCTGCGTCTTTCGCCGTGCTTCTGGGTCGTGATTTGAATATCGTGTCAGGGTGATTGAGGAAGCAACAGAGGTACACTTTGAAGTATGGAGTAGCATTAATGAGTTGACAAATGGTGTGCCCATGAGTGATGATAGATATATATGAAGGGTAGGGATGTCAAAAATACCCGTACTTGCGGATATTTGTGGATAAAATTCGTCACGGGTAGAAAATAGGTATTTTAAATGAATATCTGCGGATATTCTAAACGAGTATACCCGTTACCCGTTTATTAATGGGGCGGGTACGAATATAATGGTATCCATACCCGCGGATACCCGCTACCCGCAATTATATATTTACTTAAATACCCTTACATATTAATATAGATAAAATTATATAAATTTATTCAAAATTTTCAAAAAAATTATTAATTACGAGAGAAATCTTATACAATTATATTACAAGAGAAAAAGAACATAAATTTGTGAGCATTTAAACTATGTTCTTTTTAGAAAAATTGTTAGAATAATTAAAATTTATGTTAAAGTGATTATTTTAAATTATAACTCTTTAATTTATAAATTTAAATTTATAAATTCAAAGTGAAATTTGCAACACTTTATAATTGTCCACAACACATAAAATAAATTTGTTATTTTTTATTTATTTATTTATTTTAAAATACCCGCGGATATTCACAGATACCCGCGGATATTAAAAATATCCGCGGGTATCCGCTTAACGGATACCCACGGATATTAAAAATATCCATGGGTATCTGCTTAACGGATACCCGCGCGGGTAATGGGACGGGTACGGGTATAAGTTTTAACAGGCGGGGCGGGTAGTGGGTAGCTACTACCCGTACCCGCCCCGCCCCGTTGACATCCCTAATGAAGGGAGAAATTTCTGATAATCGATATACATACATTAATTTTTTACGGAACTTTTTATAGTATACTTTTATTTAATTCTATCGTATTAATTACTCATGCTGTTTTGTATTTTTCTCTCTTCTCTCTTACCTTATAAGAATTGTTATTAAAAAATGTATTAATACTCTAATGAAATTAGCTGGAGATGATGAACACAATAGCCATCCGCTGCTGATTAAAACTCGTCTTATCATTTTCTTTTTTCACCTTTTTTTATTCCGTTTACTACATATGCATATTGTCCAGACATCACAACATATTGAAATTAAATATGTTTTAGAGTAGATTAATTTCTTACTTTTTTAATTTCAAATATTTTTATAATTTTAATTTTTTTCAATTTATATTTTTTGCAAATTTAAAACATTTTAAAGTCGTGTTTTAGACCTCAGCCCAACTTATGCCCGTGGTTGTTTACACTACATTTCATTCATGACTTTGCTCTTTGGTGATTTAGGTATGTGTAAAAAGACCATAAAAGCCTAGTTACGAGAATATAAATCAAATATATATATAAAGAGCAATTTAATCACTAGAGATAGAGGGGGAGTGCGCAAAATTATAGGAGAAATCATTGAAAAGAATTTATATATCAACAGTTTTTCTATATAAATAATTTATGATAGATTAATATGACATCATTTAAAAAAAAAAAATGCTCGCCACCTAGCGGGAAAGGGTTCCGTGGTTGTTGAATAATTAGGTTCGTTATATACCACACTTCACCTTATCAAAGTCCCCAATGAAAATTTATTCTCTACCTAACCCATAATGCCAGACCCTCCATTGTCAAAACTAATTAATCACCACACAACAACATCACCACCACCACCGATGAAGCTAAGCAACTCGATGAAATGACTCAATTTAAGGCGCTACCAGCAGGTGATATCATGTTTTGCCTAATCTGCCACCCTAGACCACGGTTGAAAGGTTGATTAGGAGTTTTAGCTCCTTCGTGTCCCATCACCAGCAAGAAACTAAATCAGGTACAAAATCCAAGGAGAGAGCAATCATAAGTTTTGTTCTGGGTTGGTAAGGTGTGGAGTATGCTTTAACTAACTGAAACTAATCATAATTGCCTTAACTAACAGTAACTTTGTTAACCAACTATTCCCTTGTCAGTGATAATAGATGATCTGGGGACGTTTCCGCCAATGATCACACACACGGAACCATATTCTCCACTCAATGTGGGATAATATTAATGATGATGGGTGGAAGGTTTTGATATGTAGTTCTGAGGATATAATGATATATATAAGCTTGCTTAATTTGTTTTAGACATTTGACTGGTTTTGCTTATGTGAAAAAAGAGTAATCAAATCTGTAGAGTACTGCTCTCTCTACTGAGCCTATGGTCTTCAGTTTTGTGACTTGTGCTTTTATTTTGCTGCTAAAATTTCAGCTTTAGTGGGGGTTGATCTCTAGCATATTTGTGCCTCTGTTATTGTTTATATTTAAAGGAGTCGTTTTGTAGTTAGTGCTACTTGGTGTTTTCTTACCGAAGGAGAGTGATTATGCACATGAATATTTGACTAATGTATAACATCAAATTAAAAAGCAAGAAAATGGATAACCTTAAGTACACTTTTTAACAAGAACTAGAATCAGATCTCAATTTGACTAATGGATCTCAGACACTCAATTTAACTAATTCATCTCACCCACTCATGATGTTAATGATTATTTAATTTTCCATGTGGATTCATGGTGCAGACTGCGGTTGTGGAAACTCTTATGTTAGAAAACAACTTTTTAACCTATGTATTATTGTTTGGTGGATAAAAGACAATACAAGCAAAATAATGTAAAATTTATTACAATACTATTTTTAATATTAATTATCTTAATACAATTTATATTAATTATCTTAATACGACGACAATGGTGACGACAACGATGATGGTGGTGTTAGTAGCAATAGTGGTGGCGACGATAATGGCAACAACAACAACAATAGTGATACTGACAAGGGTGACAGTGGTAATAGTGACAGCAATAGTGGTGATAGTAGTGGTGATGACAACGACAGTGACAATGATGGTATTGTTGTTGGTGGTGATAGTGGCGGTGCCGGTGGTGACAGTAGTGGTGATGATGACGACAACAATGGTGGTGGCGGTAGTAGCGACGATAGTGTGGCATGGCTGGCGACAATAATGTTAGTGGTGGCGATGCTGGTGGTGGTAGCGACAATGACAATTGTGGCAATGGTAATAGTGTTGGTGGTGATGGTGATGTTAGTGGTAACAACAGTGATGACAGTGGTACTAGTGCAAAAAGCACAAATGACAAATTTTTACATCAGTTAATAAACAACTAATGTAAATAAAAGCACGATGGTAAACTTGTAAACAAAAGCACCCTTTTTACATTATTTATTAGTTTAACTAATGTAAAAACTACTTTCTACATCGGTTAAAAATTTAACCGATGTAGAAAATGTTTTTTACATCGATTAAATCAATAATCGATGTAAAAAAGGATATATATGCAATTTTGTGATGTGATTGCCCTTCATTTTGCGAAAGTGCTCTCCCCTCCCGACCCCCTAAACCTTAGAACCTTTACCACACCTTCATCATCGCTGCTGACACTACATTTCCTACCCTAAAATCGTGACCACTACCATCACCACCACTGACACCATGATTGACGTGCACGACACCTTCGTCCCCAACAACCCTAACCGCCATGGACACCACCACAAAACCCGCCACTCTTCCATCACCACTGTTGACACCACGTTTCCTACCCTCAAATCGTGACCATAACCATCATCACTGTCGACACATGATTTATGTGCATGACACCTTCGCCACAAGGATGCCTTTCTCTGCCGCGAGCCCTTCTTTGCGTGTAACACCTTCTCTGTTGTGAGCCCTTCTCCACCGCTATGATCCCTTCTTCGTTGCAAGCCCCTATCATTTCAAGCATCTCATACCTCGTTTTGCTTGGCCTGCAAGGTAAGTTTTCGATAACCATGCCATTGTATTCTACCTATGTGACCTCCAATGTATTTGTTTGTACTTATGTAACCTCCAGTGTATCTGTTTGTGTTTTGGTTCAACCAAGAGACTATTTAACCCTGCCTCTGTTGTGTGTGGCCCACTTTGGCTTTGTTTCTGTCCATTTGGCCCCGATGTTGCTTGGGTTTAATTATGTCCATTGTACTTGTTATATAGGTTTTATTTTTCATTGAATGAATAGTCTATCGTTATGTATTTTTTTTTTATATTAATATTGTCAGAATTAGAGGGTTTTCAATGATATGAATGGATGCATGTATTTTTTCTGGACATGGTGGATATTTTGTCGAAATTTTGATTGTATTGTCTAATTTGTTGGTTAATTAACAAAGAATAAAAATGGTCATATAGAGATTAGTTAAGCCTTGTGTGATATTCTGATATTTGTTATTTTCAATTGTATGACTCTTGAGAATGTTGAATAGGTTTGCATGTAAAGAGTTAACACCCTTCCCAACAAACTATGTGTCCTACAACCAATATCGACCCCTTAATACATTTTAAACAAGAAAATATTTTTTTCTTGTTTTTTTTTTTTGGGAACACAAAATTGTTCCCTTTTTTCTCTCTCTCTTGCTTTCTCATAGTAATAATTAAGTGTTTTTGCACAATAAAGAAAGAATCTAGGGTTTTTGTGAATATGAAGGGAATATTAGGATTTATATGTGTTAGCATGATTAGTTAACGCTTATGCTTGCTTGTTACATGTCCTGCAAGCAACACGATGTTAGTAATACATTCCAAACAAGAAAGTACTTTTCTTGTTCTTCTTTGTAAATGGAAAATTGTTCTTATTTTCCTCTTGAGTGATCGACGGAGAATGTAGATTTGTGAATTCACTCTTTGCTCTGTCATATTTAGGATTGGAAAAACAAAAGTTAGAGGACCAGTATAAGCCTTTCCACTTCCAAATTATTCATCACCAAAACATCTAATTTCAATAGAAGCACTAAATAGTTTAATAATTGACAACTTTCCCTTTTCAACAAAATTTTATCCTATTCTATTTTAACCTTGGAAGTAAAACTAGATAGTGGGTCATAGGATCCTCCACCCTCTCTTCCATCATTACTATCGCATCTTTATGAGTTTGAGAAAGGCCAACCCATAATGGCTAAATGGCATATGTTTAAAATGTTGAAACATGACATAACTGAGAACTTATCACTTCTAACCTTATACAACACATTTACTACTTTGGGCTTAGCAATCACACTTTCAAACTTCTCAATTTGACTTTCAAGATCATAGGATACTACACCCTTTTTTCACACAACTATCATATGTCTCATTTCTTATTTAGATTTGATTACTTCCACCAACTTGATCAAGCTCAACTTATGATGAGTTGAATGACACACTGTGAGAGCAAACAAATCCAAGTAAGGAAGCTTGCCAAGATTTGATGCTTTTTATGTAAAAGAACCAATTGAGAACCTTGAAAGATTTGTTGCTTAATGTATTTTGTTATGTAAATTTCTCTTATTTACAACTTTTTAGTTTTCTACTCTTTTCTATATTGTTTGCAAAATATGCTAATAATGTCTTCCTATATTACATGACATTTGTGGATTCAAGTTATTATGCTGATATTGGTTTAAAACAAATGGGTCAAAATAGTATATTAGTTTCTATTTGAGTCAAATAGAATGTTCCCTCACTCTAAGATTAAAAAACCTTTCTTTCAAAATTTATCAATTAATAATTTAATAAATTCTAAATTTGTCAATTTTCATAGAAAAAGATTCGTACTTATAGCTAGTGGATCTCTCATTGAATTTTGATATGATTAATTTGGGTTTGTTTATTTTGTACTATGAGAAATTTAAGGAATGATGAGTAGCCGAATTTCCTCATGGTTGCACGGTGTGGAACGCGAAGTTCATAGTCAATTCATGCTCGTTCGATGGCTCGCCTAGCTATTGCAAACCGCAACATTGGTGCATGGTACGTGTGCATGGCAGAAAAAACTTAGAGAGAGAGAGAGACTGTACTTTAGTAAGTTATAACTATAATGTATCTTAAAATACACTCACAGTGTAGTTTGCTAGCGTACTCCAACTAAAAAATAAATATGTGCACGTTAGTAAATGCTTGTGAAGTTTGTTAAAATACACTCAATTGGTTTTTAGTTGGAATACGTTAACAAGTTCAACCGTGAGTGTATTTTAAGATACATTGTAGTTATAATTTGTTAACGTACTCAAACTAAAAAATAAGTATGTATACGTTAACAAATTCTATATATATACATATATACATATGTATATATGTATATATATGTATGCATGTATATATATATATATATATATATATATATATATATGCATGTATAGACATATGCTTCGGTGGACTACCTTTCATGTGGTTTACGGTGGACCAATATCTTTTACTTGATATAAGAGGGTTTTTTTTTTTTTCACATACTTTTTTTTTAACATGAATTGACATTAAAGCATTTTATAAAATAAAGGAAATAGGATTCAATTTTTGAAACTGGTGTTTGTCTGCTCCTCGACATCTCCAGGACACGATGGACTGCTAACCGACATATTTGCTACCATGCGCCCGTTGCGAACTCCAACGTCCTCCCCATCGTCGCAGACCTCAACGTCTCATAGTGGAAACTCTTCATTTGCGAGCTCAGGGTAGGATACAACCATCAATGACCTTTGCTTGCTGTTCTCCGCCTACGGCGACCTCGAGGAAGCAGTCATGATCCTCGACAAGGCCACCATTACAACCCAAACGCGATCAAATCGGTGCCAATTTCTCACCATTCAATCGCTTTTCCTTGATTTCTCTCTAAACAAAAATCTAGAAAAAAAAGACTAATTTAAAATAGTGAGGGGGTGCTGGTCTAACACAGCACAGGGCCAAGTCTACGCCCATCTCAAAGGCCTTCCATCCCGTAGAGGCTATGGCTATTGATCTTTTTCCGCATACTCAACAATGTGAAATGGTTACATTTCTTGAAAGGTACGTGGATCGGTGACCAAAGTTTGGCTTAAGTTTATTTTATATGCTAAGACCCCATCCAAATTTTGCATTCTTATTTCTTGAACGAGATTCCATTCCACCTTTTATGTTCAAAGCCAAAAGGCTTGGTAGGAGAATCAGAGGTGTTGGACTATGAAGATTGGAGCCTATGGGTGTATCAGATGGTAAATGTGATTAACTAATAGAGGCAAATATGTAAACTACATATAAACTTAAAAAAAATTAATAACTAATAGTTGTGGCAAAAGGTGGCAGGTAATTGATCAGAACATTTTGAATATTCTAACAATAAATCTAACAGTCACTATATGATAGACCACCATAAACCATATTTTATACTGATCCCCGATAACTTTGGTCATACACGCACAAATATATATATATATATATATATATATATAAATTTGTTAACGTACAAACACTTGTTGTTCAGTTGGAGAACATTAACAAGTTATAACTACAATATATTTTAAAATGCACCTACAGTGTAGCTTGCTAACGAACTTCAACTAAAAAATAAGTGTGTGTATGCTAGCAAATGTTGTGGGGTTTGCTAATGTACACGCACTTATTTTTTAGTTGAAATACATCAGCAAGCTATAAAAAAATAGTGTATCTTAAAATACACCTACAGTGTACCTTGCTAACATACTTTAACTAAAAAACAAGTATTGTACATTAGCAAATCCTATATATGTGTGTATGTGTGTGTGGGAATCATTTCAAATGAGAAACTGTTACAATGAGAAAATGAGAACTTTTAATGATAGTCCTTGGATCATAATTAAAAAAAATTGCGGCTAAATTAAATTCCAATTGATCACCTCTTATGAGACCACCATTGCCACTATTTCCACCACCACTAGCTAGAGGCGATGGCAGTGGTGGTGACTCCAATGGCTACTGCAGTGGTGGCAATGGTGGTGGTGGTGGTGGCGGCAGTGGCGGCAGGTGGCAATGACAATTATTGTGGTGATGTTGGTGGTGGGGGGTGTCAACGATAGTGGTGATGGTAGCAGTGGTGATGACGGTGGTGGCAGCAATAGTAGTGGTAGTGGAAGTGATGACAATGAAGGTCTCATAAGAGGTGTTTAATTGAGTTTTAATCTTAGTCGTTAATTGTTTTTAACTGTACTTTAATGACTACTATTAATAGATCTCATTTCTCATTTTAAGAATTTTTGCATTTGAAACACCATATATATATATATATATATATATATATTATGACCCATCATCTATCTTCTAAGTATTGCAAGAAATGTGAGTTTATGAGAAAAGAAAAGATAGAGAAATGCCTTTTGGGATGGAGGCTAGGGTGGGCAAGCTACCTAAGTCTCCCACCATAGGAAATAATTTAAGTTCATCAGATATATTATTTTTTTAATCAAAGGTTTAGATTTTTTCTTTTTCTTTTTCTTTTTTTTTTCTTTCCCAATTTGTCCATTTGCCCTCTTCTCTCTCACTATCAATTTCCCTTTGTCACTGTTGCTACCCTTAGCAATCCAACACATATCTGGAACAACGAAGAACGAAATTGAAATTAGGAAGAGACGAACAAAAGAAATTGAGGAAACAAAGGCTTTGAAATTGAGAAATATTTAGAAAATAGAGGTGACAATTAGAAAAAATGGACAATTAGATCAAGAAATGAAGAAAGGGCAAATAGAAAAAAAAACCAAACATCAACCACAATCACACAAAGAAGCAAAAAATCAAAGAAATTTCATATTGCAAAATTGTGTCAAATCGAAAAAGAACATTGCACAAGCCTACAAAAGATGGACTTGCCTTCACGTTCTAGGAGAAACTCGTCATCGCCATGCTTACGCGAAGGGAGCCTCTCCACTGACCTCCTCTTCGTAATTTCCAACATCCACATGACCCTTTGCGACCTCAGCATCTGCAAGATCATTGTCTTCGTATCATTCTCCTTCATCACCGCCCATTCATCTTCGTTCCCTCCCTCAACCATTACAACTACTGATTTATGCAATGGTAATTGTGGCAGAAGTCGTCTTCACCTTAGCAGTGGAGACGCTAACAATCTAGATGAGAAACTCTTGAGGTTGTCAATAGACCTTTCTTCAGCAAGCACTAGCTAATGGTGGAGAGGAAGTTAGCTTTGGAGGTGGAGGGAGATTAGTGATAGATAAGAGGGTGCTGTCTAAGGGGCAAATTTGAGAAAGAAGGAGAAACAAAGAAAAAAGAAAAATTGCAACCATTGATTTGAAAATGAAAAGATCTAATTTCCTAGAAAAACTTTCCCACAGTTGGAGACTTGGGAAGCTTTCCCACCCTTGCCTCCACCTGCCTTTGGAGTCATGAATGAGCAGAATAAAAAGCAAAACAAAACGAATGAGAACGATTGAAAAATAAAAAAATGAAAAATAAAAAATTTGTAATGCTCAATGGACGAGGCAAGATTCAAACTTTGGCTTGTTTAAAAGTGTTGCATAAGCTGTTGTTAATAAAAAATAAGTTCAAAACATTTTATAGACCATCCATAACATATTTTATAAGCCCTCTTAAATACTCTCATAAGCACTGATAATGAAAGATAAGCCCAAATAATTTATTTATAAGTTTTAATGTTGGGAAAGCAAGTTGGAAGGTTTCAAATCACGGTCTAGTTAGGAGTTTTCAAAAATCGAATTAATTTGATTTGGTTTGGTAAAAAATAAAATGATAAATTGAACTAAATCAAACCAATCAGTTTTAATTGATTTTATTTTATTTTTCTTCCTAATCAATCTAAATGGACCGAGTCATAATACCTTTTTTTATAGAGCCGTCTGTTATTTTGGTCTTTCCTCCATGTTGATTGCAAGATTCATGCATGTTGGATAATGTAAAAGGGTATATATACATACCATTTTATACCCATAATTAAGTGTTTTTTTTTTTTGGTAAATATAATTAAATGTGTTTAGTTGAGTGTTTATAAACTTAAATTTTAAATATGTACTAAAAAAAAACTTAAATTTTAAATAATGTTAATTATGTAAACTTTTAAATTATAAATAGTTTGAAATGGAATGAATAATGTTGTAAAACTGTTACACTTGTAATGAATTTTAAGAACAAATTCTTAATCTAACAAGAAAATAAAAGTGATGGGCATAATAAAGCACGATTAAGATTTATTTTTTTTCATGAAACGAGTTCATAAAATAAAAATGCACACAGAATTATTGTTTTACTCTATGTTGCCTCTTTCCCTTTCAACTTTTGCTGTGTGTTGTTTTACTTAATATGCGCATTTCTGGGATCCTCATTTGTTGTGTTCCGATTTGAAGTCTCAAACTCTATTGTTTTTGCTTTCGCCCCTTTTCTCTCAATTGGAACGGTTTCAGCACTACTGTGGCATACGGGATCACTGCTTTCTGAATTCTATTGATAGACATGAACGAAGTGCTTATCAAGTGTTTGGACTTATAACGATAGAACTCGTGTTTAGCTCTGAGTTTTAATAGCACTTCCCGGTCTTGCTTGCTCATCTATAAATCTATAATCGATTATAAATGTATTCTAATTGCTGATGATAATCAATTATTTGATAATAATCGATGTATAGTCAATATTTTTACCAAGATAATCCATTGTTTCAACAAATAATTGATTGTCTTTATTTTTTTTGGCTTTAGACATTTTCATGAAAGTTGTAAATAATTTTGTTTTTGAACCAATTTCACGTCGTTTCAATTTCTACAAGTCAAGATATACCCAAAACATTCCACTTATGTAAGGATGTTTTGAATTTAATTTTAGACTTTACAGAAGTTTCTTGTAAAAGGTTTTAATCATTTAGAAATTATCCAAAAATTTAGTTTTATAATTTGAAAAACATTATATTTTTTATTCTCAATATTAGTCTTATGAGTCAATCTTAGCTAAGATTTAGAATCTTATACAAATTTCTAATTATTGGCTTGTTGATCAAAATCTCCAAACCTCATTCATCAGCAACCCTATTATTTAATTTTAAAATAAACATTTAATTATCACTTGACTCAATCTCAGGTAACCACGGTTGGATTACTTACCCTGAATTTATTTTGGTTCACTAACCAATCAAACCAAATATACATAAATCAATTGTTTTTTTGGTTTGAGGGAGGTTTAGAATATATACATGTGCTAATAGAAAAAGGAAGTTTAATCCCGCATAAACCAGGAAGTTTTACAACTTTTGATTTATCAGACGCTAAAGGTGATCCTTGCAAACAACTACAAATATTTATTATACCTATACCGGATTTGAAGGCCATGGCTTTCTGAAACGCATCTTTTGCAAAGTAACAACAAACAGTATATGGAAGGAGCAACTCAAAATTTCGATCATCCCAATAAAACGTACACTTGTTAATGAATTTCTCATACCCGTAGCATGTTGGAGGAAGCTGTTGAGATGCAGTGAGTGTTGCTGCTGCCAAACCATAAGCCATAACAATCATGACAAGAGACAAAACTTTCTTATGCTCCATCTTATCTTGGATATATGTATGCAACTTTGTTTTCACTATTATGAAGTTTTGATCAACCATTCATAGCATAGCATTACTTATAGACTTAATATTAAGTTTTAGAATAATTTTAAATCCTTTTACAATATTTTTCTGTTTACTTTATATAGTAAATATTAAATGTGTTTTATATTGACAAAAATAATTATTACAAATATATATATATATATATATATATATATATATATACTCCCACAGAGAGAGAGAGAGAGAGAGACGCACTAAATTTTTATTTTTATTTTTTATTTAAAAAGTTAATTTTCGACACATGTTTTAAAACAGAAAAATACAAATGCATATTAACATAATACTAATTTAGCCAAATATATTTATTTCAAATATTAATTCAGTCAAATATTAATTTAGTCAATTATTAATTTAAATATTAATTTAGTCAAATATTAATTCAAATATAAATTAAATTAATATTAATTTCTATTCTTAATTATTATTTTAAATAAATTATTATAAATTTAGTCAAATATTTAAAAAATTTCTTTTAAGTGTTATTGTTCATAAAACATATTTTAACATAACCAAAATGAGAATACATATCAATGTAATTTTAAAATTATTTAAAATTTTGTAATATGTTAACAATTAAATTAACCTAATCATTTTTTACTCATTATATTTTTACTTTATTTATATAAAATAGTAACTTGAATTTTACTTATAACTAATAATTTAATCAATAATTAAAATCACGGATGTTATACAATTTATTGAATATTTTATATATTAGATAAATTAAATCTTTTTGTTTTTATAAAATGAATAAAATAATGGGATTGGAATTTTTTAATTTACAAGTCTTTCATGAATTACTGAAAAATTTAATAAATATAAAATTCAAAATGCAGTATGATTAAAAAATTATTTTTTATTCGAGAGAAAAAATGTTAAACTAAATTTAAAAGATAAATTTATGGCACATTATTTACTATTTAAGATAATTTGTGTGTTTTTACACCATGTTTATTGTTCCTAATTTATTTTTATTTATAACTATTTTATTGTTTATTACAATGACTCGTAATAGATTCTAAATGTTATTATATATTTTTAAGGAAAGTGCGTGCTTAAATAAATATATGTGTTATTTTTATTATTTTTAAATAATAATCACATTTTTGTCATTTTTTCAAAATACTTTTTTTAAAAAGAAAATGATTATTTTTTAAAATTTAAGTTAAAATATACATAAGTCAAACTTGCTCAATTAATAAAGAGATTGGACTTGAATATGTCATTTAAAGACATTATTAACTATATATGTCTAAACAAAAACAATAAATAAATATTAATAGAGTTTAATGACTATATACTGTCAGTGTAAAAAGTTTTACACAATCAACCAATTAGAAATTACTATAGATATGACTTTTAAAACAATTATTGTAAAATTTAATAAACATATCATACATGGTTATTTGTGATTGGATAATTGTGTAAAACTGCTTTACATTGTTAGTACATAACCTATTTTCTCGTATTAATATATTAAAGAGTTTAATTTTATACATTGTTAGTGTAAATTTTTTTCATTGTCAATCAATCAAAAATCATGCATGGTAGATATGACTTTTACGGTGATTGTTGTTAAAGTCTACAAACTTACCATACAAGACAATTTATAATTTGATGACAATGTGAAAACCTTTTATATTATCAGTGTATACACTATCTATGTATGTTGAAAGTTATCAACACTATTGTAGGTAAAGTAAAATATTTGACATGTGAATTTAACAAATGACTTATACAAATTGATGATAGAAAAATACTGGCATTATAAGAATTGAAAAACATTTTGACGTAGGAAAAATATTAAATATTTATTTAAGACAATGAGTAATTTATTCTTATTCAAATTTTAAATGACATATGTAAAATTTAAAATACCAGAGAAAAAGAACAATAATCAATCCTTTATAAGTGTTAATATTGTTGATATCAATAATCAATTCTTGACATTATTGGAGGATTAAATAAATAGTACTTAAACATAAATGATGTTGACAAAAATAACTATTAACATTACTTCTATTTTATTACGTGTATAGTTAATTATGTATTATATTGATAATAGTTATAACATCAAAAGAGTTACAATTATTATTGTTGTAAAAAATGAAAAATATGCAAACTACATTAAAAATATATTCAATAATAAGTATTTAATAAATTACTTTAATAAAATATAATATTTGATTTTTTTTCAATTATAATATCATTTAAAAAATTGACAATTAATATTATTAATCTTAATAAAAAAAATACACCAATTGATCTGGGGATTATTTTGGCACCCAAATCCTTAAGCCGGTTCACACCTAAGTAACTGACTTCAGGATACTTCTTATTAGAACTCAACGATATTTAGAGTTAACTCGACTACACTAGCTATGGTTACCTCGATTACAGAAGACAAGTTACTTAATGAACTTAACATATATGACACCCAAACTGCATACAGTCATGTGGCATCTTAACGGCCTTAATGGCTTTCCCACCTAGAACCCTCTATATAAAGGACTCTCCACACCAGGTATGCATCGTTCTCTCATTTTCTCACTTCTCAACCACACTTTGACTTTGGCATTTGATTCCTTGCAAGTGCCACCACTAGAGACATCCAAACACCACTAGAGAAGCTTATCAGAGATCGAGTTGTGACTCTAATGGCTTACCTCACAACATCGGCATCGTCTGTGAGAATCGTTTCTCTTGATCCCTCTTCATTCTTGTTGGAGATTCTGTGTCTTAGTGATGGTTAGTACAAGAAACCACAAATTCATCATAGAGCCTTCTCCACCTACAACTTTTGCTGCTACATGTTAACAACGAAGAGGCCTTTATCACTCCTGAGGCAGAACCTGTTGCTAATGGCATTCCTTCTCCATCAGTGTCTATGGCAGATTTAGCTTTGCTTGTGTAATAGTATAGAAAGGTTATGAATGAACAAGAAAAGTTAATTGCTGAACTTTATGCTAAACAGGAGAAAAAAATGAAATATAAAGGATAATCACGATTTTGATGAATGCTTAGCAGCATCGGCATTATATCCTAGTCATGTGTAAGATGTGCATGGTGCTCATATTGCTGCTGTTGGAACTAGTGACAAAGATAAGGTGATTCTGTTCAATCTTTAGTTCTCTATGTGAATTTTGAACCTACAAGTATTGAAATAGTTATAGCAACTCTTGTCTTTAAAGCTTTATGGCGAATCAACTGATCTAAATGATCATTTTTTAGCATTTGAATTCACTATGTCTCTCAAAGGCATTTATGCCTTACTCATATGTAGAGTGTTCCCACTCTCATTGAAGAATTTCGCACTAAATGGTTTCAATCATTGGCATTGCGATCCATTGATTATGGGATTGTGTTGAGGGAGAAATTTTGAATTGCCTCTGTGACTAGCAAGGCTAGACCAAAGACGGAAGCTAACTTGAGGAGAATCCTCCAAGGAGATGATGAGCCTTTGTAAGAGTATATAAGCACATTTAACGAAGAAGCAAGGGATATTGAAAATCTTTAGGCTGGAGTAGTTTTGATACTGGCCAAAGACGGGGTGAAAGAAGGGCTCGCCCTTTTTCATATCCATTGTTAAGACTCCTCCAACTTCTATGGAAGAACTTCTAAAGAAGACGAAGAAGTATATCAATTATGAAAACATAATGGACGCCGAGAAATTAAAGACTTTCAAAGACGAAACATAGAAGAAAACCTGCCTCAAAAGACTGATAAACTGTCATGTCATGAAGATCGACGTTTATATAAGGGAGGATCAAGGTTTGAGGAGTACACCTCACGAGGAAGGATTTTAAATAAGGTACTGAAAGACACTATTGACATGCTAATAAGGTAAGGGAGGCTGAGTTGTTTTGTGTACAAACAAGCAGACATAATGGTGAGAGATCTCATTGTTCCTTGTAAGGTGAGAAAGAACAAGAAGCCCAAAGAGAGGACACTCCCCCCAACAAAGGAGAGGGTGGTTGCCATATCAACACAGTCCTAAGAGAAATCGTAAAATGCCTTAATTGGCGTAGGATAATGCCAAAGTTCAAGTTGTACGACATACTTCACCACATTAACCATTTCCAAGGCTGTTTATAAGGTCACCAACTCACTCCCCTGCACAAAGTCACGAAATTATATTCATCATAACAGGTGGATTTATTGCCAAAAAGAGACATGCTAGAGAAGTTTTAATAACTTACTCTGAGTATGAGCTCCAAGCCCTGCTAAAAGAATAGCATTGCCTTTATCTTTTGATGATTCTAATTACGGCAATGTAATACCAACTCACGACGGTCCTTAATCATTGCAATGCTTATAGCTAATAAGGAGGTCCACAGGTTATTGGTGGACATCGGTAGCTTTGCCAATATTATGTTCTACAAACTTTTTAAGAAGTTGAAGATCTCGAAATCTGAGTTAATGTTAATCATGAGGATTTGATAGGATTCTCAGGACACCGTATTATGCTGGTAGGCTATATCAAGCTGCATGTTACTTTTGGCAAGCTAACTACTACAAAAACCATGATCATCCGGTTTATTGTAATAGATATTAACTCCTCCTATCATGCTATCCTGGGCAGGCCAACATTAAATGCATTAAGAGCTATCATATCTATGCCACACCTTGCAATAAAGTTTGTCAGTGATAACATGCAAGTTGTCACTTTGTGAGGAGATCAAAAGATGGTAAGAGAATGTTAAAATGAGTCTCTCAAAGCTGGCACTAACCCGGGGCTAGAGTATGTTTTGAATGATGGCCATGGAGAAGTATTATTAACTAAACTGGATTATCGAGATAAGATAAATAAGAAATCTAGGCTACCTCGTCCAGAGCCTAACGCTGTGTTTGGTAAGGAGGAGAGAAATAGAGGGAGAGGAAGTAGGTAGAAGAGAAGAGAAGAGAAGAGAAATATATAAGAAATAGAGTAGAAATAAAGGTTGTTTGGTTGGAGAGAAGTAGAGAAGAAATAGAGTGGAAGTTTGCTTTTTTGACTTTTGGGGATTTGGAATAGAAGAATAAAATTACACTTATACCCTTATTTTTTTTACTGTGATATTTGTCGAAAAAGTCTAATAACAAAAGCATATATTCGATTATGCTACTCACATAATCGAATATATGGCCATAACAGTACTATGAATTCGAATATGTGATTATTATATTCGAATATATGGCACTACATATATTCCATATGTTCGAATAAAGCTTACTAACATTCGAATATATATATATATTAATTAGTAAATATTTATATATTAGTAATTGTTTATATATTTATTTAATTTTAAAAATCAAAATTTTAATTTTAATATGTAAACCACATATTCGAATGCGTTTTACATATTCGAATATGTAAAACACATATTCAAATATGTGTTTAATTGTACACAGTATTTGTAAAAAAGCGAGGGTATTATCGAAAGCTTGTAATCAACGCTGCATTTCTTCGCACTTCCGCGCATATTTGCGACGATTACTTTTAGCGTGGGACCCACCTAAAATTTAAAAACTTCCACGTTATTTCGCTTGCACCAAACGAACGAAAATCGACTAATTCTGCACACTTTTGCGTTCTTTTCTTCCTTTCTTCGCCATTTCGTAGCTAACAAATAGAGCGTAAGGGCGAGTGCACCTCGATATAGATAGGCAAAGAGGCCTCACAAATAATGAAGATAGGGGCTAACTTGGAGGAAAAGATGAAAGGTGATTTATCAACCTTACTGAAGGATAACACCGACTTATTCACTAAATACTTGGTATAGATCCTAACTTTTTCTACCACAGTCTAGAGGTGGATCTTTCAGTAAAACCGGTGTGTCAACGCTAGAGAAAAATGGCTCTAGAACGCTTATAAGAGATTGAAAGACAAGTGACCGAGCTTCTAAAAGCCGATTTTATCTAAGAAGTGAAGTACACGACTTGGCTTGCCAATGTGGTTCTGGTAAAAAAACAAAATGATAAATGGAGAATGTGTATTGATTATACTGATCTTAATAACAATTCCCAAAAGACTCATATCCTCTGTCCGATATTGACAGATTGGTCGATGGTTTATCCGGGTTTCGATTTTGGTCTTTTATGGATGCTTATTCTAGATACAACCAAATCCCACTTCACCCAGACGATTAGGGGAAAACCACCTTTATGACAGAAAAATTCTTGCTTCAAGATGATGTTATCCGAGTTAAAAGACTTGGAGCCACATACTAAAGGATGATGAGCAAGGTATTCGGGAAGCAGATTGGGCAAAATTTGGAAGTATATGTTGATGACATGATTGTCAAGAGTGCTATCCCAAAAACACATCTTGACTGATTTGAATGAGATGTTGGCCAAATTAAGGAAGTACAATATGAGGTTAAATCCCAATAAATGCACATTTAGGGTTGGAGTTGGGAAATTTCTTGGTTTATGATGTCTGAAAAAGGCATTGAGTTAAACCTAGGAAATGTCAAGCTATTTTGGAGATGAAGAGTCCCCACAACGTGAAGAAAGTCCAAAAGCTGTCAAGGCATCTGATTGCACTGAAGAGATTTGTAGCAAATTTGGTGCTAAATGCCCTACCCTTTTTTCGATTTTTGAGGAAAGACTGTCCTTTTGAGTGAACAGAAGAATGTGAAGTTGTGTTTATAAAGTTGAAGGAAACTTTGTGGTCACCGCTTGTTCTCACCAAACCTGAAATGGAAGTGATACTATACTTATACTTAATCATTATAAAGAAGGCTTTTAGTGTGATGCTAATCAGGGAAACATCGGAGGGACAGAAACCGGTGTATTTTATAAGTAGAGCTCTTCAAGGAGCTGAATTGCAGTATCCTTAAATGGAGAAGGTAGTGTTTGCATTGGTTATGGCAGCTCGACGGCTTAGGCTATATTTTCAATTGCATTAGATTGTGGTACGAATAGATCAACCAATCCGTCAAATCCTACACAGGCCTAAGTTAGTAGGAAGACTGACTTCATGGGCTATCAAACTATCTGAACATGGGATTTGATATGAGCCTAGGTAGGCATTGAAGGTTTAAACTTTAGTCGACTTTGTCATCGAGTTAACACCATCTAACCCGATGCTCCAAGATCCAATTTGGACTTAGAATTTGTAGATGGGGTCATTCTGGAGCAGTCATTAACTTTTACATTTCCTACTTCTAACAATCAAGCATAGTATAAAGCTTATATAGCCGACTTAATGATGGCGTTTGATGTAGAAGCAAAGTCGGTTCAGCGCGAGTGTGTAGCAATTCATAGCTAGTGATTTTGCATATTAATAAGGCATATTAGGCCAAGGAACTAATGTTGCAAAAGTATCTAACAAAGGTCAAAACTCTTATTATGAGATTTGACAAGCTAAGTGAAATACTTAATGGTGGTAGTGGATTATTTTACGAAGTGGATAGAGGAGGAAGCATTAACCACCATCACGGGTAAAAACATGGAGAACTTCATATTCTAACAGGTCATATGTAGGTTGGAAATTCTAGACGTAATAGTCTCGGACAATGGCACACAGATCAAGGATCGAGGTTTTCAAAGTTTCCTAGTAAAGTTAAAAATAAAGCAGACATTATGTTGGTAAAGTATCCTCAAACAAATGGTCAAGCAAAGGCAACAAATCATATTATTCTTCGTGGACTCAGAAGGTGTCTTGAAGCAAAAAGGAATTAGGTTGAGCAACAACCACATGTTCCATGGATATATCGCATAACCCCTTATTCTACTATTGGAGAGTCTTCTTTTCACCTTAGTTATGACGTGGAGACAATGATAACAGCAGAAATTGGAGAGCCAACATGGAGAGTGACTAACTTGAAGTTAGGTGACAATGATGCTCTAATCCACGCTAAAAAGGCAAATGGCTACGAGGTACAATAAAAAAGTGGTACCACGGAAGTTTGATCTTAGCAACTTGGTGTTACGATGGGCCGATATAGGGGGCAAGAACGCCAGTCAAGGGAAGCTTGCAAAGAAATGGGAAGGCCCTTACAGGATTACCTTGAAGATCAACACTAGAGCTTATACATAGGAAAAACATCTGGAGATTCCTATCCTATGAACGTGTAATGCGACCAACCTTCATCGATATTATAGTTAAGCACAACGCAAAGTGTAAGTCAAAAACAAAAGGCCAAAACAAAGTAAAGGCCTCTAAACAAAGTTAGAATGTTGTCACTGCAAGTGTGCATATTTAATTTGGCTGGGGTTTAAGGTGAACAAACGAAAGTTCATTAAGATGACAAAGGAAATAAGTATCAACGTTGGAGAATTGTCATCCCTAGTATGTAGATTTAATCCAGCCAGTGTTTGAGGTGACAAGCAAAAGTCCATCGGGGTGACAAAGCATAGCATCAACGTTGGAAAGTCATCACCTTGGGTAAGCAGATTTAATCCGGCCAGTGTTTGAGGTGAACAAGCAAAAGTTCATTGAGGTGACAAAGCATAAGCATCAACGTTGGAAAATCATTACCTCAAGCATATGAATTTTAATCTGACCAAGGTTTAAGATGAACAAGCAAAATTTTATTAAAACAATAAGGCAAAAAGGTAGGGAGGTTGTCATCCCAAGATAAAACAAAAGCAGCATTATGGGAAGGAAAACACTACACTAAAACTGACACCATAAACCTGATGCTGTGTATCTAAAGACATTGTAAAAACATTGCCAACATAAAATAAATTGTTTAAGTCAAGACAAATAGGCCAAATCAAAGTCAAGTTTTACCAAATAACAAGCATTTCGGCCCTTCATTTTTCTGTTGAGACAACGGTAACAGCAACCTCGGCAACGACAACATATTTTGCATTATCATCGGTGTCTAGATTCATTACTTTGGTCAGAGCCTGTGGTGTTGGCTAATGAGTTGTAATAAAACTGTTAGCCAGACAATTTGCAACATCCTCATCAATCTCCTTAACAATTGCATTAATTGGCCCTTCAACCTTAATAGTAGGATCTTCAATGACCGTAGCGTTTTGCTTTATTGATACCTCAACAGTTTGGTCACTAAGAGTTGTTTGAACCTTAGGAATAACCAGTTTAGAAGGGGTCATTTCATCGTTTTGCCACACACCGTCAATTATTTCATATTCTAGATTGGCAACATCTAAATTTATGTTACGAGCAAGAAGATGACGAGCTTGATCAATAGCATTCTCAAAAGAGTCTTTGGTGGCATCCATCCAATTCTAGTGCATTTGCTTATATTCATTGTTGGAGTGGCTTAAGTTAGCCTCCAACTTTTCTACTTTGGCCTTCAGATTCTCGGCACTGATGTCTAGCTCTAAGTTTTTCAATTCCCACTAAGCACACTTGGCAACTTAGCCTTTAGCTCCTTTTCTCTCTTTCCAATCTACCCTTTCCAAGTCTTTGATAGCATGGGTTCATTCAAGCTCTACCACCTTCTTACTGGCTTCTCCCTTTGCCTTCTGAGCCCTCTCTTCAACTTCCTGCAACTGGGGATATGGCTTGTTGTCAACCAGGATATGGTAGCGTCTTGCTCGGCTATGATATCTAAAGGAACTTTCCCACCATAAGTCTTTTTCAATAGAGTATATTGGTGGTAACCAGTAATACCATGGCGAAATAAACCTTCTATCCCTTCTACGCCCTTTTGTAGATCTCATATTTCCTTATATACGACTGCTTTTACGTTAAAATAACGTCCAGAAAGAATATGTTTGTCCATTTCCTAACCATTGATGCTTCCACCATACCTAGAAGTTAAGGGGTCCACCCTTTGTCTTTTTTGTAAGGGTGGAAGCTCACCACCAAAAGCGATGCTGACAGGAGGAACCTTGTTGTTGGTAGTAGTCATACTTTTATCTTGGATGACAAGAGATTGGTTAGAAGGAGGAGGAATAATCGCCTTATCAATCTTAGATATTTCAGCTACAATTTTTGTTTTGTTTTTGTCTTGCATCATCTTTAGGCTTCTCTTTCCCTTTCCCTTTCCCCAAGGTCCCTTGCCTTTGTTCCTCTTTCAATCTCTCTTGTTCTCTAGCCAAAGCGTACTCGGCCATTTTGGATTATACCATAAAGTTAGCTGCAACATAAAAAATTCAATAAGCACCGAGGCAGGCATTCATCAAGGTAAAGAAAAAAGCAATAACACACAAGGTGCAAAGTATGCAAACATGGACACACCCATGGCAAGCTGCTATTCAGTTGGGTAGACTCAATAAGAAATTTATATATAAGGATCAAACCTCTGACATTTTTGGCTAGATCCCTGAGGTGATCGTGAGCCCTAAACTTTTCTAAGGAAAGTGTTGACTCTGGAATTTGATAATTACCCATATCAAAATAGCAGTGGTCATAATTCCATTACAAAGGGAAACAAGTTCATTCACATTCTCTCCTACACCCTAGACAATAAATAAGTTATCCTAATTCTTCACCCTTGGATGCAAAACAAATACTTGTCTTTATAATCCTTGTCATGATGACTAGCTTCACTACCAGAAATGGTTTCCTTTCCCTTCCTTAGGAAACCATAAAGGCAACTGAAGGACCCACACGACCTCCAACACCCCTACAATCATCAAAGTACCTTTTTTGACTGGCAGATGGAGATGTGGAGTTGATTGGAGGCCTTGAATAACTAGCGGAACCCATCTAACCATAGTTGCGACCACTACAACCAAAAGATGGAACGTTTGACTTGCACAAGGCCATCTTCAACAAAGAAAAAGCAACCAAACATAAACAACAGCAACAATTTAACAGAAAAGAAATGAATTAAACAAAGTTCAAGTAAGGCAAAGTTACCTTTTACAAGTACGAAAGCAAATGCTTGAGAAATATTTAATGGAAAAGACATAGAGAAACCCGCAAAAAGAAGAATGAAGGCTCACTGGAAATTGCAACAAACGTCTCACATGAAAGTAGTAAAGAAGGTAAAGTAAAATTGAACGGGCCTTTTTGGCTTTTGTATGAATGTAATTTAGGCCCAAATCCAACTGTTGGCTTGAGCAATTTTTAATTTTGAAAATGTTCGAATTCTTAAAATTTGAACAATTTCGAAGTTTTTAAAATGTGAATCATTGCACATTAAACTTTACATCGATTCCTACTTCTTTGCGGTGAATTATTGGAGAGGATAGCAAAAAGATATGCCAGTAAAACAAAACACGTGTACATGCCATGCTTAACCCAAAAGTCAGTGTCTTTTTGCTTGAAATGACACTGACTTAGGGGCTGACAACTTACCTTCAAAAATATGCTGTTAGGCCGACACTATCCTTCCAAGATAATATCGACTTGGCGGGCAAAGGTTCATAGGATAGAATTATCCACCCTTATGCTTTTAAGCCAGTATTGCTTCCCTCAAGCAATAGCGACTTGGGGGAAATTGTTCTGGAGATCACTTTGACCACTCAGATTCTTAAGTCGGTATTACTTCCCTCAAGCAATATCGACTTGGGGGAAACTATTCTGGGGGTTATCTCAACACCCAAATCCTTAAGCCGACTCACCTAAGTAACCGACTTAAGGATACTTCTTAGTAGCACATAACAGTATTTAGAGCTAACTTGGCTACATCGGTTATAATTGCCTTGGTTATGATAGGCAAGTTACTTAATGAACTTAACATATGTGACACCCAAACGCACACACCCACATGGCATCATACGTGGCATCCTAACAGCTTTTCCTGCCAATAACCCTCTATATAAAGGACTCTTCACACCATGTATGCATCATTCTCTCATTTTTCTCACTTCTTAACCACACTCTAACTTTGACATTGGAGTTTTTGCAGGTGCCACTGCCAGAGATGTCTAACCGCCACCAAAGAAGGTCATCGAAGATCGAGTTTTGTGACTCTTGTGCCCTACCTCACAACACCTATAGTCTTAAATATTATTTACAATGAATTATTTATAATGAATTACAAAAATTGGTAAAAAAAAAATTCTTAATATATTTTTTATTTGTGAACACTCAATTTTGTCCAGCTCATTAAAAATAAAATATAAAAAATGACAAAATTTTAAAAGAAGAAAGAATAAAATAATAGAAAAAAATCAAATCAACACAAAAAAAGTTCATTTATTTATTTATTTTGATCCAATAAAATCTAAAGTATAATTTTATATCTTTAGTTTGATCTATTTACAAAAAATATCAAATTTTGCAAAATGGCATAAAAATGATAAAAATAAAAAGAAAAGAAAATTCTAGAAAATCTATCAACATCTATTTCTATGATCTCTATCCTTATTCTCTCTCTCTCTCTCTTTGTCTCTCACATTCTCAACATTTAATGGCACCTAATAAAACCCACACAATAACAAAAAAGAGGGTCACATCACGCACTCATCTTACCATTCATAGTTAGTTTCATCCGTGTTTTTTTCTCTTTCTTGTATTGCCCTGCACTATTCATCATAACATAACAAAATTCATACCTCACCAAGCACAACTAAATACATAAGAACAACACTAACACAAAATGGCTCATTCACATACTCACTTGCTGACGATTGCTTAACAAATTCACCCACCTTACACACTACACACACCAAGGGGCACTCGGCAAGAAGAGGCAACACAGCCAAGCCACTGAGCGTCTTCATTCAGTCCTTTCTTTCTCACCTTATTCGCTTTGTTTTTATTTTATTTTGTTAGTTCATGCACTAGTTGAGTAATCTGCTTGAAGATGTCCAAGTTTTTTTTTCAACAGTAAATAGTGGGTAACTATTATATGGGTGGTAAAGCGAGTTGGGTTTGGCAGGGTGGCCTGCCAGCCCACCAAAAAAATGGTGGGGAGGGCTAGGTGGTTCAACCTACCAGCCCGCCCTGCCAACCCAGCAGGGCTGGCAGGTTGGCCCGCTGGGACATTACAATTTTTTTTAATATATTATTCCTTTTACACTTAGTAATGTGATGTCACCTAGAGTTTTTATTGTTATCCTTCAATCCTTTTCCAGTTTCTCCCCTTTTGTAATCACATTAGAAAGAACAAATATGATTGGTATTGTTTACTTTTTGTCTTATAGTTATACACTTAAATTATTTCCAGTTCATGTTTAATTAGCTATAGCATTTCTTAATTTTTATAACAAGTATTATAGTTATACAATTAAATAATAATAAAGCTATCCTCATTAGTTCTATTCATTATTATATATATACGTTGTTGTTTGTCGAAGACCACTGGTAAATATACGAATACAATTGTTGTTTGTTTCTCTATGTTGTTGTTGACTCCTTGGGAAGCCTACTAATTTAAACAAGTAGTAAAGTGATGAGTGAGTATCGTCTCCCACAAGACTCACGTAATACTTTAGCAATACATTGAATTTGCTATCCTAAACTATCGTAACCAAAGTTTAATGTGATTGCAAGAAGGTAAAATGTGATATCTTAACAAAACAAACATGTAAAGGACAATTTAACGTAAAGATCTTTCGGGTATTTTCTCAAACACTTGGTATGCATAAATTGATTTATATCGAATAAAAGGAAATAGTTGGGGTTAAAATCATTAAGTCTTCCTACCATGCATCATATGAGTTACTCATTCAGTATTGAGTTACCAAGTTACCATCATCCTATAAAATCTTCTAACCCTAATTCCTTACAAGTTAAAATCTGAGTTCCTTGACTAAACTACCAACTCCTTGCATAGCTTAACCAAATATTCGCCTTAAGAGTAGATGATTAAAGATGTCTAACATATCTTACTCTATTCCTAGATGCAAGATGTATTAGATATCTTCTTCAGTTCTAAGTTTAAAATACCATTTTCCAAAAAATTTAAGCTAAAAAGAACAAGTTAAGGATCATCAAACCAAAACAAGCATTAAGAGTGGAAGAAAGACGTTAACATGGAACTATACTGAATAAAAATCTCAAAATAATTATAAGAAAGTCAACTTAATCACATTAAATTCCAACAAGGGTGAAATTAGCTACACATAGCTATGCAAAAGAAGGAAACTTGGATGAAGAAGATGAAGAACATGGAGAGGAGATCCAAGAGAGTTGTTCCAGCCTTCACAAATCCCTAGAATGTTGCCCTCTCAAGAGTTCTCTCTCCTTTTGTCCTTTTTCACCTAATGCTTTTTGTTTCTTTCTTTATTAAGTGTCACATCATCAATTCTGGTGCTAAGCGTGAGTGTTTCCATGCTAAGCATGGCAAGAAGTAACATTAGGGGAGTGCTCTCGGGTAGCATGGCGCTAAGTGCTAGAAGGCAGCCAAAAAGTGGGAGTCTCTGGCAAAGTGGCACTAAGCGTCAGTCCATGACGCTTAGCGCCACAAGATGAATCTCCAATGCTGGTCTTTTTCTTGCTTCTCAAGGTCTGGGCAAGCCACACGATTTGCTTCATCCTAGATTTTTCCTTCTTTCCTTAACCTACATAAAAACATCCAAAAAATAATAAAATTCCTAAAATTCTGAAGTGTTGAAGCTATATTCAAAAGTATCTGAATTTGGTATAAAATGTTGTCAAAGCAAAATATTGAGTTAACAAAATATGAGAAAAGTATCACAATTTGCACAAAAAAGATAGGTATGTATAGCACTTATCAATTGTCTAATTTCAATTAGCACTTTTTTTCACTTCTTGATTTTGGAGCCACATGACTTTATTGTTATTTTAGAGTCTTGATATTTTGCACATAAAAAAAGATTCATATTGTATATTATATTTAATAATTATTTTAATTTTTTTCTATAATTTTGGGCGGGCCAACCTGCCACCCATAAATGGGATAGGTTAAAACTTCCAACCCGCTCACAATAGGCAAGCCAGCTCACCCCAACTCATTTTTGGAAAGCTCTAGGGGGCAAGCTGACTCGCTTTGTCACCCCTAAACTATTAGGCTTAGTTTTTCTTAGAGGGGCCTCAAGCATGCGGGACCACAAAAAGGGCACAACAAGAGCCAGATGTTGAAAGTATAGCGTAAGGTCATCCCCAATATCAAGATGATTTAGATGATAGGTTCATATAGATAAATGTTTTTTTAATACTTTTATAGTTCTTTTAGACTATTGTATATATAAACACAATGAGAATTATATTATTTATGATATGATTTTAATTATTTCTATATATATTATTCATATTAAAATTTTCTATTAATGATCTTATTATTTTAAGTTATATATATGTCCAGGTTTTGTAATTAAATTACAAGTTGCTAATAAAAACAAATAAATTATTTTAAAAAATTGTAACTTTAGCATCAGTCAAGTAAATGAAAAGTCAACGCTAATAGTGTTGGCTTATGGACTGACGCTAGTCCCACCAGTTGCTTCAGCAACATGACCAACCTTATTAGCGTCAGCTACATAGCTAAGGCTACTTGAGTCGGCTTAGTGTCTACAAATAGCGTCCATCAGTTTTTTAAAATGTTTGCTTCAAATGTAGCATTCGTTTTTGGTCGACACTAGTTAGTGTTGGCGAAAAATACGGACACAACACTTTTGCTTTGAGCTATGTAGCGTCCAACTAGGCAAGGCAAAGTCAACGCTATGGTTGTTTTTGCGTAGTATGATCAGACACATACATATCTTTGATTTGAAGGATTGGGGGTTGTTGGCTGCAATTAGAATTTACTAGCCCAAATTTGGAGACAACATCGAAAAGTTTGGTTTATCCAGATACTTCCAAGAAGGCCTTCGACAACTACTAAGCACATAATATAACTAGAGAGGGACAACAATAACATTATAAGTAGATTAAGGATGGAAATAGGCTAGGCGGCATCTATATATATGTGTCTATATATATATATATATATGGGTGGGAATCAAGTTACTCCAACTTTAAAAGTATCTATTAGTAGAGTTATTTCACTAAATAATTATTGATATATATTAAATTTCAATGATCAAACTGTTAAATCAAAAGATTTTAGTGAGTAGATCAAGTCTAAAACTTTTATAAAGTTTGAAAACTATTTGATACTTCATTAAATAAATTCAAATTAACGTATAATATAGTTTTTTAAATTATAAGTAAATGTCAACTTCAAGATTAACTAACTATAAATATCCAATTTATATAAAAATCAATATGCATGATCGTTGAGATAATATTAACATATTCAACAGTTAGATTGTTAAAATTTAATAACTCTATTAAAAGTTACTATTAGAATAACTTACCTCACCCTTATTATGTTATATATTATGTTATATTATATATACATAATTATATATAATACATATACTACATATAATAGTGTGAAAATATGTGTAATTACTAAGAAGTTTTTTTAGGCCAATAAGCCTACTTAGACCAATAGGCCTACCAGCATTTTTACAGGTTTTATAAGAAAATAAATTTTTAAACAGATTTACAGGTCAGGCTAAACTTTTATACAGGCCAAGTCTTTACAAAAAGTTTATGACAAGTAAATAGGTTAAGCTTAGACTTTATCTTTTTAATAAAAATCAGACTTTAGCCTATCAAAACTTGGCTTGATTTGACCTATTTTCACCTCTAAAATAGATTTTGTGGAAATTTTGGATAAACAATAATATGAAAACTGAAAGTCTCTCTTAAAATTTAATCTTGTACACCAAAGATTCATGACAAATGAATAAATGGATACAAGTGAAAAATCTTTGATTGAGTTGCGTAAGTAATTTTCAAGTTCGTAAAAGATACATCACAGCATTTGATGACTGATGACATAATGTTAAACCAATTTTGTCTTCTTCTGTTTTACATTCATGGCTTCTTTGGCTGTGACAAAAATTAACAGGCCAAATGTTTGATACAAATATACACTGAAACACATGCAAATAAAAAGACAACTAAATAGCAAATAGCTCCTGTTCTATTTTACATTCTTAAGGGGTACCCTTCAGACCATGAAAATCTATGTGTACTTCAATCATTTCATTATTCAAAAATCGAAACAAAACCTATCAATTTATAGCCAGAAAAAATTTAGGTGTAGTTCTTTAAGTACTTTTAGTATTGTTTTCTAACCAAAATTGTAGTTTCACCTCGATAATCTGCATTGATCTTTAATACATGTAGATTACCAAGGTGAAACTCCAATTTTGATTGGAGAAAAGCATCAAAGGTACCCAAAGAATTACATCTAAGTTTTGTCCTTTATAGCCTTAAACTTCAGTCTGCACCTTCCTATGAGGAGAGGTGACCCTAAAAATATGTTCCTCTCCGGTGCAGTTATCTACTTGAACAATCCAACGACTCCTCCTTTGGACAACCTTGTCGTTACCCTTCACATTGGGATCTATTTTGGCCACCAGCAACCCTTCTCCAATAGGTAAAAATGATGCCCTCAGTTGTCTCCACCGTGAGGCCCTGTGCTTGACATTGTAACCAACCACAAGTGCCTCATCATTGTTGGCCCCTTTAAATGCTGCCAGAAAAATTTCCCTTGCATTAGTGATGTCACAATCCACAAGCACAAAATCAGCTCCTTTGTAATCCCCTAGCAGAAGGCTTTTCACATCTCCTACAACAAACTCAACACAATCTCCATAAACCCCTAGAGCTTTTCTTGATGCATGTGACTCAATTTGCCCACAACAAATGCATACCACACGGCCACCAGTTTGATGAGCAGCTGCAGCCAGAGCAAGCGTTACCGAACCGGCCACACCGGCACCAGCCACCACCATGAGTTGTGCATTATTGCCTGCTGCTAGAGCAGATATGAACTCGGCTACATCAGGTTCTTTACCTCTCTTGGCCTGCAAAATGAAAAAAACAAACATATGATATGAACCTTATCTTTAATCTTATAAAGGTTTTAAAAATGTCTAGGTTTTTAAGTTCTCTGCGGCTATAATTGCGGTTACATCAGTTGCAAATGTTCACAATTTCCCTCAATATTAAGGATCGCAACTGTGACCATGACCATAATTTAAAACCTTGATCTTATGGGACAAAAGAAACAAAGAAAGAGTAACATAAGACAAACCCATCTTAATTGGATGGTGCGATTTTGAAAGTGTATAGCAAAGTGTAGGATCTGCTGCTCTTGTTGCTTACCATTTTGAGTGCTTGGAGATAAGCTCTCTTGGCATTTTCAGGGGACCAATTAGACATGCTGTTGATGTGTTTGTTTTTCTCAAATTGGAGATTTCTTTGGGTGTAATTTGAAGCTATCTTTGATATGAGAAAATCGTTGCTTCATGTCGTTGGGGAGCTATCAACGTTATATATATACATACATATATGTGTATAATAAATGTGGTGAGAAAACCATAGCTTATCCCTGTCACATTCAATATTTTAGACTTTTGAGTTTGGAAGCAACTGAGGGAGGCTGTTATTGCAGATTCTCGGAATTCTGCCGTCCAAACAGGCACCATTTATGTTCAAAGTCTCGTTACAAAATAAATATATATAAATTTTGCAAACTAGATTCTCCTTTTAAGGAGAAATGGTAGCAAGACATCATATGACACGTCCTTTTAATATACATTTATCATCGGGTAAAATTCACGTAGATCTTCCTAAAATGACACGTGTCGTACTTCTCATTTAATTAGTTTTACCCAGATTTTATATCTTCCCCAATATTACGTATTCAATTTGGCGTCAAGCACGCAAGGACACGTTACTGGAGGGAATTTTCTCCTTTGATAATTAAGCATGTATGGAAGATGGTGTGGAATTGGAGATCTGACTTGAACTTTTCCCTTTAGATTGCAACCGATGCATTGAATTAATTAAGTGATCCAAACTAGCTAGCTGTTTCAAGAGGGTCTGGAGCAGCAAACCTTGAACACCACATAGTAACACGATGTAAATTAATTTGATTCAACAAGTGTTTAATAAGATGCTAAAAATTTCTCATGAACCCAACATACGATGGGAGAATTGAAGAATTTGTATTTGTACAATAAAATTATAATAAAGAAGCAGATAGGAAGAAAAGATAGAGAAATGTGTGATAAAATGATTAATGTATGAACAGTATAACTCGTCATTAGAAAAAAAAATTTCATTTACAAACAAATAAAAATAGTATCAAATTTTAGGATTGCCTTTGTTAATATAGTTTTTGTGTAACGAAAATAAAACTCATAATATAGATTTTGAAGATCTACACTAACAATATGATGCATTATACTAGCATTTAATGTATTTATAATATATATTAATATTCATACCAACATGATGTAGCATTATTGACAAATAACTATTTCTCAATCATATGGTCAAAAGTTCGATATTTCATAATGGTGAAATGTTTTTTGAGTTACATTCAATAATTTTTTTTCTAAACAATTTTAGAATTGAGCTTAAAGATTAATCTTCCAATAAAGTCGAGCCTCACCACTCACATTAGTAGCTAGCACAAAAGACTTGAGTTCAAATTGTCTGAGAGGAACAAGCAAAAATCCACATATAATACTCCCAGTGGAATTATCTATTAAACTTACCTCGAAATCTTAATTATGTACTTGCAATGGTGGTGCAGTCTCGTATGTCAGGGAATTGGTGTCCCCAGAAGGCTCACACACTCAAGATTTAGAAAGTAATCATATTTTCATCACCGTCCAAATCTTGTCCAAGCTGCAAATAATATATGTATACCTTAAAATTGTCAAATTCTGTCCCGAACTAATAATATTATTTTATTTAATTTGATTTGAACATATGAAGCACCTGGACATCTTCAATGCTGGAAGTAAAAGTATTTGTTGTCTAGTTATATATATAGGCGTCAGTTATCATTTTTATTTTCATTTATAAAAGATTTGCGTATATTTAGACGTACTTAGCCAAATGAAAAATTGTCATATACGAATTTCTAATATCGATGTACTATTGGTGTGGTGCCTCTAACTCTAATGGCCGTGGTAGGAAGATTTTATTCCGCATTTTACGCAATGAATATAGGTTTATTAAATTTAAAAATAAATGATCAAATGATCAATAATAAGGCAAATGAAAAATTACAAGCGTTCCCAGGCTTGAAGCATGAACCAAAAAAAATAATAGGGCAAATGAAAAATTAATAAGGTTATAAATTTATTTTTATATTATAACCTGTAAATTACTTAGGATCATGTCTTCTTAATTTGAACCCCAACGTATAATCCAAAGGATACTACTTTGTGTGCCGACAAGCGTTACTTGATTCTTGCAGCCTACCCCTCTTAATCGTACGCAATTAAGTAATGAATCAATTTAACATTTCTTCTGGAGTTTTGGTCTATCCAAGATATTGGTAACATGATTCAATTTGTCTTTATTAGTGGTGTTATGCTTCGTTGCCTTCACCTCACATACTAGGCATATATTTTTAATTGGTTAATTTAACAAATAAAAATATTAAAACTATTTGTCAGATTTACTTTTCATCAACTGAACAATCAATTAATTACCAAAAAAAAAAAACTGAACAATCAATTATATATGCATCAATATTAATGCTCTCGCTCCTCAATAACGTCATCTATATTCTATCTAACTATAATAATATTGATATTAAAGTTGTTGGATTATTGATATTATTTTATACCATAACACTGATATGTTAATTGGAATCAATTAAACATCCATATTTATGATTTATTTTTTCAATTTTTATGCAATTAATAGGCATGACTAATCCTTTTAATCTTAACAATTTAATCCTATTTTTCAACTACCCATTTTTCACCATTATATGATAAAATTATTCACAATGGAACAAGAAAAAACTATAGGATCTCAATTTAGCTTATTTAGTTATATGGAAAGGAAATCGGTAGAGGTCTCAACAAAGAGGATGTGTTAAATAAGAGATAGTCCTATATATATTGTTATAGGTGGATGAAGACCGAGAAAAATTATAAGCAAAATCATTTAAAAATATTTAGGGGTAAATAATTTACCTACACAATAAAGTATTGTGGTATTATTTGACCCATATAATCAACTTCATCTAGTAGAAAAGACTTGATTCTTTATTGTTGTTTGTATTATATATGAAATTATTCATCTTTAATATTTTTTTCCTTTAGTTTTAATTGTTGCATTTCTTCTAATTTTTAAACAATAAAAAGAAAGTCTTAAATTTAATTAGTTAATTGTACTCTAGTTTCAAGCGATATTTTTCCTAAAGCTAAATCATAAATATAGAACTTGAACTTTGTTTGTGCCAAATCATACTCATGAATTCGTACGTAGCTCAGTTGATATTAGTTTAAAATTTTAAGAACTAGGTGTCATGATAATATCCGAGATTAGATCCTGCATGCTACCTATCATCCTTTCTATCCAGGTGCTCGCACATTCAAAATAATTTCTTTTGCTTTTTTCAACAAACAAACTGTGATAGACGACCGTAGTCTGTATACTTAGGGTGTGTTTGGAAATCTATTTGCCTGATGCAAACGGAAATTCTCACTTTCCAAAGTACTAAAATGAAAAACAAGTTTTTTTGTCTTTTTTATTGAATGTAAGTTTACAAGTTTTCAACTGTAAACCAAACACACACTTATTCATTAGAACGAAAAATAAACCATTGCATTTCCTATCATTAAACGTTTGTGGTGCATATAGCAATCACAACCCATATACTTTGGTGATGCTTTTTAATTTTCAGTAACGCATCGCATTCATTTATCTAGAAACAAGAAACTATCATATCCAGTTGTACGGTTTTCATGCCGTAATGTGCAGTGGATGAGTGGAAGCTAATAATAACATTGGCTTGTGGCATCATGAGACTTCAAAGGATGGTGTGGTGGCTATCTCTTACTTTTATGATTGGTTTTCTTTGTTTCACGTTCAAGTTCAAACAGATGCTTTAGACGGGATTAGCACTTCTGCCAATGATGAAAACGTCAGTGAGTTTTATCTTTTGCCTTCAATGGTTGGGAAAGTCATGAGAGGCGCTCATTAAAGTGTTTTTATGCTTAGACATATAAACTAAAAGTATATTATTGCTTACGAGTAGTTTCATACTATGAGTTTGTTTGGATAAATTTTTTAAAAGAACTTATAAAAAAAAAACTTATTTAGAAGTTTTGTTATGAAAAAATCTTTTTAAATAAGTTAATATTGTATTTGGATAATTCATTCTCAAGTGTTTATTTAATATTATAATTATTTGAGAAGTTGAAAATTTTAACTTCACCATAAGCTCTATTGGGAGATTTTGCTTTTTCAAAAGCTGAAAAAAAAAATATACATCTAAACACCACTTTTTACATAACAAAGTATTTATTTCAAAAGATAAACTCTCAAAAAAAATTTTAATATGTATCCAAACAAATCCTATAAAACAAGAAAAATGTTAAGAAGGACAAAATAATATATTTTAATAAAATTTAATAAACATGTATTGTTAGTATAAAAATTTTACAGTATTAATTAATTAAAATTTATTTTTAGTATAACTTTTAAAATATTTATTATAAAAGTTAACAAATTAACTATATATAACGATTTATAATTAAATAACACAATGTAAAAAAAAATTACGCTGTTAATATATAAATTATTTATTCATTCTAATATACTCTAAAGCATAATTTTTTTCTTACTTTGCAATTAAAAAAAAATTTTCTCCTAATCTAATTAATTAAGAAAATTTATATGATTTGTTCCGAATTAGGCTCTCTTTAAGCCTAATATACTAAGCGGCCCACCTTAGTCCAAAGGCAATGGGGTCAGTCCAAATTGTTTGTTGAGATATTGACTGAAATCAGCATTAATAAAACCTAAGTACAAAATTACATTAATGCATCTAGATATAGGCGAACCCGCCTCAGGATGGAGTAAACTAATACCACTTTTTATTCTAGAATAAGTAAGTATTGCCCTTCAAGAAACGTAGACTAGTAGACTCCGTGTCAAGCAGTACGACTCATCTCGGGCACCCTATAAACGTAGTCAATCTTATCAGTGTTAGGTACGCATTTATTACCTAATACCTACCATTAGTTTACCACAATCAAAGTTGACTTGAGGGGGCGTTAGAGTGTTTTTATAACCTTATGTTTGTTTTGGGTAAAATAGAATGAAAGGAAATAAAAAAAAATATAGAAATATTATATTTTTATTGTTTGTTTAAAAAGAAAAAAATTATTTTTGTTAGACTCATAAAAAAATATTTTTTATTTTATTTTATTAATGAAATAAGATGAAAATGTTTTTTTTTTGTTTAATTTTTAAAAAAAATTTATGAATTGATTTTTTTAAAATAAATAATAAATAATTTTATGTTAAGAAAAAAATATTATATTAAAAAATTACATTTTTTATTTATTATAAAAATATTTTTTTATATAATTTATTTATTTATTTCTACTTTCTTTTTTATTTATCCAAATAAATAGAAAGAAATTTTTCTATTTCCTTTCTTTTATTTCCATCCATTCAAACAATATATATTTTTCATTTTATTTTTTCTCTATTTCATTTATTTTTATTACTTTCCTTTCTATTTCACCCCTCACACAAACAAAGCAAAAGTGTTTAACCCATTTTCACTGTAACTCAACTGTACATGAAGAAAAGGCCGTTGTCAGCTCACCTCATACTACAGTCAAAGTCCATCTTCAATCTCGGTCAGAGTAAATCTCAAACACATTTGATACAACAAGACTTTTCATAAAAAGTCATTTTTACTAAATAATATTGCTCCAAAAACAAATGTATTTTTTTTCTTTTAGAAATTTTAGAACTATATTATTCATACAATATTTTTTATATAAGTAATATAACACTTTTTTCAATACTATTTTTTCTATTTCTCACTATCACATTAATTTTTTTGGGATAAGCAAATAATTTTATCTCACAATTTTTTCTTTTTATTTCTCTCTTTATTATATAAAATTTGTTTAACAATATTCTAAAAATACAAATTCTCTTTCTTTTTCATCTAAAAAAGAATCGTTGTGATTTAATTGACAATACACGCTAAGCACGTGAGAAATACCTAAGTTTGATTCTTGCATAATGCATCCTTAAGAATGAATGATAAGCTTTAAGTATGATTAAGTCTCGGAGTGAGAATTAGTCTCATAACTTATCCAAAAACTGATGTTTGTAAAAATACCCCAAAATTTCATTGGAGGGTCAAATACCCTAATTAAAGTGATTAAAAAATTGCTATGTTTGAAATAAAACATGAACTAAGACATCTAAGAAAATGGAAAGTCTTCAGGAACAAAATTTATTGATTTTATCTTGTGTTTCGATTGGTGAATGCTTTTCAAACCCTCTCAAAAGTCTTCGCCGTCCAGTTTCCCCCATATTTGGTGATGCCGTATGTCTTCCATATTATTTTGGTCAAATCTCGTTCTACACGGATAACACGAATTAGAGTAACATAATAATACACTTTCTGACACAAATAAAAAGAAGATAAAATAGGGTTATGCACAAATCACAAACTATCATTTATGGTATATTTGTTGATTTTTATAATAATTATTTTAAAAGTCATATTAACGATGATTTTTTATTGGTTGACAGTGTAAATATTTTTACACTAACAGTATAGTCATTAAACTCTAAAAAGAAATGTTAGCAATACAATTTCATCTAATAAAAAAATAACAAGAAAAACGTAACATTTATCTACAAATAAAGAATTCTTTTAATAATTCAAATTCCGTATGAGATACTCTATCTTATTTAATTTTTTTAAAATCTTACTAAATAATGAATAAGACTAGTATGATAAAAATATATATATGTTAAAAAATTATGTCAAATAATAAGTTACTAAAATTTGAAAATGTGGAATTTACTTTTTTTTTCTAAGATTAATTTGATAAACAACTTTGCAAAAAATGGAATTCTTCATTTGTTTTAAATTAGTACTTTAGTCTATGAAATACACAAGATAACTATTTATTTTTATATATATAACTAAATTTTATAATAAATAAATATTTTTAAATATATAAATTTTATTATAATTAAAATTTGTAATAAATAAATATTTTTAAATATATAAATTACATTTTAAATTTATGATAAACAATTTATAGTGTGATACAATGTTATTTTTAACTATTGATAATTTTTTAAATAAATATTAGAATTTAATTTAGAAATAAAGATGAAAATAATAGATTAAAATAGATAAGCAATTAAAGAAATCAAGTTTAAGATGGATAAAAATAAAAGAGTAGTGGTTTGAGATGGTCAAGAAAGAAATTTGTCGAGCTAGTTAAATCAAATTAAATTTGAAATTAAAATTAATAAGTATATTCAAAAGGAATAAAAATTCAAAAAATTAAATTAAATGTTCACTATACGATCTTAGGATAGACATGTGACGCAATAAGAATGATAATAACTCTTAAAAACATTCTCATTTAAAAAAAACTTTTAAAAACCCTTTTGTTGAATAATAACTTCTAAAAACACTCTCATTCAATATGATGATTCAAATTTATAATATAGGAGTAGATTCCAATCAGATATAAAGTAGAGTGTTTAATTTCTTAAGGAAAATAATTAAAATTCATACTTTTAAAATATTTTACAAGCTTAAATATCTTTTTGGTCCTCAAATTTAGGCCAAGTTTATTTTTGATCCTTCAAATTAAAAAGTGATTTTGTTAGTCCCCTAATTTAAAAATAACTCACTTTTAGTATCTATTTTGCGATCTTTTTAGTCGTTGATAAGGACTAAAAGTAGGTTATTTCTAAATTAGGAATTAAAAAAATCACTTTTAAATTTGAGAAACCAAAAACAAATTTGGTTTAAATTTGAGAGACAAAAAGATATTTAAGTCTATTTTTATATATTACGGTGAATTCTTATAAATAATCAATAATCGTAAAAATGTGAATGCCTTACTATTCAATAATTTTAGTATACAAATGCTTTAACATCCGTTTGATTTGTTAAAAATGTAGGATTGAATATGAAAAAAAATTATTTATTTTTTGTTTGATTTTAAAAATTGATCATAACACGCACTAAAAAAAAAAAGTAAAACACATAACAAAATTAAAATAAAACATTGTTATTCAAAATCAAAGGACAACTTTTTGTCCCATTGTCAAAATAATCCCACTCATTTTCTCATTATCGTCTTCCGTTCTTCATCAAATCTATTTATGGCAATGTTTCTAAAGTCAGACCGATTTATTTAATCAGTAAAGCTATGAATTCACGACTCAACTGTAGTTGAATTAAAATAACTAAATATATACTTTTAATGTTATATAATATATTAAGTAATAAATTAATATAAAATTATTAAAAAATTAAGCGAGGTTAAATTTTAAATTACCATAAAAGATCATATTACATGTTTTATTAGATAAAAGCCCATACTAAATAGTTAAATAATATCAATTCACATGTAAATCTCATATCCTTTATTTATTTAAAAAATGTTTCCAAATAAAAAAAGTTAAAAAATTCAATTTAAAAAAAATGATTCAAACTGATTTTCTAGTAAAGTTCCTACCTGATTTTAACAGATCTTTTGTTCCACCAAATTTCTAAAGTCAGACCGATTTATTTAATCAGTAAAGCTGTGAATTCACGACTCAACTGTAGTTGAATTAAAATAATTAAATATATACTTTTAATGTTATTTAAAAAATGTTTCTAAATAAAAAAAAGTAAAAAAATTCAATTAAAAAAAATGATTCAAACTGATTTTCTAGTAAAGTTCTTACCTGATTTTAACAAATCTTCTGTTCCCCCAAATTTCTAACTTGTCAACCTTCCCAATTCCCAGCCCACTTTTAAAAACTATGTATTAAAAAAAAATCTCATGTACAGTACTGTGCTAGATGAGGACGACATGGTTGTTCTTGGTCATGAAATTCAGGATGAGAAAGCCACCTCTGTTAGCTAGTAAACCTGTTGCAGAAACCAAGTTATACGGTTACCACCAAACCCAATTGGTGAAAGTAACTAATAAGGACTCAAATATACCAAAAGAAAAAAAAAAGATAATATGTCAGTGCATCAACTCGCACTTTCAAATTTATCAATGCACTAGTATGTTAACCTTTACATTACACAGAATAAATATTTATTTTATATAATTTAAATTTATAATATTAAGTACTTCTGAATATATAAATTATATTATGATTAAAATTCATAATAATCAAAAAATTATTGAAATTCAACTTAGAACTAAAAATATTGAAAATGATAAATTAAAAAAGATAAGAGGTTAAAAAAATTCCTACAAATACTCTCGTTGAATAATGACAGCTAAAAACGTTCTCGTTGAAAAATAATAGCTAAAAACACTTTTGTTTAAAATAGTTATTCTAATTTATTCTATATATTAAATTAGAACATCGAGAAGAGTTCACTCTCCCCCCCTCTCCCTCACATTCATTTTCATTTAAATACTCTCTCGTGGTGAAGTAGTGAAGTACACACTCTTTTGCAATGTTTTTATTTTCATTTTTTTCCAATAATAACGTCCCCTCTAACTCAAAATCAACAACAATCTATTGTATTTTCCATAATGTTCTCCCTTATCTCTAAAATTTTCTATTTTCTTTTTCTCTTATCTTCTATAATCTTCTTCTCTTATCTTTTTTAACTTCCATCTTGATTTGAATTCATTATCTCTTTCATAATTTAAAATTGTTTTGCCCCTCACACACTCACATTATTCTGGTAGCATGGGAATAAAGATTTTCATTTCTCCCTTTCCTATTTATGTGCCCTATAATAATGCCATGTTTTTGTTCCTATTTAGGGTTTCCTATTTCTTTGTTTTCGATCGCAATTGATCTTAATTGATTAGAATGTTTTGATTGATTGGTTTGTTGAGTTTGCTTTTTATAATAAGGTGATCTTTTCTATTTGGTGATTTTTTTTTCAAATTTTACTTTTCTATTTTTAGAATCGGTTCCTAATATTCACTACAAGGCACATGTCCTTTATTGATCTTTATTTCATGTTCATGATTTATGTAAGTTGCTGCAATTTCTATTTTGGTTGATTTTTTTTGTAGTTTGCAATATCAGATATGGGATTGGGATCAATATCAAATAGTTTCATTCTATAAATCCTAACAATGTTTTTTCTGGTTTGTAATCTCTTCATTTGAGATTCAGGTGATTTCTCTTTATTTATTACTCTTTAGATTCTTCCTAATCAAATCTCTAATTTTTTGTTTATCCCTAATTTTTTTTAAAGATTTCTTTATACATACAAATTCTAAATGGACCATATACTAATATATAAACTTCAATAAAAAAATTTATGCTTGGTTTTTTCACTTTTTTTCTTTATTTTTTTATTCTTTATAATTGTTTTAGTGTTACTTTGCTTTGTATTTCCAATATTTTTAGTTATGTTATGATGCAGTATGTGTCGATAGCTTAAAGTTGCTGCTGAAGATGAGGATAAGCCAAAATGAGGAAGCATAGGCCTTACTAGTATTAGCCACTATAAAAATTGGCTGAAAGACACTCAATTTTTTCGTAAAGAAGGTGGATGCTCGGATGGATCCATCATCACCCAAAAGCAACCCTTTATTGTTTTAAAATGCAACTTGTGGATGGCATGCAAACCTATAAGATGGATATTATTATTAGTATAAAATTCAATGTTTTCAATTGTCAAGCCTCCGAAGAAAATATAGTGTAATTATAATCATTATTTGATCCTTAGAATTACTATGCATACTATACTTAATGAAAGATCAATTAGAGAAATGTGTGTGAAAATTAATGCTACCTATACAATCCGCATTTGGCACTTTGACATCAGACGAAATAGTCATCTCGGCCTCCAACCGAGGTGGCCTACCGAGTAGAGCTCGACCCAACATAAATCAAGTAACTGGGCAACTAGCGTGTAATAAAGGAAACTATGCATCGAATCCTTATAATGAAGTCGAGAATATCAAGTAACTTGGTAACGCATATCTCCCCATATATGTGGCCCAGGTGCATACTTTCGAACCCTAATTGACTCATTATCTCACTAACCTAGCATCCTCATAACCTACCCGCTGACTTGAGTGTTGGAGTGTCTTTGCAGGTACCCCTACCGACACGACCAGGAGCTGGGAAGGAAGAAGATTGTTCCTAGGGAGACCAGGAGGAAGACCAAATTTGGCAGGAACACTACCCATGCAATCGCACTATAAGTTGTTGAAATACAACACATTGGTTATGTAGCAAAGAGTTGTTTGCTTTCCTTCAATTTTTCCTTATTTTATTTATGGATAAGGTTTTATGTTGTTACTTAGTATTTTAATTTTAATTTTTTAGTTGCACCTACATGTAAAGGTTGGATTTTCCACCAATGGTATCTTTTTTCACAAAGATAAAAATAAAGAGATAAAGATAAAAATAAAATTGACTGTGTTAGGATAGATTTTGTTATATTTTTCTTTAAAAATGCATGTCAATTTTAAATATATGTATAAGTGATTTTTCTTCTCCTAAAATTAGCTAATAAACAATCAAGAATAAATATATATGATCAAAAAAAATAAAATAGAATGAATAAAGATAAAGAAGTTAAACAAAAGACATTTTCTTACTTTTTTTTTGTTTTCAATTTCTAAATTATTGTTTGTTTGTCCTTACAAATGTTTTATATCCTTTACTAACAATTATTTCATTTCAAATGCTTCATTTGTTCAATAAGATTGTTAAGTAAAATTATTTTTTACAATAAAAGGATTGAGTAAGTTGTTATTCTATATCATATTATAACCTTTTTTTACCATCATGATTTTTAATATAACTATTTTATTTATATTTTTAACTAATTTTATTTTTTATAATATATTTTAATTTATTGTTTAATATATTATATAATATTAAAATATATTTAATTTTAATTAATTTAATTACTATTAAATTTTTTATAATAATTAATTATAATCATAAAATTTACATAATAGATTTGACCTATACAATGTATGCATTAAAACGTTAGTTTATATATATAAGAGTTTTGTTTTTTTCAATTCCCATTTTCTAATGCAATTCAATGTCAATCCTTTTCTCACAATAAATTGACTTCCACATGACCAATTGACGTTAAACGTTAATGAACAGAATTTTAAACACACCACACACATACACACACACACACACACACGGGGAGGATGTAGGGCAGATGGTTTCAAAATGGATTACCCATTCATTAGATAGAGAAAAACACCGAGATTTCGTGATTTGCTGCCTAACTTATTCCAATTCATTAAGAGATCTCAATATTATGTCTTGAAAAGGACTCAAACCTCCACACTCTTTAGCACAAGATTTTGAGTCTCGCATGTCTACCATTTCACCACCAAGGCATCTTGAAAGTGAATCGTATTCCATGAATATGATATCTATCTAGTGTGTCATACTTGTTCAATTTATCTCTCTCAACTTGGATGCCATGAGGCAGACATTGGAAAGTTTTAATATAAGAAATAGGGATTCACAAATCCTCCAGACATAAAACATGCAGGGCCTTGAACCCAAATACATTACCGACAATGAAAGTAAAACACGTTAGTAACAAAACCTTCTTAAAAAAAAGGGATAAACTACATAAGCAATATATTGATTTTCTTCTCCAGCAATAGGTTCGATGTGATAACATCATCCTTTATAACGATCAAAACTAGTAAATCCATCAATCCACACAATTGTCTGATAAGAAGGTAATAGCAAAACCAAGGGGTCCCTGATTCGAGAGAAGGATGACTCTCTAGAAAAAAGATAAGAAAAAGGAAAATAATAACAAAATAATTCTCTGCTTTTTCATTCCATCCATGTCTCCTTATAAAAGGTAGTTGGGTACACAAAGGTGGGTCCTATGCATCTAACCCCATTATCTATTTTAATAAGCAATATAATGAAAATATTAAATTTGAAAATCCTTCATCCATTTGAGCTTAACAATGGTTCGTTTGGGTCTTCCATATAGGCCATCTTCATTTGCAGACTTAGTTAGTATATCAACTATTGCATCAACAATTGGGTCCATGGTTTGGGTCGTATCATTACCCTGCTCATGGAGACTGACTTTGTCCCCAAGGTCCACATCCGAATAAGTTTAAGCAAAAGTACGCAAGTTCTCCCAAGTTGCTTCTGCTTCTGTCAGAGAATCCCAGTGAACTAATACTTGGTCTTCGGGCCCTTGATTTCCTGAGATAGTCCTACGCCTTAAAATGCGGATGGGTTCGAGAATAGGATGCGAACCATGTGTCCTAGGTGGTAATGGGAAAGTTTGAACATTAGGATAGCCATGGCAGCGTCTCAACATCGATACATGAAAGACGGCATAAATCTTGGCAGAAGGAGGAAGATCCAGTTCATAAGCCCTGGGACCTATGCGGCGTAAGATCTAGAAGGGGCCATAAGCCACTGGACTTATGCGGCGTAAGATCTAGAAAGGGCCATAATAGCAACGTGAGAGTTTCTACAATTGACGACGAGCAACAGAGACTTGCCGATGGGGTTAGAGTCGAAGGTAGACCCAGTCGCCAACATGAAAGGTAACTTCTTTGCGATGTTTATCAGTAATCTGTTTCATACAATGGCGCATTGCAAGAAGATGTTCCTTGAGTTTAGTTAAAAGAGATTGCCTGCGTGCCAAAAATTCATCTAAAGTGGCAACCTTGGTGCTTCTCGCCAAATAAGAAGGTATAGATGGTGGTGGTCGTCCATATAGGGCCTCAAAGGGTGTCATGGCAATGGAAGAATGAAATGAGATATTGTACCAAAATTCTGCAAGGTGTAAAAACTGCGTCCACAACTGCGGTTCCTCATTCACAAAACAACGAAGATAAGCTTCCAAGCAGTGATTAAATACTTTCATTTGCCTATCACTTTGAGGATGGTAGGCACTGGAATATGAAAGGGTAGTCCCTTGAAGTTTGAAGAAAGCCTGCCAAAATTTACTGAGAAAGAATGGACCACGGTCAATAATGATGGACTTAGGTATTCCATGGAGGTGATAAATCTCAAGAGAGAGAAACACTGCCAAGGTATAGACAGTGAAATTAGCAGGCAAAGCGATGAAGTGTGCATATTTGGTGAGACGATCCACAATCACCCAGATAACAGTTTTCCCATCTGAGAGAGGTAAATGAGTGATAAAATCCATAGAAATGTCCTCCCACACTTGATTGGGGATTGGGAGAGGTTGAAGCAAGCCTACAAGGGCTTAGGTCAAAGCTTTATTTTGTTGGCAGATATGACACTGTGTGACAAATTGCTTAACTAATTTGTACATCGCAGGCCAATAGAAGGAAGCCACTAAACGGGTTAAGGTCGCCTTCATCCCAGAATGCCCACCAAGGAGAAAGGAATGAAACTCAGTTAAAAGGGACTCCTATAGACCGGAAGCAGCTGGTATGAAAAGACGATCACCAAAATAAAACAATTTGTCCTTAAATGTGAAATGTGAACGCATGGGGGGTTCGTCCTGCCACTTTTGAATTTATGACTGTCCTTCAGGATGAGTATTATAAAACTAACGAAGCCGTTCCACAAATTGCAAGACTAGTGAAGAAATTGCCAAAAATATATGGTCATGAGCTTCAAATTTGCGAGAAAGGGCATCAGCGACTTTATTGGATGCTTCAGGTCGATAATGTATCTCATAATCAAACCTCAATAGCTTATTTAACCACTTTTACTGTGCCGGTGTTTATATGGTCTGATGGAGCAAATTATGCAAACTTTGTTGATCAGTATAGATATGAAACTTGCGGCTTAACAGGTATTGTCGCCACTTTTTAACAGCTTCTATAATCACATACATCTCATGAACATAAGTGGAAGATGCTTGCAACTGAGGGGACATCTTCTTACTGAAAAAGGCCACAGGGTGTGAGTTTTGGGAAAGGACAGCTCCCATAGTTATGGCTGAAGCATTAGTATCAACCTGAAAAGGAAGATTAAAGTTAGGCAATTGTAAAACTGGCAAAGTGGTCATAGCTAACTTCAGTTGTTGGAATGTTGATGTCACCTCTGTTGTCCAAGAGTAATTTCAATAAATCAATGAAGGGACTTGCAATGGTAGCGTAATGGCGCACAAATCGACGATAATAGCCTATGAGGCCTAAGAAACCTCTAAAAGCAGTCAAGGAACGAGGTTTAGGCTAGTCAAGAATGGCTTGAACCTTGGAAGGGATAGCAAACACACCCTGAGCAAACATAACATGCCCCAAGTAGTCAACTGAGTTCTCACCAAAAACACATTTGGGTAGTTTGGCATAAAATTTGGAATTCATTAACAAGGATAAAATCTGGCGCAAGTGACAAAGGTGTTCCTCCCACGTTTTATTGTAGATTAATATATCATCAAAAAAATCCACCCTAAATTTGTGAAGAAATGGATGTAAGAGGTCGTTCATGGCAGCCATAAAAGAGGAAGGTGCATTGGTCAATCCGAAGGGCATGACCAAGAATTCAAAATAACCATCAATGGTGCGGAAAGCTATTTTGTCTTCATCCCCTTTAGCAATTCGAATCTGGTGATAACCAGAGTGGAGGTCAATTTTTGAGAATACTGTTGCACCATAGAGCTCATTAAGCAACCCATCTATGGTGGAAATAGGGTAGCGATCTTTAATCGTAATAAGGTTGAGAGCGCGATAATCCACGCAAAAACGCCAAGACCTATCCTTCTTCTTGATCAACAGAACTGGTGAAGAGAAAGGGCTAGTGTTAGCCTGTATAATACCATCATGGAGCATCTCAACAATTAATTGAGTCATCGCTTCCTATTGACAATGAAGGTAACAGTATGGTTTAATATTGACTGGTTAGGAGTTAGGGAAAAGGTGGATATGGTGGTCATGAGCTCGCGGTGATGGAAGTCTGCATGGAATATCAAATATAGGACAAAATTCTAATAGAAGTTGATGAATATCTGGGTTAGGGTGAGTGGGCATTGGTTGTAAGGGAGTATTCAAACTAAGGGCAAGGTAAGTAAAGGTTGTTGGTGAAGGTGGAATAAACATGATGTTGTATGAAGAAGCTAAAGATTGAATGTGTAAGGCTCGACGAAGTTGGTGATGGGTAAAGTGATGTGGGGAAAAAAAGTGTGTCCTGACAAAGTGATTTGTTGAGAATCATGAATAAAGGTTATCTAGGGAATGGAAAAATTTGAAAGAACAGAGCCTAACGAGCTAAGCCATGCCATCCCCAATACAACATCAGCACCCTGAATAGGGAGTAAGTATAAAGGTACTGTAAAGTGATGATGCTGCAATACTAAAGGCACATTACAACACAAGCCAACACACTAAATGTATTCACCATTCCCAACCATAACTGAAAAAGCAAGGGAAGGGGAAATTGGTGAAAAAGGCAATGCGAGGTTGCAAAATATTATGAGAACTACCAGCATCAATGAGGACAGACACCGGGTGACCCATGATGGTGCCCATAAGGCAGAGGGTTTTTGGCGCAGGTACCCCAGAAGAAGCTGTGGGAGAGCTGAAATAAAACTGGGTCGGCGCCAGTAGTAGTAGGGAGGAGGTTTATCGGCAGCAGGGGTGGCGCCAATTCTTGAACATCAAAATCGCCTGACGATAGCGTAGATAATGTAGCATTGTCATCACTGAGGAGTATAAGGAATTGTTTAGTGCTACACTTGTGACCGAGATGGAACTTGTCATCAAAATTGAAGCACAAACCCTTGGCACGACGGGCTTGCATCTCCACGGGTGTCAAACGACGTATGGGAAGGGGTTTGGGGCTGGTGGTAGGGGTAAAATAGGGGAAGAAGATGGTGGTCAGGTAGTGACAACCCGACGGTGGGGTGAAATAGTGTGTTGATCATAAAGTTTGGCTTCTATTAACTTGGCCAACCCTAATGCTTGAGAAAGAGAGTGAGGTTGCATAATAGCTAATTCACGTTGAATGTCCTTGCATAACCCCGAAATAAAACAGTTGAGGAGAGCCTCTGGCGATAAGCCGACAATTTGATTGGAAATCTTCTCAAAAGTAGTTTGGTAATCCACAACTAAACCCTCCTGCTTGAGTTTAAAGAGTCGGGCCTGGTGGTTTTCATAAGAGGAAGGGCCAAAACGAAGCTCCAAAGCTCGTACAAAACTATCCCACGTAAACAATTGGTGATTGTTAAACATCCACTTGTACCAATTGAGAGCATCACCGATCATATAGAATCCAATTAAATCCATGCATTGGGGTGGCTGGATTTGATAGTACTGAAAATACTGCTTTGCCTGGAATATCCAATCCAAGACATTGGTGCCGTCAAAAGTGGGCATGAGTAGTTTTGGATTAGGGGGGTAAGATAGGATAGGGAACGGTGGTGGTGAGGCTAGAGGGGGGTTTTAAATTCAGGCAAGGACAAAACCTGATTTTGCAAGCTAGTGATGACGGAGGCCAGTGCGTCATGACGTGCATCCATGCTAGCCTGCAAAGAATCATACAAATTATTGATATGAAGTTGTAGTTGTTCGAATTTTTCATGAAGAGAAGCTAAGGCTTCTTCAGTGACGTGGGTAGGTTCGGGAGGCATGATGTGATGGGAATGAAAGCACCAATGATAAGATGGTAATAGCAAAACCAAGGGGTCCCTGATTCGAGAGAGGGATGACTCTCCAGAAAAAGATAAGAAAGAGGAAAATAATAATAGAATGATTCTCTACTTTTTCATTCCATCCACGTCTCCTTATAAAAGGTAGTTGGTTACACAGAGGTGGATCCTATGCATTTGACCCCATTGTCTATTTTAATAAGCAATATAATGAAAATATTAAATCCAAAAATCCTTCATCCATTTGGGCTTAACAATGGTTCATTTGGGTCTTCTGGGCCATCTTCATTCGCAGATTTAGTTGGTATATCAACCGTTGGATCAACAATTGGGTCCATGGTTTGGGTCATATCATTGTCCATGTACTAGTAGAAGATTCAGTAGGCGGAGTATACGCACACACACGCAAATGTCTTGGCAAATCAATGCTTGATCCTTTCAATCAATAAAAAAGGATGCTCGAGTGAATTAAAGAGAAGGAAGGAGAATCTCCTCTCCAAGTCTGAAAAGGATACTATAATTGGATTTCCCACTTCATTCCTATTAATATCATTACCATACTATAGATTTTCACGTGATTTCCGTTTACATATAGCTTAGTAACACGATGAAGTTTCTGAAAGGTATTCCAACCAAGAAAAATTCAATGGTACGTTGCCCCAAAACTAGCTTGGATTGCGGGAGCTGCAGGGTCCCATAAATAGACATGTTAAATAAACAACAAAATTACCCTTGCTAACAACATTTTGATGTCTAACATTTTCGAAACGATAACTTTCATGTTTACTAATGCTGGTATTAACACTTATTTTATTACACGGCATAGTTTATATGGTGACACAAAAAGAGCTGCTTAGCATATGTGCAACAAGAACATGTAACTCCAGATTTAAAAGTACACGAGAAGTTTTATCACCAAACAAATCACAATGCTCTTAATTGTGCAGCATGAGCCTATCCAAGACACCGAAGCACACCTCAATTCTGCATTTACAAATAGAATGGGAAGCAATCAACTACCAAATCCTAGCATTCACTCAATATTGACTCTAACAACTTTCTTTGTTCTGCCCCCAGAATTGGTTCCTGCCTCATAATTTGATGGAAATCCTCTCGCTCTTCTAGCCGGCTCCAAATATGGAAGTGGCCAAACCTGGTTTCTGTTCTGCTTGCCACCACTAGAATCTACAACAGTGCCATGCTCAAAATTCAGACAATATTTAATTAAAAAATTCATGTTAAAAATCAGTTGTCATGAAACAATGATTTTACGTATGTCGGAACATTGACATTCAAATTAAACCACCATGGAAACATATCAATGTCATCTGTAATCCATTAGTTGACAACTCATAGAAGCACGCCCCATTTATAGACCATATGTTTAGTCATGCAAGTTTAGTAGCATAATTAAATATGGGAAAAAAAAAAAAAAAAACTAGATCAAAACATAAAGCACGGAACTTGTTAAGATTAGTAATATATGCACCAATGTGACTTTGGTTGCTCAAATGTAGTAGCCTGGTTATAAAACATGCTACACCATTATCCCCTTCACATACTTACATTGCAACGTCAGTACCTGCCACTTGAATCTCAATCTAAGCAGTTTGATGCCCAAAGAATTGAACATTTAAGTATAATAATTCTATGTGGTGCACAAGTAGTGCAATTTACGTCTGCAAATTACTGAAAAGATGTTTTGGCTCCAATAGGGAATGTTGCAACTGAAAAATGTTTAACTGTGATATAAAATCAACACTAAATGTCTGCAAAGAGGAGGGATGTGTAGACTTTAGATGCCATAAGAAAACCTTGATGCAATAACAAGGTTGTTCACCTGTTGCCATGTGACCTAGAAGTCATGAGTTCATATATAGGAAACATCATCTTTACCTTCTTCAGATCCCACCAAGGGGGAGAGCCACATGCATTGGCAGACCTTTTACTAGTTGTAAGAGAGATCCTCATTAAATTGTACCAAAACAATTCAAAACGAAGACGGAAAATTTTACTATGTGAAAACATTATGCTTATAACTATGCTGCTGCAGGGTAACTGCTTTACAGAGTCTTGTCAGGATTTCTCTCTCCATGCAGAGGATATAAAATATTTTAGGCAATTAACTTAAGAAGAGATCAATTGATCCAACCATATTCATTGTCCTTGTGATTCTTGTAGGGAACTTTAGCATAAATACAATTATTGAATTTTGAAAATTGAAGTTGAACAACATCTGTGAATTTCGTTTAGTAGTTTCCCTTATATAGAAAAGCATAGGATAACATCTATATAATTGTACAAGCTCATGAAACCAATATCCCCTCTAAATTGAACGACAAATTGCAATGTAAATTAGGTTCAGATCATTAAGCATCATGATTTCAGCCACAGATTATCATATCAATCATAATCAAATACAAGTATACAAGACAAAACACATAATTTTCCCATGTTAGCAAACAAGATATTTGTCAGAAAACTTGTGAAGTTGAACTAAAACTTTCAAACAACAGAAATTTGAGATAAAAGGAAACTATGTTGAACACAGGTCAGGCAGGATACTTATTGACTAAGAGGGAAAAAAAAATGAAAGCTTACCCTCCTTCCTCTGCACATCAAATCCGGGCAATTGTGCCATATTATTTCCTTTCCATGCTTCTTCAAATCCTGCAAGCTCATCTGAAATATTAAGAAACAAATAAATACATCAACATTAAAAGGAAAAAAATTTCTACCTCTCTTGATATTTTCAAACTAATAATCAAAGAAACCAGCATGAACAAACCTTCATTAAGATTGTGCAGTGTCTGTGTGGTATCAACCTTACCATCTGAATCAAGCTTCCTCAAAACTGAATGACCCTGCATACGTGATAAAAAAAGCTCAGTTTCTATATTAAAAATAAAGTCTACATTTCCTTTCGTATTAACACAGAGGTTAAACAACAGGACAAAAACCTGACCATAATAACATTCTCTTTTCTGATAGGAGGTTTGGTTTTATTCTTGATTGAAGAAAAAGACTAATATCATAACAATTATGAGTCTCCTTCAAGTTTACTGCACGCATTATATGTTTAACGCTCTTTTTGTCTACCTTAATTAACACTGACATTAGTTACAACTTACAAGAAAGGTACATTCTTAGAAAATCAGATAAACACACCTTGTCACGGATGCCTCTGGTGATCCTATGCGTTGCCTGGCCTGTTGTTGTGTCAGCTTCTTTGTTTTCCTCCATTACCACCTGATTTACAAAGATAGCATAGCATTAGAGCAAATACTACTACTACTAACAATAATAACAACAACAACAACAACAATAACTATAATCCTTGCAACAGTTGACACTAAGAGGAAGTCCCATACCCCATCAGCCCCCATCCTTCTACTTCTGGTAGAAGTATAATATGCACCATCTATACCGCCATATGTTACTCTGCTAGTCTTAAAAGAAAAACTGCGAGCCTTCGAGGGTTCGGCCATGTAATGGTCATTCTTGTAAGTTACATCACTGTTCTTCCCCTCTGCTAGCCGTCACACAAAGCAGTACATAGATTAGTAAATCAAATAAAAAAAGTTAATCCAAATACCTAATAATACAACAAAAAAAGTCTTATCCCACTAAGATCGGCTACATAAATTACACCACATCATTCGACTCATTGAAAAACCAAATGTGCAGAGAAATCTGTCCTGAGTGATTCATATTCAGTGTATCAACGAGTTTTATATTGGCTGGCGAGGGTCTAACACAACCCTTCTCTTTTACCTTGGCTTGGAACTGGCTATGAAACAATTGGTTGAGCTAATGGAAATACCTAATAATAACAAAAGGAAATAAAACAAGAACAGAAAGAGAACATTACCATTAACATCATCATCATCTGGATGCTCAACCAATGGTTCCATGGTCGATTTAGAATTTTTCTGATCAAAATCCTTGTCTCCAGTTTCAGGGCAATTATCAACCCCCTCATCATCAGACTCTAATTCTTCTATAACTATTCCTTTATCCCTGTTTGCCTTCTGCATAGCTCTTGATGCAGAAGTTGGACCAATAAAGCTATCAAATGGATCAGTGAAAAAAGGATCATCAAATGGATCCCTGCCTCCAAAAAGACTTGGCATCATACTACTATGAAATCCAAAGCCACCAGAATCTCCAAACCCTCTTGGTTCAAAAATGTTATCTCGAACTTCTCTACCCTTCTGCATATTCTTTATCTAATCTTCACAAAAGAAAATTCCAAAAACAAAAAACCACATAAATTACGCAATCAAATAGTTCATTCAACAATTCAGACTATAACATTAAACATATAATACTATACAATGCCCATAACTCCTAAACAAGTTTGGAAACACATGAATCCAGAAAAATGATCACAACAAATTAGCCCATCTATTACTTTATATTCATGAAATTGTTGTCACGTATAGACTTGAGAAATGTGGCTTACTAAGGAATATATAAAAGGGATCTCAAAACCTCAAGTTATAATGAAAAGTTGAAGAATTTGAAATGCAAATGATTTGAACGCAAAAATATATATATATATATATATTATACGATGAGATTACCTCACGACTAGGATAAGAATTGAATTGAGGGAGAGAAGGAGGCAGAACGAAACATCCTATGAAATGAAACTTTGTAATAAAGGGACCAATTTATCGGGTAGAGACAGGACGCGGAGGGAAGGACACGTGGATTTATTTACCTTCGTTTTACGTAAACCAGAACCTTCTCGCGCTCTCTCTATGGATGCAATTTTTAATACTTTTATACTTTTATTATGAGTCGACTTTTTTAGATTATCAAAATTACCAAATTGGGATAACTTTTTTTGAAAATAAAAGTAGGTAACTTACATTAGGGATTCACTTCCGATGTGTGAAGTAAATATTTAAATGAGTCGTATGTATATACTGTTTACGATTTTACTATTTTTTAATATTAAAAAAATATTAATTTATATGAGTCCTACCTGTAATAATGGTTATTTAATTTCTTTTATAACATAAGTCGTGTTTAGGATACTTTTTACTTACGTAATTTTTATTTAAATTTCTTTAAGTCAACATTTTTTTTGTGTACGATAATGACAACAAAGTTAAAATCTAAAATTTTACACATACTATTCAAACTCCTTATTACTAGGCCAATTTTAGTAGATTACTTAAGTCAACATTTGAAAATACAACTTATAATATTTATTATATTAATTTTTATATTTTTTATTTGGTAAATTTCTATGTCAACTTAGACACGTTCACCTCAAAAAAAAAAAAAAAACTTAGACACGTTCATTTATTTAATACTTCACACTACAGGTTTTTGTGCTAAATAATAATAATAATAATAATAATAATAATAATAATAATAATAATTCGTTATTGATAAATTTAAAATATATATTAAAAAAAAAAAGTGTGGATGATTTTAATGCGATTTGTCTCACAAAAAGAGGGATATTTATGTCTCACAATGAGGAATTTTTCTTGTCCATGGTAGTTGAATATTTCCATGCTAAGACTAAGATTAGTTCGATTCATTTTTAAGAAGAAGAAGAAGATTAATTCGATTCATTTCAGATAGTTCAGTGTAGACTAATAAATTTTTGGGTTGAGTTAATTTAGTTGCAGGTTAGAAATGGGGGCTGCCATTCTTACCCCAATTTTCGCTAATTTTACCTTATACTTTGTTTAGTTATTTCTTTAAAAAAAATATCTTTGATGAAAATGCATTTTTTTTTCGTTGTATGCGTTTTTATTATGTATTATACACAACAGAAAAGTGTTTCCGTTGCGTTGATAAATTAAAGGTGAAAAGAAAAGGAAAAGAGAGTAAAAAGAGAGTAAGAGTAAAATGAATATTTTATACATTTTTGTAAAAGTTGGAGTAAAAAAAAAAAGATGAGAATAGCACAACTCGTTAGAAATTTGTTAACCTGGCCCAACCTTATTAGGGTTGTGATACAGTACCGCAAGTGTACCGTATCGTTCTAATAATAAATATCGTTCTCTCTACAAGGACTGTGTGTTTGGCTTTGTAATTATCACAATTTAATATAAATTAAATAAGGAGAATTGAATTTAGGAATTTAGGTTTGAGAGCAAAAGAATTAGAAATTCAATTAAACAAGCAAATAAAATTGATATTAATTTAAGAGTTTAATGGTCATGCACTGTTAGTGTAAAAAGTTTTATATTGTCATCCAATAAAAAATCATCATTAATATGATTTTTAAAGTATTTATTATACAAGTCAACAAACTTACAATAAATGGTAGTTTGTGATTGGATGACAGTGTAAAACTACTTTACACTGTCAATGCATAACCATTAAACTCTTAATTTAATAAAAAAAAACTTCTAAGATCAAGGTTCACCATGTGACACTTACTAAATTAATTCCCTTACCCCATGCTCTTACTTGTTCTTCTTAAGGGTGAATTAACCTAAGGTACCCTTCATTCCCTTTCAAGATACGAAAGGGTGTCTAATCAAATTAGGCCTCTACTTTCATGGTAGTTGTGTTTAATTAGACCCAATGAGCTCTTTGTCAATGCAATTAATCCCTAAATGTTTCACCTACTTTCGTGATTTAGACCTAAGTTTCTTCCCTATAGTTCTAGTATTTAAGTTCACCTTTCGGTACTTCCTCAAATCCATAAGGTTATGTAAAACATGGCAAATCTGTTTCGCATAAAGAAAATCAATAAAGAAGAATCAAGAATGGAATAAGTATCACACAAGGATAAAAGAAATCAATTCATTAAATGTTCATGAGACTACACTCAATCCTAGAACAAAGATGACTACTCGCACATAGCCATAGAAAATAAACGAGAACGAAGAAAAAGCATTCAAACCGAAAGAGAAAGAGAAGAATATCATAATCCAAAGCTCTTGCTCTAAGCCGTAAAGAACACAAGGTTCAGACCCCTTTTTCCTAAGCCTAAGAAGTCTACATAAGTCTCCAATTACAAAAGGATCCAAGTCCAAAGTAAAAAGAAACAAAAAAATAAATAAAGATAATTTACGTCAGTAGCGTGCCACAGGCATAGCGTTTACCACGAGTAGCCCGTGGCACTTTCTCGTGCTTTTTCTAATATCTGCCACACCTATGACAATTGCCACGGTCAGCCTGTGGTGCTCTCTAGTTGAGAAATTCACATTTTTCTTCTTGTTTTCTTCAAGTATGGATGCTTGTGATCCCTTCCTTGCTTACATAAAGTCCAAGCAATCTCCCCGGTGCTTCTTCTTAACTTTAAATCACTCCAAGTTTCCAAAGCTAAGTCCATTATGCTAAACTTCCCCTGAAATTCACAAACAAAACACAAAAACATGCCTAAAAAGTTCTAAGCAAATAGCCTAAGGAAATTAAGAAAATCAAAGCTAAAGTCATTCTTAATAAGCTAAAATGTATGCAAACCTACATGAATTAAAATGCAAATTATAGTATAAAATGCTACGCATCAGGTTGTGGGCCAAAAGTCAATTCACGAGTTCATGCTTTTTTAAAAAATTTGAATTCTTAAACATAAAAATTTATTGATTAAAAATAATAACCTTTGTATTTTCAGCGGCTATGTTTGCATCAAGTTAGATAAAATCTATTATCTATTATATATTATAAAAGAAGGTTTTATAATATGGAAAGATGTCACATGGCAATACCATATTCATTCTTTTCTTACCCAAATTTCACATTTTTTTTATTCATATAAATGTATTATTATATTTAATTATAGTAATTAAAACATTTATAATTAAGACATTTACAATAAGTATATATTGTGCTTAAATTTATCAATTAAATAATTAAATCTTAAATTAATTTTGATTTTATATAATAAGAAAATTAATTTTTTAGATTTTATTGAATGTTATTTATAATCATGGTAATTATGATAATTATGGTAATATTTTTTATTATGATAATTAAAGTATTTATAATATATAATAAAATCTTTTTCAATTTATTGATTGTTTACTCCCAATATAATTATTAAATTATGATATTTTATTGCAAATAGAAACCAGATTGCTCTACAAATTGTAATACGAGATAATATATTATTATTGTGTTTGTAAAAAAAGATATAATTACCTTTTTTTTTTGGCGATTTTGATCAATCATTAAATCTTAAATGAATTTTGATTTTATATTACAAGATAAACAATATTCAAAATTTATAGAATGTTATTTATAATTATAGTAAATAAGACGTTTATAAATTAACAAGATGTGACAGTCATAAATTATTGATAATATATAAATAATTATTGATAATTATCTATTATCTATTATATATTATAAAGAAGATTCTTCCATATAGGCAGATGTCACGTGGCATTACCATATTTATTCTTTCCTTTCTAAATTTTATCGATTTTTTTTATTCATAAAAACACAATATTATATTTAATTATAATAATTAAGATAAACATAACAAGTATATATTCTGATTAAATTAATAATTAAATCATTAATTCTTAAATAGATTTTAATTTTATATAATATGGAAATCAATTTGATAAGTTTTATGAAATATTTTTTATAATTATAGAAACTTTTTGTTTATTATCATGATTTTATATTAATTACTATACATTACTGTAAATTGATTTCATAATATAAATAAATTGACAATTTAGAATAAAATTGGAGTACAATAAAATTTGAAGTGATGTAAATATGTTGATATATTTAAGGATAATAAAATTTAGAATAAGTTGATTGTTATTAGTTTTAGTAATTACCGTTGATATATGTGATTGCTTTTTCTTTTTTACTCAAATACTTTTATTATTTTATATATCAATGATTTATTGATGATTTATCATTCATTATTTATTTCCTATTAGCTATTACTTATAGACAAGAATTGAATTGTCAAATGCAAAATTTTTAAATGCATATATAGGGGTGGTTACGTATTGGTGGGTATTCTTCATTTATGTCATTTTTATTGGAGTAACTAATATTCTCTATTATAGTTCATAGAAGATTATCGTAGTATATTAAAGAAAAAGATCTAGAGATGGTTTTTCGCTTGACTAGCTTTGTAGACAATGAGGTAATTAATCATTAAATTTTGAGATTTGTTTAGAGTTTTATGTGTCTTATTGCTCCTCTTCTTTTTTCTATGATTGAAATGATGTGCATTATTTTATATATTTTTAGCAGTATGGTGAGGTGGACAAAGACTTCAATGAAAAACTTTTTGGTGTGCTTACTTCTGAATGGAAGCTCAATTGGTTGAAATAGAAAAAGTGCACAAGAAGGGGGGGTTGAATTGTGCATTTAAAACTTTTTTGAAACAAGTAAATAAGTATGAAAAACGTTTTCAAGCTTAAGGATAGAAAGAAGGACAACACAGAAAGTTTTTATATTGGTTCACTCAACTGGAGCTACGTCCAGTCCCTTCACCCAGAAGGTGTTTACTAACCAACCTTAGGTTACAAGTATTGTTCGTGGCCTCTTCAGGCTTTACACCACAATCACCCTAGGTTGCTCAATCCAAGTATTTTTTTTTACTAAGCCTTTCCAGGCTTTCACAACACAGACAACTGTTTTTACAAGGATATCAACTCACGTAGTGAGGATTTGAAAGATAAAGCTTAAAACACTCTAAAAATCTTTACAAGATTTTTGCTATCGTCCACTGGACGCTTCTATCAAATGTACAGAATATTTTTATGTTTGCTAAGATTTTTTTTTTTTTACACAAGGCATGTATATCTATCTTCGTTCTTCCTTGGTACATATATATAATCTTCAGGAAAAAGATCCATTGTAGAAGACTTTGACTTCATTATGCAAGGAGGGGCGTGCAAACTATCCTTTCGGAGTGATCAGGCACGACAACTTTTAGACTTTTCACCAAAATGGAAGGTACAGGATTGTGCTGGCGGTCTGCTTTTCTAAACATTCTTCATTCGGCATGGCAGCTTGATAAGTTGACTTGCTTTATCTGTTTTGTTGTGCTTTTGCACTGGAATGATTCTGATTGTATTTAATGCTTCAAACAATATGAACGTTAGATCACAAGAGTGACAATATGTTAGTTTCGAGGAAAACTAGCATAAATAAATTGGACGTTCAAATAAAACTTAGCCATTTAAATATTTGTCGTTGGAAGCTTGCACCAACTATTTGAATTTGTTCTTCAGACGGCCATCTTAAGTTGTTCACTGGACAGTCCTTTAAAGCGAGTCTTCTGGACGGTCTTCTTTTAAGCACGTCTATTGGACAGTCTTTGTTTAGCACATCTATTGGACGGTCTTCCTTGGTACGTCTATTGGACAGTCTTCTTAAGAGTGGCTTGTTTGCTGTGACAAGGTTAGTCCTTAAGCAGAATCTTGAACATTAATAAGTTTGTTATCTTCAAAAATTTGAGGGTTTAGACGCTTCTACGTCTTTAGTTCCAACAATCTCCCCCTTTTTGATGATGACAAACCTTACTAATTTTTAAGTTTTTGCTAGAACATAAAGGGACGCATAAAGGAGTTTTCGAAAGACTTACTATGCTCCCCCTGAGTATGATATTCCAAGTTTTGTATACTTTGAGACACAAGATATATTAGTTTAAATCCATATCGAATAACATTCAAAGTTTCAAGCATATTATACCTAACGATTATAGGATTTAATATAAGCAGAGCAACACTTAAAGTATATCAGATCAACTATGTATTTTATTTAACTGTACAGAGCATAAATTTGAAAAGAAACAACAAAAGCAAAGATAAAGAAAAAAAAAACAGAATGTGACAAAGGCAAAAACAAAATGCTTTCTTTCCCTTTTGTCATTAGCAAAAAGTAGACAAAAAGAAAAGGGAGGTGTCATCACTGTCACTGTGGCGATGGCGGAGGAGGTGGGGAAGGTTGAGAAGGATGTAGAAGGGCTTGTTGGTTTTGGAGAATTTGGTGAAGAAGGGTGAAGATGGGTTGAAGTTGGGTGGCAACATATTGTTGAATAGCGGGGTATGGGTAAAGGGGCAGAAGAAGAGATAGGAAGGCTTGCGGAGGCTTGGGAGCCAGGAGTAGGCAGTGGTGGAGGTGTAGGTGACGGTGGTTAGGAAGGAGTGGGTGGAAGAGCTTCAGAGGGGGAAGAGGTGCTTCCAGAAATTTTAAGTCTTGTACTGCAAGTTGGTAAAGACGAGGAATGGTCCAAGGGTAGGGCGATTGGAAGTTGTTTGGGTGAGTAAGAGCAGCAATCATGGTGTACAGAATAGAAGTTTTTGTACCAAGGAGTGGATGCTCGTTCGGTGGACGGACAAAGGCAGCTGAAGTGTCCGAAAAGTGAAAGACACGAGCTGGATGCTGTGTGAATTCACAGCTCGTTGCAGTTGGGATATTGGCCTTATCGTCTGCTAAAACGCCACTACTAGACGCTTCTTGTTCGCATATGGACATATGTTGGTGCCAGAAGCGTTTAGCATCATCCTGGTCCATGTCTGTATGAAGACGTTGAGCTTTGAACCATTCAAAGGAATGAGTTGGATGCGATTGAATTTCAGCTCTAGATGGCAAGGGTAAGGACGATGCCTTGGTCAAAATCTTCTTTTTTTTGCGGTTGTCATCTATGATTGGCAGTCTTAGGCAGACGCGATCTGGTTGAATGCAGATGGATGTAGAAGGTCGGATGTGTTGGGATGGAGGAATGTAGAGTGGATACTTCAAAGTTCCAGAACCTTTGAGAGTGTTGCAAAACATATGCTCAAAGGCAGATGGAAAGAATCCATCTTCTTTTAGGTCTATAGGCCGAAACTTCAAAGCTATAGGCCTTATATGAACGGTTAGCTTGTCCCCTGGTTTCCTTTGATGCAGAGCTGGCTCAGTGTCTTCTACTGGAGGTACTTTGTGTTGAAGTACTCCAGGAGGATGAGCATTGAGGCGTCAAGCTCGTACAACTCTGGGGTACCTCCGTCTGATAAACCGCTTAAGTGGCAAATGTTCAATAGCTTTAGGAAGCAGTGCTAGATAAGCTTCCGACGGTTGATGGACATAGTCGTCCATGTACTTGTCCATATCAAGTGGGGAGTAATCAAAGCCGAAGTCTAGCTCAAGAAGCTCTGGACGCAAGATAATCGCATTATCATCCATGAGGTTCTGTTGATTCCCTTCAACAGAAAAAAAGGGGCTATTTCTGTTTGATTTTCGCCAAGGTTTCTAAGGTGGAAAAGGTAGGGATGGGAATGATGGTTGAGGAGGAAGGTGATTTAGTAGGTTTGATGGAGAGATGTGTCTTAGATATGCCGGGGGTAGGGATGGTGCAGGTATAACCTTCATCACCAGGCAGCAACATGTCTGGTTTAGGTGTGGCTTGTGTTTCGAGTTGTGTTTGGGTAAGAGGTTCAAAAGGGTCAATAATAATTAATTCAACAAAGTCACTAACAGGTTCATCAACAGCAGAAGAGGAAAACTTACTTCTCTTAGACTGTGCTTCCCCTAGTGGTGTTTTTGCTAGTCGTTTGGATAGGACGGAAGTGGTTGATTGTTGGACAGGTGGAGGTTGTGGTTCAGCAGGAACAGAAACCATAATAGCTTTCTGCTTCTTGACAAGCTCACTAATGGGCTCATCATCTTTGTCATCAGAAGCGACAATCAAGCGTCTCTTAGTAGAAGCTTATGCCGAAGCAGGTGGAGGAGCAGAGGCAGCGATAGGAGTAGCTGCAAGAGGAGTAGGAGGAGCTGAAAGTCGTTGGGTCTTAGACCTTGTAACTCTGGTCGCTTGTGTCTTGGACAACCTCCTCTTGGTGGACGATCTGGTAGCAACTGGATTCATAAACAGTGCCTCGTCATCCATCAGCTCAGCATGCTAGACGCTTGACTCTACTGTCTACAGAGGTGCCATCTTAACAATTTTTTCTTTAACGTCCACTAATTTGGATGTGGTCTCCAAAGGCTTCAGCACGAACCCAGCCTTCATCTGTGCAACATTGTTGCGTCCAAACGGCAATTGAGTGAATCTATGGCCACCACCCAGAATCTGAATCTGGTTTTACTCTCTAAGAGATAGAGCAAAGAAAGCATGATACACCTACTGTTGCCAGAAAAGTCTGTTAAGGAGTGCGACGTAGGCGATCTGGTCGCGCTCTCCACGTCCTCTCATGGTCCTGTAGATGTTGCTTAGGATGAGGTGCGGCAGGTTGAACTATTGGCCTGTGATCATGTGGAACAGCGCAAACCTATGCAGAAAGGTAACACTATCCTTCGATCCAACCTTGTGAAGAATTCCCTTGTTCAGAAACTGCTAGACTATCTTCCCTTCTTTTATCAGTTTGTTGTATTCTACTGGCCCTTTGCCTTCTAAACCCATTAGAGCAGCATCAACCGTGTCATGTCCTCCAAAACTATCCTCCCAGCCATTCTTGATGTAGGACCCAGCCCACTCACAACCAATGGCTTGGGCAACACAGCCAAGGTCTAGTGTGACCTTAACTCCCAGAACAGTTCCAATGACGTCCATCTTTGAGAAAATAGCAGAGTTCCAAAACTGTTTGATGAGTTTTGGGTATATGATCTCGTTCAAGTGGAAGTAATTGAGAATTCCACATCTAAGCAAGTTGTCCTTTACATTCACACCCATGTCTTCCAATGCTTGGATATCGAAACGACTTTCGATAAGAACAACAGCCTTGTCTAGGCTTTTCACATGAGCCACGGCCTTTACAGCAGAACCAGCCTTTTCGGTTTCCATATTTGAGAGCTTGAAGGATTGTTAGGGTTTGAGAGGTTTCGAGAGAGAGAGAGAGAGTTCAGGTGGATTTGAGAAGAGGTGAGTGTTTGGTTTAGGTTTGAGTGTATATGAAGAAACCGAAGGGTTTTACTTTTTGGTGGTTCTTTGAATTTCGAAGAGAGAGGTGATGTGTAATAAATGTTGGTTGGGTGCTTACACTTCTCGAGGTTGGTTATACAGCGCCTCAGTGACTCAGATAGGAATAAAGCATTTATTTTCAAATCATTATAAGAGAAAACATTATTAAGTACGGATAAAGATTTTATGCACACATAAATGCAAGAATGCGAAAAGCTATGCAAGTGGACGATGAAATATTAGACACTACAAAATATTGGACGCTCAAGTCCTTGGACGGTCAAGGCATGTTGAATGAAACTATTCATTTATAAATTCCATACCAAAAAGATCTCGAATATGGATGAGTTTATCTTCAGGAAAAGGTTTTGTAAATATATCGGCCAATTGATTTTCAGTGTTAATAAACTGAATATCGACAACTCCCTTCTGAACATAATCTCTTATAAAATGATGTTTTATTTCAATGTGCTTTGCTCGAGAATGCAAGATAGGATTTTTTGACAGATTTATAGCAGCAATGTTATCACAAAAGATAGGAATGTTACTCTTGTAGATACTGTAGTCTTCTAACTAATACTTGATCCATAAAAGTTGTGAGCAACAAGATGCAGCTGAGACATACTTTGCTTCCGCTGTGGACAGGGCAATCGTCCCTTATCTTTTGCTCGTCTAGGAGACTAGATTCCCACCAATGAGGTGACATCCTTCACTAGTGCTTTTACGTTTTATTCTGTCTCTCACATAGTCAGCATCGTAGTAATCAACTAACCTATATTCTTTGTTTGACTTAAAACACAAATCAAGGTTAGTGGTTCTTTTTAAATATCTAAGGATTCTTTTAACTGCTGTTAGATGAGTTTCTCTAGGGTCAGACTGAAAATGGGCATATAGACATACACTGAACATAATGTCAGGTCTGGATGCTGTGAGATATAAAAAAGACCCAATCATACCTCGGTATGTAGTTTAGTCTACCTTTTTAGAAGAGTCATCCGGGCTTAGTACTGATGATGGATACATAGGTGTACTCATTTCCTTGGCATCGTCCATATTGTACTTCTTGAGAAGTTCGTTGACATACTTTGTTTGATGTATGAATATGCCATTCGTAGTCTGCTTTACTTATAATCTCAGGAAGAATTTTAGTTCTCCCATCATATTCATCTCGAATTGTGCTGTCATGATCTTAGAAAAATCCCTGCATAAAGCGTCATTAGTAGCACCAAATATAATATCGTCTATGTATATTTGCGCAATAATAAAGTGTGATTTGACGTCTTTGCAAAAGAAAGTGGTGTCTACTTTTCCTCTAGTAAAACCATTTTCTAAAAGAAAGGAACTTAGCCTTTCATACCAAGGTCTTGGAGCTTGTTTGAGTCCATATAAAGCCTTTTTTTCGGTTTGAAATCGTGTTTTGGAAAAGTATCACACTCAAAACTAGGAGGTTGCTTTACATAGACTTCCTCGTTTATTATGCCATTTAAGAATGCACTTTTTACATCCATCATATTACTATGAGTAGCAAATGAAAGTAGGATGCGAATGGCTTCTAATCTAGCTACTAGTGCAAAGGTTTTGGTAAAGTCTATACCTTCTTGTTAAGAGTAGCCCTAAGCTACAAGTCTTGCTTTATTTCTTACCACTTTGCCAGCTTCGTCTAGCTTGTTGCGGAATACCCACTTTGTTCCAATGATAGACTTGTCCTTGGGTGCAGGAACTAGCATCCAGACATTATTCTGTTCAAACTAATTCAGTTCGTCCTTCATGGCACTAATCCAGCCATCGTCCAAGAAAGCTCTGTCCACTGTTTTTGTTTCTAGTTGAGAGATCAAAGCAGCTTGAGCTTGCTCCTTGAAGGTTGATCTTGTCCTAACATGATCTTGAACGTTTCCAAGAATTTGATTATCTAGATGATAGGTCTTTATTTGCCAAGAACGTCCAAATGGTTCCTTTTCTTCTACTTTTGGATCATCCATCTGATCTCTGAACGCTAAAGATCTGGCATCTTCTAGCTTCATATTTGCAAATGAATCGTTTAGCTCTAATATTTCTTTATCAGGCTTATTGTCATTGAACTTAACGTGGATGGCTTCTTCAACTGTTAAGGTTCTAGAGTTGTAAACTCTATAAGCCTTGGATGTTTCAGCTTAACAATATTCCATCATCACACTTAGAATCAAACTTTCCAAGATTGTCCTTAGTGTTTAAGATGAAACATTGACATCCAAAGGGATGAAGATATGATATGTTGGGCTTTCGTCCTTTCCACAATTCATAGGGAGTCTTTTTCAAAATAGGTTTTATATAAATTCTATTTTGTACATAACATGCAGTGTTTACGGCTTCAGCCTAGAAGTGCCTAGGAGTTGAGTTATCATTTAGCATGGTTCTAGCCATTTCTTGCAATGACTTGTTCTTTCTCTATACCATACCATTTTGTTGTGATGTTCATGGTACAGAGAAGTTGTGGAGAATTTCGTTCTCCTCACAAAACCATTGAAAACTTTCGTTTTCAAACTCTCCTCCGTAATCACTTCTGATTGAAGCTATACAAACACCTTTTTCATTTTGGATTCTTTTGCAAAAGATAGAAAAGATTTTATATGACTCATCCTTGTGTTTTAAGAATATAACCCATGTCCATCTAGAGTAGTCGTCCACTACAACTAGTCCATATCGTTTTTCATTAAGGGATGTTGTTCTAGTTGGTCCAAACAAATCAATATGTAATAGCTCAAGAGGTCTAGTTGTGGAAATAATATTTTTTGATTCAAAAAAGCTTTTTACTTGTTTCCCTTTTTGACATGCATCACAAAGAACATCAGACTTGTAAGCAAGATTTGGAAGTCCTCTTACGAGGTTATGCTTATTTAGCTTTGAGATTAATCTCAAGCTTGCATGTCCAAGCTTCTTGTGCCAAGTCCATTGATTCTCTTTGATGGATACTAGACATGATACATTTTGATTTGTGAGGTCAATTATATCAATCTTATAAAGATTGCTTTGCCTCTTAGCAGAGAATAATATGGATCCATCTAGATTCCTGACAGTACATTTGTCTTTGTCAAAAAAGACATTGTATCCACTGTCACATAATTGACTTATGCTCAGTAGATTATGTCTGAGACCTTCAACATATAAAACATTTTCAATAAAGGGGAAGGAATGCTTAACAATTGTTCCTATACCTGTGATCTTTTCCTTCTAGTTCCCTCCAAAGGTGACCCATCCACCATTCTTGGGTTGTAGGCTTTGGAACATACACCTTTCTCACGTCATGTGTCGTGAGCAACCATTGTCTAGGTACCATGACTAGGGTCTTCTTTCAGTTGTCAAGCAAATCTGCAACAGGGATGATCATAGACTTAGGTACCCAAATGGACTTGGGTCTTTTTCTATTAGTTCTGAAGGCATTGAATGCCTTCTTCGTTGGACGATATCTACATTTTTTTGATTCATGCCCATTCTTTCCACATATTTTACAAAAGGTTATGTTTTTACTAGGTTTGTAATTTTATTTCTTAACAAAACCAAGTCCAGATTTATCATGAGGATTTCTTCTATAAGATAGAATTTTATTTAGGTTCTCAGTTCCACTGATAAATTTGGACAAACTTTCTTTCAGATAAGTAACTTCTTTTGAAGTTCTAAGGCTTCATGAGAATATATCTCTTCTAAAATGTTCTTTGTTTTTAAAAGCTCATTTTCTTTTAAAACCTTTTTATGCTCTTCGTTGAGCAAATTGAATTCTTTTGTTATTTTTGAAATTTTCTTTTTTAGTTCTTTATATCCCATTGAGAGAGTTGAGGAGTTAGCAAGAAAATCATTATAGGCTTCTTGTAGTGAGATTAAGTTATCGAAGTTTACCTCTTTGTCTTGCTTATTGTCTGAGCTATCAAAGCTGGTCCCCGCCATGAGACACAGGTTGGCTTCTTTCTCTCCTTCTTCATCTGATGAAGATAAGTCCATGTCTTCCCAGGTAGTCATGAGACCCTTTTTCTTGAAGAACGTCTTCTTTTTGTCCTTTTGTAGACTGGGACATTCAGCCCTGAAATGTCCAGGCTTCTTGCATTCATAACAGCCTAAAGGACTCTTTTCTTTTGGTGCCTTGTTAAACTTCTTTATGAAGTTTTTGGCTCTGGATCCTCCTTCTTCTTCCACATAGCCTGTATTTTTCTAGAGATGAAGGATATTTCATCTTCATCAGAGTCGTTCTCTTTGGACTCTTCCTCAGAGGATTCTTCCATGTTTAGGGCTTTGGACGATGATCCTCTAGTGGACGTTGGACGCTTAGTGCGATGGACTTCTTCTTCTGTCCTTCGTCTTGCCTCAACTCTAGTTCGTGGACTTTAAGAGTTCCAAGTAAGTCTTCCATTGAGAGTGCTGTTAGATCCTTGGAAGCTCTTAAAGTTGTAACCTTGCGGTCTCCAGTACCTAGGCAAACTTCTTAATATTTTGTCAATGTAATCATAATTGTCATAGGTTTTGCCTAAGGATCTCAGGTTATTTATTATTGTTTGAAATCTACCAAACATGAGTTCGATGGTTTCATTTTCTTCCATAGTAAAGAGTTCATATTATCTTACGAGTAAGCTCAACTTGGACCTCTTTACTTATGAAGTGCCCTCGTAGGCAAGAGCGAGGGTGTCTTACATTTTCTTAGCACTTTTTAAACTATGTACCTTTTCATATTCAGATTCAGATAAGACACACATCATAGCATTTCTAGCGTTTGAGTTTAGAAGATACCTCTGTTTATGAGATTCTGTCCATTAACCTCTCAAAAGCTCCACCCCATCATGGTCAAGGGGCAGGTAGTCGCCAGTTTCTACTACGTTCCACATGTCTATGTGACATGCATCAAAGAATGCTATCATTCTCTGCTTCCAATAATTGTAGTTCTGATCTTTAAAGAGAGGCGGTCTGTTAACGGCTTGTCCCTCTTTTTCCATGAGTGGTCAGGATCATTTTTATCCTTGTACTGTTAAATGCTCAACCCCAAGAGGCCGAGCTCTGATACTAATTGAAATAGAAAAAGTGCACAAGAAGAGGAAGTTGAATTGTGCGTTTAAAACTTTTTGAAACAAGTTGTGAACACCTATTTTTGTCCCCTTTTTTTATTTCCTCCTTTATTTCTTATTTATAATTATTGTTACTTTTAGTTTCATTTTCCCTTTGACCCTTTTTGTTGCTATTTGATTTGGATTAGCATAGGCCCAGATTTTGCTATCTTCCTTTTTAATTATATTAGATCAATCTCAATCCATAACAAAATAGCATAGGCAAATAAGTAGAAAACCAAAAAATGCTCAAATGAATAGTTCGAAAGCTTTTTTATGAGTCTAGTTACAATAAAAAAATAATGATAAACAAAAAATAAAAAAAACAATAAAAAAATGAAAAAAAATGAATAAAGCAATTCCAGCAAGTCATCCTGGCAGACGGGCCTTTGCTCTTTTTTGCTCACTTTGACTTCTGTGCTCCCCTTATGCAATCTGCCCCAATACGAGAAAGGATAACTACGCAGATGTTGACGGCACTGCTACGGCATCAATGGCACCCCTGTAAGGTTGATCTTCGTGCACATCTCTCTGCCCTAGAGCAAGTAAATCAAACACATGAAAACAAAATGAAGCTGCAAAAGGAAGCTACAATTCTGAATAATGAAAAAAGCTAAAACTCATTAACATTGGATAAGAAAGATTTTGAAATCCTCAATTGGAAAAGAGAGGATTAAAAAGATAAAGAGAGAGTAGGAGAGGAACTCACGACAGAGTTTCTGTGTGCCTATAAATTGGCCCAACATGGAACAGAAGAGGGGGTAAGTCTGAAAATCGCACACAGAGAATAGAAAGGAGAGAAAATCACATTGAAGAGTTATCCATCCTCAAGCTCTAGAATGGACTGTATTGGGGAGTGTACCATTCAGTTGTTTCTCTAATCCCAGGCAGCGGCTACCATAAGCAAAACAGGCAAGAAGTCAGTGAATCTTTAGCTTTAAACTTTATCCATTTAGTTTGTTGATTATATTTGTCATGTTTGTCCACTTTGCTCCCCCTGTCTCACACGTGCAAGATCAACATTTCACAATGTAGTTGCTCGATCTGTATATGATTTTCCTATCATCTTTAAGTGTATTTAAGATGCTCTTGATTTTCTGTAATAGCAAACATAAGTTTCAAACAAGGGACTTAATAAAAAATTAAAAATAAAACAAAAACATATGAAAGAAAAATAGCAAGATGAACTGAAAAAGAAATAGTTAATATTAGTTCCCTATTCCCAAACAAACATCTGGAACCTACACACAACCACCAGTACCATCAAAGAAAATAAAAAAGAATCCACCAGATCAATACTTTCCAAACCATTCCCTACACCCAAACTGCTCATGAACCTGACCACTGACAAACGCATCATCACAAACCCATCCCTCAACCAATTTAATTGCTAATGATAACATAAAAAGCACATGAACTGCAACTGAGGAAAGGCAACCCAGCAAATGTGAGGAGCCAAGAAACACAAGAGGTCGCGCAACGCTAGAGAATGACCATCACCGTGCACGGCGATGCCTCATCCTTCTTCCCTACCGCATTCCTTCGCCTTCTCCGATCTCCTACGGTCATCTTACCAGAGCCACACCGCCGTGTGAAACCCAACACCGCCGCGCGAAACCCGTAGCCACTCACACAAACTGCGACAACATCGCTTCGCAAACCCCAACGTCGCCGTGTGCTTAAAGCCCCGCCGCCACAAGCTAACACCACCACTGTATCTCCCCTTCTTCCTCTCGCTCTCACACGCTTCCCTTTTTTTTCTGATTCAAGAACATTCCAAAAAGGTGAGAAAGACCCCTCTGTCTTGTTTTCTCCGCTTTGCTTCCGTTTGTTAGTGGTCTCATCATGAACGGCTGTGTAATTGGATTTAGCCTATTTTGTTACTTGCCTTTTCACTATGGCTACCGCTTAGTAACAATGGGCTTAGCCCACAACGTTTATTTATTTGAATTGAAATCTAAATGTAAAAGGCACTAATAGCTCATTATGAAGTAAATATAAAAAGAGTTATCATTTTTCCATGGTGTTATTATATTTTCATTCCTGATTCTATTCGCTATTTATTATGTCAAATATATTAAATTCAAATTTGTTTTCTTTTGTGTCTTCACGTGTATAAGAAAGGAATAAAAAATAATAATAAGAATAAACATAATAATTTTCAATTCCCTTTTTAACTATTAAAAGCAAATATTTATAAGATCTATAACATAAAAGGATGAAATCTTTAATAGAGAAAGGATTATTTGGATGCGACGTTCTCTTAATCCTAAGGCTTACAAACACAAGCTATGACAGCTTGTTGCCTTATAGCTATTCTCTACATTAAAAAATGCAAAGTTTCTATTTATAATAAGAAGAAGGTAAAACAACCACTAAAATCAGGTTTCATAATTTAGCTCAATATTTTGATAATATTAAATTCTTCTTTAAAGGAAAGATTAATTAGATGCGACATCTCCTTAATCTTTAGATTTTGAGGTGTAAGTTGTACAACTTGATGTCGTAAAACTCATATCTATGGATAATGAATAAAGAAAAAATGTTAAATTAAAATTACTTTCTTATGAAAATAAATATTGGATTACAAGTAAAATAATAGATTGGCTTAGGTGTACACCTCTGTCAATTTTATATTAGGACGTATGAGCCGTGACAGCTTAGAAATCTCAAAATTAATAAAAATAAAAAATATCAACACACAAATATTTTCTACCAAAAGAACTACGTGAGTTTGATTCTCCATTGCACCAGGAGATACGTAGGAGCAAGGACCCGCTTCTCTCGATCTCAAAAATAATAAAATTTAAGATAAAATAAAAATATTTTTTATAATAATAAAATTCTTCTTGTAATTATTTTTAGGGTGAGATAAATATTTTAAAAGTCATTAATAATTTGCTTAATCAATTAGAGGTAACCATCTTTATGACGAAAGTTGTAGGATGTTAATACCTTCCCTACACGTAATTGACTCCCGAACCTAAAATCTGATTTCGTGACGATTTTCTTTTTAGGTTTTTCCAATGTTTTTCCTTAATAAATATTGGTGGCAACTCCTCTTTTTTTTAAATCTTTTTCGCCGTCTCGCTGCGACCCGGTTGTGACACAAGTAAATAAGTATGAAAAACTTTTTCAAGCTTAAGGATAGAGAGGAGGATAACACAGAAAGTTTTTATACTGGTTCACCCAACCTGAACTACGTCCAGTCCCTTCACCTAGAAGGTGTTTACTAACCAACCTTAGGTTACAAGTATTATTCGCAGCCTCTTCAGGCTTTACACCGCAATCACCCTAGATTGCTCAACCCCAAGTATTCTTTTTCACTATGCCTTTCTAGGCTTTCACAACACAGACAAGTGTTTTTACAAGGATATCAACTCACATAGTGAGGATTTGAAAGATAAAGTTCAAAACACTCTAAAAATTTTTACAAGATTTTTGCTATCATCCACTGGACGCTTCTATCAAATGTACAGAATATTTTTATGTTTGCTAAGATTTTTTTTTTTTACACAAGGCACGTATATCTGTCTTCGTTCTTCCTTGGTGCATATATATAATCTTCAGGAAAAAGATCCATTGTAGAAGACTTTGACTTCATTATGCAAGGAGGGGCATGCTAACTATCTTTTCGAAGTGATCAGGCATGGCAGCTTTTAAACTTTTCACCAAAACGGAAAGTGCAGGATTGTGCTGCGGTCTGCTTTTCTAAACATTCTTCATTTGGCATGGCAGCTTGATAAGTTGACTTGCTTTATCTGTTTTGCTGCACTTTTGCACTGGAATGATTCTAATTGTATTTAATGCTTCAAACAATTTGAACATTAGATCACAAGAGTGACAATATGTTAGTTTCGAGGAAAACTAGCATAAATAAATTGGACGTTCATATAAAACTTAGCCGTTTGAATATTTGTCGTTGGAAGCTTGCATCAGATATTTGAATTTGTTCTTCGGACGGTCATCTTAAGTTGTTCACTGGATGGTCCTTTAAAGCGAGTCTTCTAAACGGTCTTCTTTTAAGCATGTCTATTGGACGATCTTCCTTAGCATGTCTATTAGACGGTTTTCTTAAGAGTGGCTTGTTTGCTGTGACAAGGTTAATCCTTAAGCAAAATCTTGAACATTAATAAGTTTGTTATCTTCAAAACTTTGAGGGTTTAGACACTTCTACGTCTTTGGTTCCAACATTGGTGAGTTTTAGCATTGTATTTTATTCAATTCAATTTAATTCATTATATTCTAGCACCTTACATTGTTTTGTTTAATTTTTGTTTCATTATTTCATTCACAAGTGTTATCTTCTGATTTTCCTACCTTCATGGGCTATGAAAATTGATCGTAGTTGAAACAAATTTCATGCTACTAATGGATTTAGAAAAGACAATAATTTATCATTCAAATTTCTAAGCGAAAATATAATTATTGTTAATGTATACGAAGTTGGTGATTAGGTTTTTTTTTTTTTCTATTTGTATAAAGATAGGAATATATGAGTTTGAATGCAAATTTTCTTATATATATATAAGGTAGTATTTTTTATCCTTTCTTACTCTTTGTTATAATGGGTTGTTCTGTGTCATTGAAAAATGACTATAATAATAATTATGTTTATCATTAGGGTTATATATGATTATGCACAATTCATAATCAAATAATAATATATAATATATATTTAATAATAATAATAATACAATTTTAATTTGATGGTTTCCATATAAGTTGGTAATTTTTGTAAAACAAATTAATGTGATTTTAGAGATGAACAATTATTAAACTTCATTCTTATTATCTCCTGGATTTTGCTAAAAATTATTTTAAAATTTAGAAGTTAAACAATCAATAATTTTCAATAGAATGTATTTCATTAAAAAATATTAAGTTTGCCTTTTGTTCATTTAATAATAATTTAGTGTTATTATCTTGGAATATTAGTTTTAATAAAAATTTGAATTTATTAAAATAAGTGTTATTTATGCAATATGCTAAAGATTATATGTGTTCATTCATTTGGAATATTAATTCATTTACTTACTTTTAAAGCATTTTGCTGCTACCTATTATCTTAGAAATGTTTGTATTGACATTCTTCATTATATTTTTAATTGGGGTGGTTGAAAATGGACATTTATTCATGCACAACTTTTCATTGAAGGGATTTTCACATTTAATCTTAATTATATTTATTTATAATAATCTCATTTATATCAATTGAAAACAATTGATTGGTTGAAAAATAATTGATATTCAACATTGCTAACAAAACTTTTTAACAATCATTTGAGACATTTCGAGTCATATAAAGTGCTTGAATTATTTTTATTATAAACAATCTATCCACATAAATTTTTTGAATTATTTAGATTTCAATCAATATAAATTAATTTCAATCAATTTATATTGATTTTAATATGAGCATATATAAGTTTCAAGTGTAAATATATTATTATAAGCAATCAATCAATGTGAATTATTTGAATTTTAATCAATGCAAATTGTTTTCTAATTAATATATTTTTTAAAAATTATAATCAATATAATGATAATTCATTCAAAAAAAACTAATATATGCGTTAATTGATTTAGAAATAATTTGGAAGTGATGTAAACACGTTGATTATTTGAGTGCAAAAAAATCTAGAATAAATTTATTGTTATTGGTTTTAACAATTATCATTAATAAATTTGATTAATTTTCATTTCTAAATTTATTAGTGTTATTCTCACTTATTTATCACTAACGAAACCTATTAAAATTTGTTAGTGTTATTATTTACCACTAATTAGGAATGTTTCTTTTTTAAATTTAACTCACAACAAAAATGTCATTGTTGTTTTGATTCTAATTCTATTAATCATTATATGTCATTTATTACTTATATTTTTTATTAAAAATATATATTATATCTAATATTTATTGTGCGATGAATCATTTTACCGATCAAAATTATGGTTTATGAATATTAAGACAAATCAATTAGTATAGTTGATTAAAAAGACAAGAAATTATTATAACAAGGAACTTCAATTGATAAATTTTGACAATGATTGATTATAATTATGCCACATGGATTGTAATTTAGAAATTGTAATTTTAATTTTTTATACATATTTAAATATTTATATACATATTTATTAACCTATATTTTTTTTAAAAAAAATACATTAAAAATTATAATGATATAAAAAATTATAAATTGTAAACCTAATACACGTGCAAGGCACGAGTTATTATACTAGTTTAAGTTATAAAAGAGCAAGTTAAAATTAAATTAAACTAAATTTTCTGAAACACCTTGTATTTTTTTTTTTAACGAGTTAAAGTAGCTAATTTATTAGATTTGGCCCCATTTTAACAGGGTTATTCGACTTTTTGTACACTCTTATAAATTAAATTACACAATTTTTCTTTACTCTCTTTGCTCTCTCAATTAGAAACATTTTCTCTCCTTTTAAATGTACATTTCACATACTACTCCTAAACATAGTAAAAAAAAACTTTTCTTTCAATCATCTCAAACTACTCTTCTTTTATATTTATCTATATATTTGATCTTCTTAATTACCTATCTCTTTAGATGTACCCTCTTTTATATCTATCTTTAAATTAAATTTAAATAGTTTACTTAAAATTTTTATCAATAACTAAAAACAACTTATATCACAATTTAAATGGTTCATTATAAATCTAAAAAAACCAACGGAGGTTATATCTAGTAGAAGAAGCTAGTCTCCCACAAGTCCACAACATGGTGAACTAAGGTTTTGAATCCTCACACAAAGAGGTGTCCACATTTAGTACCTGACCGTGTTTCGAACAAGATTGTCTCCGAAGAAATATGCCTGTGAAAAACCAAAAAAAATATAAATCTAAAATATAATTTATATATTAAAAATATTTACTTATTGTGAATTTTAATTATAATATAATTTATATATTAAAAAATTATTTATTATAAATTTTACTTATGTAAAATAAATATTTATTATGAACAATACACGTATAAAACAATAGCAAACTACACTTTAGTAGGAATAATTATGGGTCTGAATAAACTCAATAGATCAAATCCCTCATTATATACAAATTTGGGTTGGTATGATAGTTATTTTTATTAAATCTTTTTAATTATTTAAAATTTAAATAATAAATAATTTGTGTTTTTGATAAATACTTTTAATTTCGTTAAACATTTTTTTTTAATTAATAACTTAAAGACATTCATTAATATTTTCCGGTAAAAAATTCGGTAACATCAAGCCAGGTTATAAAAAGTTAAACTTGACCTGCCTTAACTACAAATTGAGAGGTTTTAAGTTCAAACTTCGTTGATACCATATTAATTTCTCCTATTAAAATTATAATAATTAGCCACTACCTTCTTTCTAAAATTATCTATTATTTAGTTATTTTATGTCCTTGTCGATAAATGTTATTAAAAATGTTTATATCATTTATAACACCTTTCACAAAAAAAATTAAAAAAAAAAAACCTCATAATGACATTTGACACTTTCCTTTTCATATATAAGTTTACGAATTGATATACAATTGGATCTCTAAAAGTAATATTTTTTGTTGTTTTAGTCTGAGATTATATTTTTATACAAATTAAACCCTACAAGTATTAAATCGCTAACAAATTTACCATACCAAGTTATCAACTTGTAATCAATTTCATTTTTCAAAAGACTAACTAATTTTTATTCATGATAACTTTTAAGAATCAAATAATAGCTCCAGAAGACAATATGTATATCAAATGCAAGCCTATCTAGGTGCAAGAATAACGCTTGGTCCAACGGTTGACCCTGCGCCTCTGATTTGTGCCTGGTAACGTTCAATAGTTTCTCAGCAACCAGAGTTGCCCCTTTTCAAGTTTTTCATTCAATTTCAAAAAAATTAACATTTTGGTTAACATAATTAAACAAAATATTGGGAGGGAGAGGTATTTTGCTTTATAAAGTTACAAATTGTTGGCTTTAAATATTCAATCAAATTTCATTCATAATATCAGTGCTTGACTGTCTATTTTAAAAAAAATAAAAAAATCAGTCCTTGACCATAAGCTGAAGGTAAAAACTTTTTGGGCACATCGGCTATAACAAAATTTGAACTTATGACCTTGTCCAAACTTCCCAAATAAGTAACTTAATCCTGGAATTATCCTCTACTTATACTTTAGTCCTTAAATCTAATTATGTACAGGTAGTGATTAAATTTACAAAACTCATTTTGTTCTTAGAAACTCGTTTGGTTTCCCAAGGTGTCTCCCACCTAATAGGTGAGAAACTAATCTCTCATATTACTGTCAAACGCTAATGTAAGAACCCTCCCAGTAGTTCTTTTCAGAAACTATGATAAACAATAAAAGACTGAGTTAATTGAATTTCATAAATTTAGGAACTAACTCATTGACATTAATTAAATTCAGATAATCCGCAAGTGGAGAATAAATTCCAGCACTAAAAAATTGCTTTCACTCAAAAATTGAATAAAAAAGAAAGGTAAGAATGTTGCATTCCTTGACAGACAGTTCCTAACATTTATGTGAACATAAACACATTAGCCCCTCAAATCACCATCACACCACCCTGCCCCCCCATTGCTCCCTTCATTTCAACATGACACAAGCACCTTTAAAAAAACATTTAAAAAAAAAAAAAAACAAAACACCATACTAGGTGTCTGTGCAGATGAATTGCGAGGGGCCCACATTTACTTACACGCCAGATTCTGTTAGAGAGTGAAAGTGGAGGGTTGTGGTGTCTCCATGTCTTTTGTTACATGATGTGGATATATATATTAGCTTTTAGAACTATTGGGAATCGAAGTCAGGTTTTGATGGATAGTCAAGACCTTGAAGAGCTGGCATCCTTCGTATATCTTCATCTGAATAAGCTGGGATGAACCAGTACTTCTTGTCCATCCCAAAAACCTGATATCAAAGCAACATCAATCATAATGTAACCACAATCCTAGTTACATTATTCAGTAATAATACCAGAATGAGAGCACCCCCAGCATCCATATACACGGTACCCGAGATTCAAAATGAAAAATATCACATGGTCTACTAGCACATTTATTTATTTGTCATAAACCAATTGTCCCAAAAAAGGATTTGGATCCTCTCCAATTACTAAATAACAAGATACAGTCCTGCTGGAAAGAGGCATACATTTTTTATCATGTCCATCAAGGACTCACCACAATTGGTTATAGTTTCTTTCTAACAAGATCATATCCTGTTATGCAAGAACTGGAGTGGATCCAACATGAATGGTTTTATACTTTTATATCTCTAACATGCCCCCCTCACACAAGAGCCTATTTGGCTAGAAATGTAGACAATGTACACTTAACTTTTGCTGAAATTTAATTTTATCTAGAAAAATGGAGGCAGTAAGGATCAAACTCTCGACCATTTCATGTCACAACTCACGAACCATCTATTGCAAAAGCTTGACTCATTAAGTGAAGACAGATGAATGATTTTATACTTTTGTATCTCTTAACATTGTGTGTAGGATATAACATATAAGATAGTACAAGATCAACATAATTCCTACACAAACACCAGCATTTAAAATTTAGTCATTCCTAGCAAAAATCTAAAGAGAATATTAAAACATCAAGGTGGTGTCACCCAAATTCAAAAAACTAGAAAACTAGGAACTATAGGGCTGGTTTTTAAATTTAAGTGTTGCTTCTCAGCTGATCCATTTTCAAGCTAAAACTAGTTCAAAGAAAAAACAATGTAAAGTTGGTTTTATTGTATTCCATTGTTATGAATGGTTAGTTTTCTTTTTTAAATTATCTCTTCACTTTCTCTTAAGATTTAAATTAAATCTTTCCCTACCTATGTTCTGTTTCTCTCTATGTATTTAAATTTGTAAATGATTTTATAACTGGATTAAGACAAATTTTAATCAAAGTAAGAATAAATGAAAACTAGTTAAAAAATAACCAAAATTATACAGCAAGTTTATCTTAAACAATTCTAAATCAATTTTGAGGGTTGTCAAACTGTCCATTAATTTTCAAAAGCTAGTATTATTCATTGTAGACACAATGTGACAGAGACCTTTCTATAATAGTACAAAAGTTCAAGAAATAAAAAAATTACAGGATGTAACAAACATTTTGAAGTGTCTATACTTCCTTGGGAACAAGACTAGAGTTAAATTATTTTCTATTTATTTTTGCAGAAACATAATAAAAGAGTTGTTCTTTCATCTGAATATCGACAAAATGGCAATAATATCAAGTTTAAGTCATTGCTTAAAGCATTCTACTTTGAAAGAGGTAGGCTTAAGAATATGAATGAAATTTTGTTTATAACATTAGTGTCAACTGGCTAGATTGTTACAAACACATGGGGAAACATGGGTGGCACAAGAATTATGTTAAAACCAGCTCACGCTAGATAGAGATGCCATTGTCTTTCAATAATTCGAAATGGCACGATCATGTATGGGATACTTTGAAGCCTACATTAGCTTTCAAATTTATAATCTGCAAACTGACATCTTGAACAGCAATTGAGTGTACACAGATCAGTGGTGTGTGTGTCCAAGTTTTATTTTCCAATGAATGCATGCTTAGTCATTTGTCATAACTCTTAATTGAAGATCCTGTCCCCTTATTCATTAGTGCTTGGATTGTTAATATAAATGGATTTTATTCAAGTGATGTTAACACCATTTATCAAAGAATTTTTATGCAGTCAGTATGAAACTCAAATCATTAAAGAACATTAAAAAGAAAGTGATGTAAAAGAATGTGAGTCAGTGAGTATAACCTGCTCAAAATTCTTTCGACGACCAAGGTCATAACGCCATTTTGGAGTAGTTTTCTTCTCATATGCCTGCTCACAAGGAACAAAATTTGATCAGTTCCCACTTAACCTAAGCCATACCAGAAGGAAAAGCACATGAAAATTGTAATATTTTCACAACACACAAACAAACTCTGCACCAGCAGGTACAGTTTATGTATCATAAAATATTCATCAATTCAAATGCAACAAAATACTGTCATTCAACTAGAAGCAGAACAATTTGTTCTGGTGAAAGTCAGAAAAGGTATTCATGTTCTACTTTCCTTAATCAAAGGAGCAAAACAAGTAACACAATTTTCTCTAGCTTATTTTTATGCAAAAGTTTACCTCAATAGTGGTCGTATTAGCAGCCACCAAAGATATGTGCATGATGAGAAATCCTAAGACGCTCAGTGCAAAGGCCAGGTTTAAAACTGCAGGTAATCCAACACTGTTATAAAAATTTGCAGATGGAACCAACAGCTAGAACCATGTTCTGAGACCCTACCAAAAGCAAGAAAAGTTGTAGCAAGAGAGCCAGGTGTTCCAGGGATTTCTCCATCACTAAAGAATGCTATGAAATGTGGCAGCAAGGATGCAGTCACTAGAGTCGTCTCAAGAAAAGTGTAGAACTGCACTAAGATTTAATCAAATCATATTAACAACGGTAAATATTTTGTATAGGCAACAATAAACAAAACGAACAAATTTACAATTATCAATGTTATCATAACAGGAAAAATATCAAGACTTACTATATGTCAAATTATATACTTCATACTAATGACATTTGTTACACTGTAAAACAATCACAGCTATAACATCTTTGAAATTGTCGGAAAAAAATTACTGATTAGTTAGCCTTAACATGGGTCACTTGAGGAACACCAAGCACATAATGCTAGGACCTAGCATTAAATTCTTATTAATCTGCCCACTGCGATTAGAATTAAAAGGAAAAAAGTATCTGTTCTTTGCCACTTTAGACAGAAGAAGCCATTTTCCTTCACCTCCATAAACTTAATGAAAGGTAACATCATCCACTATGGCACCGAAGGTGACAAATCAAAAGCAACAAAACAAATATCAAAATTAGGACTACATTAGATCCCCACAGAAAGTTTCTGACTAGCTGTATAGACTATAACTGGGAGTTCACAAAACAGCAACTCCTGGTGGCTCAGTTATTCTAACAGCACATAGATAAGCCTAAGCCATGAAACATGCCAATTGGCAACAACAGTCTCTTTTTAAGGTTACCCACCCTGCATTGTCATAAATAAGTTCCACTTAATTTTCAATTCAACACAATTAGTATAACACCATTGCACATGAATATCACTAGGATAGTCCGGAATAAGAGCACCCATCAAATTCAAAAAGAAAGAAGTTTGTTCTGCATTTCAAAATTCAATAGCATGGCTAATTGGCTATATTTAAGCACACAACAGAAAAGGAAATTTTAAACCACGACAGAAGTAATTTAGTATGTGCATGTCTCTACTTAAAAATAATTGAACCCAGCAAGTAATATAAAATAGTGTAGATCACAAGATTATTAGCACAGTTCTACAATGAGTCAGAGACATCAAATGCAATCATTTTAAGTCAGAAATAAAAAAATTCACACGATTAATAACTAAATAATAAAATAATAACTCCAGCTAAGGTGTCCATACCAAGAAAAGAAGGAAATACTTGTAATTTAGAGCCCCAACACAGTTGACTACCCACACACAATGGTGGTCCATCTTCAAAACACAGCGCCCACCTGGTATAAAGCCAAAAACATCAAAATTACGCTGACTTGATCTCAACATGGCAATACAAAAATGGAAACTTTTGTATGTGACAAAACTCACAAACTGAACAATGATGGCATCGAGGAGGCTTGAGCTGATTGCACTTCCGACAGTACCGAATCCGTTGATTGGGATCAGGCTGCACGTTACTAAACTCCATCCCAACTAACGGATCAGCCTCCCCTCTTTCCTCATCAATTGTAGGCCTCCAGTTTGGAGGGACACTCCCCGGATCGGTAAAAACAACAGAGAAGTAACTCCACAACAGCATAACCAACTGCACCATCGAGAGAAAAATTCCAAATTACAACATCACTCCATTCACACGCCAAACAACCACACCTCATCAATCCATCAAACTAACTACATAACTTAAACAGAAACTGAAATCTCTACACATATTCCAGTATCAGACAAAACACCAAAGTCAAAACGAATTCCCACATTTCAAACATCATGCTAAATTGCTTCCCAGAAAACTCACTTTTCAGTATCATCATTAAAACAACACACTCTAGCTCATCGCATAAGTGTGTGTTTGGAGTTTAGACACACATCCAACACGCACCTAAGGTAACGAAATCACGTCCAGTGTATCCATTTACACAGAAGCAATAACATATAGCTTCCGGTGGACACACATCAGGTGTTCATCCAACGCCGAAACAAACACGCCACAAACCAAATAAACGATCATGATCCCTAACTAAGAACTATTTGCAGCTACTTTTTAACAAGCTAAAGTCAATCAAATTGCCAAAATCTCTCATTCTTCACCTGAATTTCCCATAAAACAAATCAAAACGTTCAAGGAACCTAAAAACACACAAAATTCAAACCAAAAAAACAGCTCCAGAAGCTTACCAAGCCATGAAACAAGATCAACACTGCCAAGGCAACAAGAGAATCAAGTCCTCCGGCATACAAAGCAGGGCCATAATTGGTCAAAACAACGGCATAGTAAGTGACACCAACGACCCCAAGAACCAACAAAATCATGATCGAGCCCAATCCTCGCAGAGCGGTGCAGAACTTGAACACGTTCCAAGCCATCGTAGCTCCAGATCTATGCATACTCGACAGACCCACCACGGTTTGACCCCAAAGCTCGTTGCTTTTCCTTCTTTAAGGTGACCCCACAAACGAAACGAGACCCGGTGCTCTGAAAAATCGTCAATTTCCTCGAGGGAGGCGCATGGCGGTGCTCCGACACGACAACCTCGGAGCGGGGAAAAGTGCTGCAGGCGTCGTGGGTTTCTTGTTTGGTTGGTGGCGTCGGTGAATCTAGGGTTTATGGAGAAAATTGGGTTGGAAAAGGGAGAATTTGATTTTTGGGTGCAGAAGAAGAAGGAAGTGAACACATCACCGAGAGAGATGAAAATGCTGGTTTTATTTTTATTTTATTTTTGTTTTTTCTATGAGCCCACAATTATCTTCCACTCAAACAATTATGTTCAAATTAAGTAAAATTACTAGATGACAAAAACTCTTATTCTGTAGCAAAATTCTTATTCCGAATATGCAATAGTCAAGTGCGCAATTCAAAATCATTACTTAAGTTGGACCAACATTGTATCAGTTTATTTACGCAATATGTGAATTTTGTTTTTATGTTTGCTTTGTTTGTTTTTCTTCTAAATTATAAGATTTTACTTTTTTTTCTGAAAAATTATTACAATAATTGAGACAAGGTTTTGACAAGTGCAAAGGTGTGATTTAGCTAATAGGTTGTAATAGTAGTTACTGTTGGAGGGTTTTTTTATTTTTGGATAAATTATTGTTGAAGTTTTGTTTTTTAATAATTACTACTATTTTTACCGAATTAAATTATCGGTTCATTAGTTGGTTGTTGATTGATAGTACTATTATTAGTATTAGTAATTAATAATAAATGGGCGATGGAATATCCAACAGCAGAACAGCTGCATTATTTTGGTCAAATATCTAGAAGGTGAGATATAGGACTTGACAGATTCAAATTATCAGAGTAAATTCTTCAAAGCAGAATGGAAAAGGATGGATGAGTGGATTCTTTTATTGAAAGACTGTAAGCACTGTCTTTTTTTTTCTTTTTTATTTTTGGTAATAATGGAGGGCGTATAATTTGTTTATGAATTATCTTTAGTATAATTAATAAGTTTTTTATGTATTAAATTTGAAAATTCTGAATCAAATATATATAATGGTGAAAAACTGGAAAAAAAATAAATCAAATGTAATAGGCATATCTACACTTGATTCAAGCATAAATTACTTGAAATATTAAATTTTATAAAAAGGATAAATTCCTTTTTAAATGCGTGATTATTTTATAAAATATTATTAATTATTATTTTTTAAAAAATAAAATTATGGAAAACTTGGTTAAATTTAAATATATATTTAAAGAGGTTGAATGATTTAATTATTTTATCAAACAAAAAAGATTTAGTTTTTAAACTCGATTATATTAATTTAATAGTTAATTTTGCATTAAAAAATATTAGATTATTTCTTAAAATATGAATGTGTTTGAGTAAACAACTTAATTAAGTGCTTATTGAAACTGTTTATTATCTAAATACTTATATATAAGTTGTTTTTATAATCGAAGGAGAAATATAGCTAAATTATTTTTATATAAGTTGTAAGTTGTTCTCACAAACTATCATGGAGAGCTTATTGAAAAAGTTGAAAATAACTTGTGGACAATATATTAAGTCATTTCCATAAGCTCTCCCAAACACTTGTAAAAGTATTTATGTGATAAGTTTAAATAAATTCTTCCAAATGCTTTATATTATTAAAAGATTGTTTCTCTGGTGAACTACTACACCAATGGTGTCTGAGCATAACTAAGTGCGTGTGGACGGATGTAGTAGTACCTCTAACGCTGAAGTTAATAAGGATTCTAACAGAATAACAATATTTGGAAACAAAAACAATATACCTGATTGTGAGAGAAACTTTGATATTTATAGTTGAGGGTGAGGGGTGATGGTAGTTATCTACTAATCACCACATCTTGACATGAAAAGTGAGAAGCCCTTGGATGCCTAAAGTCTAACCTTGGATCAATGATAGGGTTGATCCTAGTGTCCCCTAAGGTACTTGATGTGACAAGACATATGATAATGTTATAGGTAGAGCACTTTAATGTTTTTAAGGAGGCATTACATCTTAAATGTGTTATTAGACTAGTCTTGAAATGTGTGTTCATGTAGGAAAGGGTTAGGTAGGCCCAAGACCATCATCTTGGTTAGGGGTTGAGTTACCTTAATGGTTTTCGGTGGATTGATATGTTATAATCATTGTAAAGGTATTATCTTTATTAGGGCAGACCCAATATATTTTAGGCCTAAAGCAAACTTTGAGATGAAGCTTTTTTAAAACTAATATTTTTTTTATAAAGAAAACTAATAACAATAATTTATTAAAGTGATTATATTTTTGTTGAAAGTTTATTTTTCAAACTTTTTGGGATGCAAAATTAGTTTTTAAATTGTTATGATAGATAAGTAAGGATATTTTTAACTTTTAGGTTTTACACAATTACATGTACAAAATTGAATTTTGAACTATTGAAAAAAGTTTAAAAGTAACATAGGAAACAATTAAAAAAAAAAACAATTTAACACATTCACACAAACTAAACAAAACAAATAAAATTTTGGCACTAGCCCTATAGCTTTTAATTGTAACCTTATAGGACGAAGTCTATCACCTTGTTGACTTTTTCTTCTTTTGAAAAAAGTTAAAAAGATTAGATATCATAACACTATTCTCTAAAGAGGTTGTTCACTTTTGAGAGTAAAGGAAAAAGTTATCGTCATTAATTGAAAAATTAACTATTGAAATATATATAATTACATAATTTATTATGCATGTACATGCATTTAATTATAATTTCAATTGTTGATTTTTTAATTGATGACTATAATAACTCTTCAATTTAGTGGAACAAAATATAAAATAAAAGACATTTTTTTGGTTCAAAAAGTATTTAGTTACTCTTAATAGACTAATATCATTTATTAAGTAATTATTATTTTCTTAAAATATTATTAATAACTAAAGTTATTTTTAGAAGGCTTAAAGCACGGACTTTATAAGCCTCACCCTTGAACGAGCCATGTTCTTTATTATTACGGTGATGTGCTTATTGTCAATACACATTTTGGCGATATTAGTCACTTATCATGTTAAACACATGTATGTCAGAGCAATATAGTTTTGGAGAATCGTACCTTCAAGATTGAACCTTTCTAAAGACTCATTCCAAAACACGTACCTTTACAAACCCATTAAGATTTCCCAAACCTTAGTTATGAAAGCTAAGCAATATCCTATATGTCAAACAACTCCTTTATCTCTACCATCTACACTTCAAATAAGACCATCACATGTAGCGTCACATGGGCTTCTCTTTTAAACTTCATCCATATTGAATTTGACCCAACCTATGAACGGAAAATGCAAACGAATATAACAAATAGGAACGTGAAAGTTTTATCAAAAAAATAAAATAAAAATAGGAACATGAAAGAGCTTATAACAAAAGTCAACACTTTCGATTGCATCATGGATCCAACAAAAATTGAAGATTGGAGTCAAAAGGTTGTGTTGGTTTAACAAAATCTTTTTCAAACTATTCCTTATTCCTCCACCGCCAGAAATACCAGCAGCAACAGCAAGTCATCATGAAAAAAATGCATCCAATCCACCTTTTTGAATTTCAGCCTATTTATAGCAATAGTGTAAAATCTCACTATAAATTTGGTATGAACATGGTTTGGATTTTTGAAAAATTCAAATCAAAGTTAAATCAAAAATTCAAAAACCAAACTATATTTTTCTATAAAATTAGTTTGGAGCTTGTGTGAACTGACTTGAAACCAATTTTAGATTCAGAACTAGTTTTAAAGCTAATTCGGTTCCATTTTGAATCATAAACCACTTGTAAAATCGTTTCTGAAATCAGCTCTGAACCTTGAACCGATTTCAAAACCGATTATGAATCCCAAAATTGATTTAGAAAATTGTTTTAAAATTAAACAAAGGCTTTAAAACTGTTCCCTTTACACAATTTTCTTCGTACAAAAGAATATCATATCCATCCAGAATGAAGGGGAAAAAATCTTTACGCGTTATATGCAAATTCCACTACTCCCGACAAAGAAAAGACGACAAGCCTTATAAAAATGAAGACCAACTAGACGTCAAATCTCCCTTCTTACATGTCATTCCTCAGTTGCCACAAGAGGGGAACCATTCTGCATCTTCACCCAAGTTCTTTTTTTTTTCGTATACAATGACAACAATGACGAAAAAATCCAAGACTTCATGCAAACTATTCAACTTCCCTCATCATTAGGCTTACTTTAGTGGGTTATATCGCCAACAATGTGCTCCAACTGAAGCTTCTTAGGGCTCATTTTAATTTACAAAATTTATTAGTATGGCACCTTATACCGCCGAGACTACTCCTTTTTCCTATACACCGCCAATTTAGCCTTCTCCTCTCGTCTCCGCAAAATCAGTGATATAACCAAGAAGGCCTAATCAAAACAAAAAACATGAAACAATCTAGTCTATAGCTTAATGTAAAGTGCTCTGAACAACGAGTGCAAACTTCAGGCAATTAGCATCACCTCAAGACAACATAATGTGTTTAAATTGTCAGGTAAAAATACATCCCTGATTTCACAGTATTGACCCACTTCTAATTAAGTTGCCAACAAAACGGTGATTTCTAATGGCGCCATGCCAATGATCCAATGTTAAATTGAAAGATAGCATCGCAAGTATCCTAACCAAAGACCGATAAGCAAATCAATGACTCATAACTGAGAATGAATCTATATGTAATTTTGATTCCGTGAAGTAATCTAGTGCTTTCTTGTTACTCATTCCTATTGAGAATCATAAAGTCATACATTTAATCTTTCCACCAGATTGTGTCAACATATCTGCTAACAGGACCAAATATAAGATTTAAGTCTTGACAACAATGACAACAAAAGTTCAACCATTAAGAATTGTGAAAGTAAAGGTCGCTCTATTCAAAATTAATTTAGTCACAAACTGAGTTACACTGCCAAAAAAAAAGAAAAAAAAGAAACTGCAGCATGCACAACAGACGTACTATATACAACGGGTAAATGTCTCTCACCGTTAGATATTCTGGGATCTATATGTCAAAGAAATACAACAAAATGAATAAGACCTAATCCCACTGTGTAAACCTCTGCACGTTTTCAACTCATTACATAGCATCACTCTCTAACACAGCTAAAATGGGGAGAAAAGATAACTTCCTTAAAGCAAAGAGATCCACGAATCCTACAGAGAGATTATTTATCCTCAGCCATCTTCCTGCGTATCTCATGAGCAACATTAAAAATGCCAAGCGTTGGCTGGTTGCAGACAAAACATTTCTTATTCTTTGCATGATGCTGCAAAATAAAACAAACAGAAAGTTAGACATAATTAAATAGAAAGAAATTACATGTTGGTAACAATGTCACAAGTCTAAAGGAACAAATCCTCTGCCTATTCCCAAAACAAAAGATCAAAAGGATATCCCATAGTATTCAGTAATAACAGGTCTACTTAATCTGTCAATTCTTTCAGAGCTGAATCATTTAACCAACCGGAGCAACTAATCAGTCATATAACAACTGCAACCTAATATAATCAAACTAAAATGAGTAACATAAAATCTTAATTATAAATATTGAATCATACGCTCAACACTAAATAACTTAAAACTGTTACTGATTGAAACTTATTTGCAACCACTGTAAGTCTATACCTTCAATGCACAATGCTCGCAGAAGTAGTGCTTGCATTTGGTTACAACAGGATCCACAAAAGGGTTTCTACAAATGAAACATGCAAACGGTAACGAATCATCATCATCTTCATCAGTTAAATTAGCACCCTCTTCCTCATCCGCATCCTCACCTGCAGCCAATCTCATCTTCCTTGCTTTCTCAGCTTCTTCCCATTCCTTCTCCACCTGCCACCCGGACTTGTAATCCCCTCGATCGTGCATAAACTTACATGAATCACCATATCCACAGTAACCAGTTTCCTTGTAATCCTTACATATATCAGGCTGATAATCAAACCTTGCTGAAACTCTTATATGAGCTGAAGCCCTAAGAGGACCATGTGCCCCACCAGCTTTTTCACTAGCAATTGTTTGCTCCCTACGAAAGCCAGCCTTGTAGTCTTTGTAATTGTTAATTCCCTTATATAATTTTTCACCCTCAGAGCTTGCGCTTTTCCCTTTCAGACTCTCTGCTGCTTGCCTAAGAGCTCTTTCACGGATGGCACGAGCATCTTTTGAAAAATCAGTCTCTGTCTCTAGAGTTGCTGTTGCTTTGTTATCATGTTGAACTTGAATCTCTTTTGAAGACTCGAACTGAAAGACTGGTTTTCCAGATTCTTCACTTGGTTCAGCAGATGCAGAGCTTTTTGAAGAGCCAGTAGAAAAGTACAACTTATTGTCAGGCTTTAAGGTCTTCTTCTGAATATGCAACAGAGAAGTTTCTTTGTTTGAGTCCTCCTCATTATCTTCATTATCAATAGTCCGTTTCCTGATATTCTTTTATTAACTGGTTTTCTGAAAAAACTACACACTGAAAATAAACAAAATATAGTAATAAGCACTAAGGCAGAGAACAAAAGCAAACAAGATTGGACATTTGGGTCCACTGCAATGGCAGAAATTAACAAATTACAAATAAAATAAGCAGACATACCTTGTTCAGTTTGCTGGTTTTCAGCAGATTTGGCAGGTTGATCAGAATCTTCCATAATTAGAGTGATTTATACAGCTGTCAGAGATAAACATCCAAATCGAAATAAGGAACAAGACTATATCATATTTACGAATCTATTATTACAAATTGTATAAACCAAAGACGTTCTAGGTCATTTAAAAAAACAATTTAAAACAATTTCATTTAGATAGAATTTACTCAACGAAAAAGGCAACCTGACCACCAGACCACAACAACCCAACCATTTTTCCCCTTTTGCTAGTTAAACTAAAGGATCCGGCTCCTCTAATGTGAGCAACTCACTGCAGAGAGTAAAGTAAATAATTTCAATTGTTGATGAGAAAATCAACTATCGATATTACGTGCACATGTATAACAAATCATGGATGTGTTGAATATCAACAGTTGATTTTCTTATCAACGATTGAGATTATTCACTTTGTTTTTGCTCACTTTAGAGGAGCCAAATCCTAAATTAAAAACCTTAGGAGCCTGATAAGGTAAGAAGGCAAAAGTCAGAAAGACTTTAGATAATAAAAACAAACAACAAAAAGCAAGATATATTTGACAGTAATCAGAGAAACCAGGTTTCTCTGAAATCGACGCCCAAGAAGCATATGCAAAACTAAAACATACCTAAATACTCGGCTAACCTAAATGCCTAATGCAAGAACCTCTCTTCCGCAGAAATTGAACCAAATGCATAAACCCTAATTTAGTATATACCTCAAGGATTCACACACACACACACAGAGAACACAAATCTCTTATCAGAGGAGTCCTTTCTGGATGGGAAAATTAGAGACCCCTATCCTCTCTGTCTTCCTACATGCCGCAACAATGGGAATAAATGTGCAGCTTTAGGTAATAAAAAATGACAGGTTTTTTGGGGGGTCGTCAGGGATGAGTGAATTTTTTATGGTAACAATGCAAATGGAGTTGCGGGAGGAGACAGGAAGAAACTCATGCATCCAAGGAGATGGAGTGCCTCAGTCTCAGCTCCGCCTTGGGCATGGAATGTCTTCCTCGGTTCAGACCCAACACGCTCTGTGGGGTTCCAGAAAAGGAAGATTGGGATTTTGATCCTTTAAGTTCAACCTGACCCACACCAACACAACCATGATTGGGCTGGGTTGATTGAGGTCAACAAAAAATATTCTCTCAACTTGATTCAATCGACCAATTCACCTGACATGGGACCACCCCAACCCTAAACCATATAGAAAACCTTTGCAACGTCAAAACTTAGAAATCATTATACATTATGTGAAGGGGCAACTTCAGTACCCAGATCAATGATTAGTCTTACATCAAAAAGGGAAGAGAAACCTTGTTAACTAGGAAGCGCTGGAATCAGATCGCGGGCATAACGGAGCTCTAACACTATAGCGTTGCGCGTTTCAGCAGAAACGCAATCGCGATGGCGTTGGGTTGCGGAGTCCGTGACAAGGGCTATAGCGGCCGCTTAGGCGTCGTAGCAGCGTTTGGCGTCGCGGGTGTTGCGTCGGCGGTCGGGCGCAGCTCACAACAGCGAGGTTTTCCGGGCACAGCTCACAATCACAGTTTCTCCGTCAGGGCACTTAAGGGTTTTCGTATTCGGGACGGGCAGAAGATAGAGTCGGGTCAGACTCAGATGTGGGCTTCAGGTCCATTTTGGTTTTGTGGATTCCTTCAAAATTACATGCTCTCTTTCTTGCTTAAAACTCACGTGCTGATTGTTAAGAGAATGCCAGGTGAGTTTTTTTAAACTTAATAGGGTTTGTTTGGTAGAGTGGAAATAAAGGAGGAGAGGAAAAAAAAGAGTAGAAATAAGAAGAAGTTGGTTGTTTGGTAAAGTAAAAGTGTGAAAAAGATTTAAAAAAATTGTGAGACCCACCTTTAAATATTTCTTCGCTATTTAGCGAAAAAAGAGTGGAAGTTACTGTGCAAATCGATATATAGAACTTGCAAATCGATTTACTTGCTGTAAATCGGTTTTCTTTGTTGCTATGTTTTATAATAATAATAATAATAATAATATTATTATTATTAAAATAATAAAAATAATATTAATAATAATAATGATTAAAATAAAAAATAATCTCAAAGGCTAACTTCTTCTTTATTGTTCTTCTATTTTTCTGCAATCAAACAACATTAACTTATACTCTATTTTTTACCTATTTCTCTTCTCTTCTCTTCTTTTATTTTTTCTCTATTTTTTTCTTCTCTACCAAATACACCCTAAGAGATTCCTATAGCTTGTACAATAACATTTTTTAAACAAAAAAAGCCTACTCATTATGCTTGTTTCATTTATTTTTTTCTATCTTTTTTAATTTAAAAGTGCTTAGGATTCATTTGATTTGCTAAAAAATAGTAGATTGGACAATACAAAATTGTTTGTTTTATATTTGATTTTAAAATTGATTGTGAAACAAAACAAAGAAAGTGATATACAAAACAGAACCAAAACATAAAAACTTGTTACTTACTAAATAAGAGACAACTTTTTGTCCTAATCATAATAATATTGAAAAGTCAAAGTTATCTTTCTCTTAATTTCTCTCTCTTTGCTAGCCTCCTATTTCTTTGTAATTGAAGGTGGAACATAAACCAAGTAACTGCACACACACACACTCCGACACATACTCTAAAATGAGAGTGGCTTCAACTGAAGATGGAATTTTTTTAGAGGGCTAGAGCTCAAACAAACAAGGTTCAAGAACTGTACAAAAAGGAATTGAATGACAAATCCTTCCTCATAAACGTGATGCACCCCACAATGCGAGTCATTGTGCTGTCTTGCTAGAGCCCAATAGATGCAAGTCAAAAGGATAATTATGCGCATACTGCATTCCCATCTCTGAAAATGTGAGAGATCCTAACTTCCCAAGGGTGAGATTTCCACCGGTTACATCTTGTAACCATAGTGATAGTTGCATAAGGGCGCTGCTCACTGCATCCGTTAGAGAGAATTTGACTGTGTCAAGTGTCAACAGAGGTATACTTGAAATTCATATTTGGTAGCATAAATACCCAAATGCCCATAATAATATGTACCATTTGCCACAATTTCAGCTACACTTCTTCAGATTCCATATCAAGTATATCATGATAATAATTGAACGATAAATAATAAAATAATTTAAAATTATCAAAATCATATTTTGTGTGTTTTCCAAGTACAACTCAAATATTAAACTGTACAAAGGGTATTTTAATAAATGTTACGTTGCTCTGTCCAATGTCTAAATATATCAAACAACATTTAGTACAAAATTTATTGTCTTGTGCATTGGATATCAAACAACATACAACACAAAAAGTTGTGTTGGGACTCAATTATTTGTTTTATATTGTTTTGTCTCTCCTGTGCTTTAATGTGTATTAAATGGACCCTTAATGAGTAAGCGTGTTACGTATAAATAATATTAATAATATAATATAATTAATATAAACTTGAAAATATTAATATTAATAATATCATAAATATTTCATATATAGTGAAAAATATAAATAATAATAATAATTTATAAAAATTGTAAAATTATTTTATTATATTATTTTTATATTGTAATTTTTTAAAAATTGAATTAAAAATATTTTAATATGTACTTTTTTTAAACAAAAGAAAACGTTCACTCAATAGGTTCATTTAGTTTTTTTTTTTTTAATAAAAACACCTTGGAATAACAAAATAAACATGTTTTATAAATATTAACAATATAAAATTACCCTAAAAAAATACAAAATTAAAATTTATTTTCAGAAAATCACAATAGGTTACAATTCTCTTTATATATAAATTAGAATTATCTTGAACGAGAGTTTTTTAGGAACTGTTTTTCAATGAGAGTATTTTTAGCTATTTTTTTAACAAGAACATTTTTATAATTTTTTCTTAACTTTTTATCTCTTTTAATTTATCATTTTTATTTTTATTTCTAAATTTAATTTTAATATTTTCTTAAAAAATAGTTAAAAATAACCTTATATTATAATATAAATTATTTATCATAAATCTAAAATAAAATTTATATAATTATAAATTTTTATTATAATATAATTTATATATTTAAAATATTTATTTATTATAAATCTTAATTATGGTTTAATACATTCGTAGGTCCTTGAACTTTATAAGAATTTTTAATTAGGATCTTAAACTAAAAAAATTTATAATTAGATCCTTGATTTTCTAATTTTTTGTAATTTGGTCTCTAAAGTTAGTTTATGGTGGCTTGAAATCGAAAAAAAAAATTATAATTTGTGATGGTTTTACTAACTTCAAAAACCCAATTGCAAAAATTTAAAAGATCAAAGATTCAATTATATATATATTTTTAGTTTATAAACTTAATTAAATTTTTTTAAAATGTTCAAAAACCTACAATGTATTAAATCTTTAATTATATAAAATAAAAATTTATTCTCCACGCAAAATACTAGTAGATTAATAACTTTTGATTGTGCAAACTGCGAAGAATAGTTCAGCAGCTCCTTTCCATTTTTTTTGTTTTTTTTTATCTTTGAACCCTAATTCCAATTTTTTGCCATTCTTGCATACTACATCACACTCAATTGCTTCTGCCATCTGCTATTGCTTCTTTGAAATCTTCTTCTCAATTGCTGTTTGGTCTCGATCGCTGAAAGTTGTAAGCAAAATTTTCTCTCTCTGCTTGTTTGATTCTAAAATTTTCATACAACAACGACATCCCCATGGATGAATCCCAAATATGTAATGCTTCTTAGTTTATGCTATATTTTTGTTAGGTTTTGTCACTAAACTAATGTCTCTATATTTTTATTAAAGTCGCATCTAAGAACAATGCATTTGTACATTAAAGGATGTGTTAGATAAGGTTCACAGTGAGTTAACAATTCTGGAACAGTAGTTTGTGTGTCAATGCAACATAACGCATCCAGTTTAATGATGCAAACCCCATGTCACTCTGCATTTTGGAGGCGTGCCGCATAATCGTAAATGTTAAAACGAACAAGCTAGAAATAATGCCTAGCGTAGAACAGATTCAAAGTCATTTTTGTAACAGAAAAGGTATCTTTGGAATGTAGGTTTCCATTTGATAGGCAACACACTACATGAATTTTTTGGTTGCGTGAAAGTTAATTGTATTATATCCATGTCTTGGCTGCATGAAAGTTAATAGAGGTCTCTTAAAGAGATTCCAGGCTGTCTAGCATGCAAGAGAATCATGTAGCTAATTTTTAAAGAAATCTTGTATCAAATTATTGTATATATGTTGAATAAAATTGAAGTAAAGCAACCTCTCTGCATGTAGGAATAAGGAGAAACCTCATCCCTCTCTTTCCTTTTTTCACCCCCATGTCACCCTCATGTCGCCAAGCAGCCTCTCTGCATGTGGGAATAAGGCCATGTATATCCTCCCCAGATTTCACTAAACTGGATCTTATATACTCAGCCTCCCTTTTGATAATTTATTTTGGGAATATTTTTATGATTACCCCCTTTTTTCATCTAAATATCATATAGGGTTTGAAACCCTTGTTTGATCATTCATTCATAGAAACACCCATTGACCCACCACCCTCTCTGTTTCACAAACTCTTCTGATCCACTACTTGCGAGTGTTGTTTCGGCCTTTTGGGTCAAGTAGTGTTAATAATATATAAATAGTTGATGAATAGAAAAATAAGCTATATGCACATAAAACTAAGCTGTAAAATATTGACATAATATTAACTCAAAAGTTAAATTGTTCAAGACATAATAATGAGAAAACTTCAAAAAGAAGCTACAACAGTGAGGCATATAATCAAAAAAAGCTAGAGTGAAACGAATAAATCTTTAAAATATAGAGAGGATAAGAAGCAAAAAAGAAAAAACTAAACTAAAAATTTGGAAACAAAGGTAAAAAAGAGGGGAAAAAGATTCAAAAAAAAAAGAACTAATTATTATAGAACAAGAGAGAATAAGAAGGGAAAAAAACTTAAATTTTAGAAGAAACAGAAGTAAAAAAAAAAAAAGAAAAAGAAAAAAGAAGAGTCGAGAAAGAGAAAGATTAAAGAGAAGAAAGAAAAAAACTAAAAAGTACTATTACCTTGAAAGAATAAGTTGATTTAATGAAGAAGAACACATTTAGTTGATGAAGAAGAACACACTTACTTGATGAAGAACAACACACTAGTTGGTGAATAGAGGAGTTAGAGTGTATATTACATGATTTCTAAACTTCTTGAGTGGCAAAAAAAATTAATAAGGATTAAAGTGTTGGGCATTTTTTAAAAAAACTGAAAAGATATTGGTTGGCACTTTTGGGCTTTTATTTTAAAGTTTAAGTACAACTCAATTGATAAAGTAGAATAAAAAAATAATAAACAAATAGAGAATTCTAAGGCTCACTTAGGCTCTGTTTGGTTACAGAGAAATTGGTGAGAGGAGAGGAGAGGAGAAGAGAAGAGAAGAAAGTGGAATATAGCAAGTTCTCTTTGTTTGGTTCAGTAGAAAAGGAGGATTTTTTTACAAAAAAAAATGGGCCCCACCTAAAAAATTATCGTCGCCAATATGGGTGGATTGGGGAGGAAATCATACATAACACTATGCAGTTGGCCAAAATAAACTTGTGCGGTCCTTGCAGCAAACGACCCTCTTCCATCTACTCTGCTGTCATGGGTGTTGGAAGCTAGCTTCTTCCATTACCAGCCTTCAATTTGTTTTTTTTTTTGCTGTTAGTTGTTAGCAAATGGTTTCCATTTTCTTGATTTGGTGTTGAATGTGGTTAGATCTGGTTCATTTTTCACTTCATTGACTTGTGTTTGCAAATATTTGGCTGAAACCGTGATGAATAGTGGACTCCATGGCATATCCCGTTAGCTTCAACGTTGTCTGCAGTTGAGGAAATCAATGGAAAATCGATTTAGTTCTGTACCAGGATTGTGGGAATCGATTTCCATTGTGTGAAAATCGATTTTTTTGTATGAAACAGATTTTGGATATCATGGAACATCGATTTTTTGCTGCACTACAATCGCGCCCCCCCCCCCCCCCCCTCTTTTATATAATAATAATAATAATAATAATAAAAATAAAAATAAAAATAAAATATTAATAATAAAATAAATATTGATAATAATAATAAAGAAACATTAATAATAAAATAAATAATAATAATAATAATAGTTAAAACAAAATAATCTCAAAAATTTAACTTTCTTCCCATTTCTCTTCTATTTCTTTTCAACCAAACAACCTTAACTTTTACTTTATTTCTCACCTATTTTTCTTTTCTTTTCTTCCCTTCCTTTTCCTCTCTACCAAACACACTCTTAGAGCATCTTAGATAAAAGTTGTGAGGTTCTTAAAGTCAAATTACTTAATAATACCATATCTAGATTGCTTACTATCATGTTTCACACTATCAGTCTTGTAGACTGTAGTCTAGGTCTAAGGGTTGTAATTTTTTTCTTCTTATATTTTATTGATTTTATAAAGTTAAAAAATAAAATTAAGGGTGGAGGTTTAGCTTTCCTTCTCTCTTTTACTCAAGACAATTCACATATGAAAATATCATTGGAGAAAATAAATTTTTATAGAAGTTGCTTATATAAACAACTACAAACAAAGTTGCTTAACTATTAAAAAAAATTAACTCAAAATAGGAGTTCTTATATGAGTGAAAAGATAAAATTAGACCCACTAAAAATACATTAAGAATCCAAATATTAGAATAAAAATTAACTAATGTTCTTAAATCTTATGTGACAATAAGAAACCCACTAAAATAAAGTTAACAACCTAAATTAAATTCTTGCATTGTAAATACTCTTATGCAACAATATTTTTATTTTAAAAAAGTTAAAAAAAATAAAAGATGTCTTCTTATTAAGTGTCTTTGTATTACACATGGCTCTCCCTCTCTAACTCACATCTTACATGTCCCCCAAAAAAACTCTATATTGATAAATTGCTTTTATTTTTTTATAGTAAATACTTATTTTTTAATATTACTTTGAAAAAAAAGGCTGTAATACATTACTAGACCAGTGGAAGTGGCTTTTGTATTACAGTGGTTTAATTTTTGTAAATTACCAATCTAATGCACTTTTTTAAAAAAATTACCAATTTGGGTTAACTCATACTTGATGAGTACAATTTTCTTACATTTTCTAACGGAAATAATTTCTACAGGTCTTTTAATAGTGAAATCTAGGGTTTCGGACAACTAAAAATATTTTTGGTAATTTATAAACTGCCAAAAATCAAAAGTAAAGAAAAATCATAATTTTCAAGTATGATAAGTTGGTAAATTTTTTAAAAGTTACACTAGATTGGTAATTTTAAAAAAATTAAACAAATGTACTAAAATGCCAGCAAAATTTTATGTAACTGATATATTTTCCAAGCATTCTCTTTCTAGGAATGAGTTAGTGTGAAATGGCGTTTGTGTGTGAATAATTATGGTTTAAACCCTATAGTAATTATATGTATATGGTAAATCATCAAATTTCTAACCAACATGTCGTTGGTCCGAGTGAAATTAGACTTAAATCCTTTAAATAAGGTTCTGGATTTGAATCTTGTTGATAGAAAAAACGTGGTTAGGAGGGGAGACCCCGGTAAAGGTGGCTAGTTAGGTTCCTCGGCGGAGATTAGTCTGTTGGAACCAAAGACGTAGAAGCGTCTAAACCCTCAATGTTTTGAAGATAACAAACTTATTAATGTTCAAGTTTGTGCTTAAAGACTAACCCTGTCACAGCTAAGAAGACTGTCTAGTAGATGTGTTAAAGAAGATCGTCCAGTAGATGTGTTAAAAACCGTCTAGAAGACTTGCTAAAGAGGACCGTCCATTTGAACAAACTAAAGACGATCGTCCGATGAATAAACTCATACAAGCCTCAAAGATCATATATTCAAATGGCTAAGTTTTTATTTTGAACGTCAATTTGATTTATGCTAGTCTTCCTCGAAACTGACACATTACTACTTCTTTGATCTAACGTTCAAATTGTTTGAAGCATTAAATAACAGCAGAATCATTCTAATGCAAGAGCACAGCAAAATCAGATAAAGCAAGTCAACTTATCAAGCTGCTAAGACGAATGAAAAATGCTCAAAAAAGTAGATCGCTAGCACAGTCCTACACCTTCCGTTTTAGTGCAAGTCCAAAAGCTACCGCTCCTGATCACTCTGAAAAGATAGTTTGCACGCCATTCTTTGGATAACGAAGTCAAGTCTTCATAGCGGATCTTTTCTCTGAAGACTATATATGTATCAAGGAAGAACGTCATAGTCAGTGTGACATAGATATGTGCCTGGTGTAAACATTCCTAGTTAACAAATTACTTCTGAACAATTGATAGAAGCGTCTAGTGGACAATAGCAAAAATCTTGTAAAGTTTTTAGAGTGTGCTTGAGCTTTATCTTTCAAATCCTCACTACGTGAGTTGATATCGTTTATATAAACACTTGTTGTGTTGTGAAAGCCTGGAGAGGCTTAGTGTGAAAGAATACTTGGGTTAAGTAATCTAGGGTAATTACGTTGTAAAGCCTGAAAAGGCCGCGAACAATACTTGTAACCTAAGGTTGGTTAGTGAATACCTTCTGGGTGAAGGGACTGGATGTAGCTCAGGTTGAGTGAACCAGTATAAAACTTTCTGTGTTCTTCTTCTCTCTATCCCTATACTTGAAAACGTTTTCATACTGATTAACTAGTTTTGAAAAAGTTTTTAAACGCACAATTCAACCCCCCCCTTCTTGTGCGCTTTTTCTATTTCATAATCATCAACAAAACTGGTAAATACTTCGCATCAATAACATAGTTACCCAAAAAAAATCATCAAATTTCTAACGACACTGACATATTATTGTCATTCTCTGTTTTTACTTTTTTGTTTACATTCGGATATTCACAAAATAGATTAGTATCTGCCGTCATTGGAAAAATTTGTTTTCCTATACTCATATATAAGCACCAATATTTATATGTATTTATTTTTAGATTAATTATTTAATTAATCTATTTTATCGATTAACATTAATAAATTATTAGGATTTGTTCTTTAATTATTAAAATATTAATTATGGTCAATAGTTATTATTATAACACCTCATTAATTGGTAGATGTTGTATTAGGCTTTTGTTCTAAATAGCCTATGATGGATTGGGCTATTCAATTGATGCCAGAGATCTCTGCCTCCATATATTAGGTTACTTAATCGTTATCCCATTAGATACTTAATTATCTTTGTTGAGCCAATCATGATAGAGGTTACTCTTCTTTCATTTTCTAGTTCTCTGTGTGGTTTATCTGAATCTCATGAAGAATAAAACAAAGAACAAGACAAATAAATTCTTTATACCAGGTGCACAAATTCTATCATTTTATTCTCTTTACACTCATACGATAATATGTTACAATCTTGTATGATAATATGTTATAATCTTGTATCTATTTGATTGATCTTGTTAAATTGAGGGTTTATTAAATTTCATCAATTAATATCAGAGTCTGGTTAGCTACATGTTATAGCTATTGTATTTTCAATGATTGAATTGTTTTTCGAAACATATGAACCCTAATGTGATTAGCTTCAATTTCAATCAAACTGATAAAATTAAATTAGGGTTTTATCTACAATCATATTTTGTGTACCAAGTGTATGATGATTAAGAAACTCTGGATCAAGAAAACTCTTTGAAATCAATCTAGAACATGAATTTCGTATTTTACATTTTTGTCTCAAATTCATTGGAACAAAAATGATTTAATTTAATGCATGCAATTCGAAATCACTTTGGAGCTTCTCTTTGTCATTGTTGTGAGACCATAAATCCATAAAATTGTTTAATTTCGTTGCCTTGTCTTTGAGAATTTGTCCGTTTCTTTTCTCGGTTTTTGCGTAAGAAAACTTTTTTTTTTTCAAGTTTTATTCAACATCTGAGTCATGTATTCAATTGATTGAGAGCTTCTCTCTTTCTCTCTCATACAAACAAAACGCCTCAAACCTTGTCCATTTTCGTTGTTGGTAGTCGGATCTTTATCACGGAACCTTTTGTATCCTTTGCGTCAATTATCAAACTTTTTCGAACAGAAATTTCTCTCACGATTCTTTCATAAATCTTGCAATTAATTTGGGGCTTGTTTATATCGATCATTTTTTTCTTATTAAAACCCCTCATTTTTTTTTGGCAATGAATCAATGTCTAAATTGGGAGATTTTTTCGGGTTCTTTAGTGAATCGACCTAGTTTACAACCCATAATTCTAAATGGGTACTGTAACTCTTATTATTATTGACTCTTCGTTCAAATTACCATTTACATATAATTGAATGCACATGACCTAGCGTGATTAATGCTGAATATTGAATGGTTGTGAATATTAAATATTGTCAACATATTCGTAATTTGGGTCAATTATTGACCATGCGCTTTGAAATATTTTGTTGGCCAGTAATTTTAGGTTAATTGTTCGTATTGCTGAATCAATTATTGGTCATGCGCATTAAAATCTTGAATTTTGGCCATATTGAATATTTTGGGTATATTGATTAATTAATAGTAAATTGTATAACAATGTTATTACGTTTTAACTTTTTATTATTATTATTAATCCAAGAATAATTAGTTTTTTTTTATTATAGATTCTTGGTTCTTGAATTTTTTTTTAAAAAATGTGAGCATTTCCTACTATGTGAGTAACACTAATATATATTGTGCTATCTCTTTAAATATTATGATTATTGTAAAATTAATTTAAGTCCATTTGAGTTATTATTATTATTTGAGCTAAAATTTGATTATTTTGAATTTTTGGTATATTGTGTAAATTCTTTTGGCATAATTTCTTATATATTTTGTAGTGTATTGCTTTTTACTACTACATTCTTATTATTTAGATCCAAGAATTTTATAATTTATTATTCTTATTTTTTGTGACATTTGTATAAAGGATATCTCATTTAATTATATATCTTAGTTACAAAAAAAATTTTGGGGGGAGGGGGGGCTGATCATAATATAGGTTAAACCTATATATTATGGATTAAATTATTATATGTAGTGAATTATGCAATTGTGTGTAATATTATACCAATTGTGTATTTTATATTGTCTCTTTATATTTTTTTTTCTATGCTCAATTAAAAAAAGTTATTTAAATAATTATGTTGGATGATCCTTGGGGAATCATCCTTGCAATTTGATATAAGAGCCTATTTGAAATATAAATTTTTGTTATAATTATGATTTAACATTGATTTGTGAATTATTTGAGAGAACTATATAGAAATATCATGATGTTCTCATTGAGTTATTGAATATTTATTGACTCTAAATGTAAGGATGACGACATACTCTTGAGGTTAGTATGAAACTTTTAACCTATTGGCTTATTATATAATTGCATATATGGGGAATTTTGTTGATAATATATTGTTCTCCTATTATGGTTATTTTTTTTTAATATTGCAATTATGTAAGAGAGTATGATTATTTCTTAGAATATTATGCATGCATGAGTTTATCATATTTTATTAAGCATAATTGCTAATAATTTGAATAATTGTGAGCTCACCTATTGTGGGTACAATTATACAAATTTTGTGAAGTTAAATAAATTAAGATTTTTCTTAATAATAATTTATATTATATTAATGATGACTATACCCTATCGGTGTATTATTATTAATGTAATTTGTTGTTATATGATGTATTATTAGTTGTATGCTTGTGTCAATTATTTTTTGAGTACCCTATCAGTATTAGAATTTAGGTGACAAAAATTTGTGCATTGTGTTATTAATTTTTTTTGTTGTAGTTTAAAATTCTTAGGCAGGATCACAATATGTAAAAAAAACTCTCTCCAAAAGGCATGTTTTGGTTGTATTTATATGGAATCATTTAACTCTTAATTGAGCATATTTTATTTTATTTTATACAATCTAATTTTACTTTAAAAAAAATTGCATTTGCCTATCGTGATGCAAATTTATGTTTGTTGTCACGTGAAATGAAAACTCTAACCAAATGCTTCAATTAGAATTGCTCCAACCCAATTCCAGAATATCTCAGGTGATTTCACTAAGAAAGGGGATTTGTCCCTTAGCTATGGATTCCTAAGTTACTCCAAAGAACACTTAGAAGATAGGTGAAGGAGAAGATGATACTCGAATAATAAACTGGAATAATAAAGAAAAGTAGTAAAAGCAAAATACTAGACAAAACAAGTTGTCCTTTTTACACTCTAAAAAATACATAGTTATTTCATTACGCACGATGGCTTGCTTGGTAACTATCTAGAACATGTTAATAACCGCTACTGCAATTGACTTCGGCTTCCCAACATCAAATTGACTATTCGGAAAAGACCCTACCACTATATTTCATGGCAAAAACCTCTTTCAATTTTTTAGGCGCTTACTATCACTTCAAACTGCTATAGACCGCTCCTATTTTTAAGGGATCATGCTCTTTGAAGCCTAACAACTATTAAAGGACAACAAACAATGTTTTCACTATGGATTCTTTGATCCAACTAATCTGGTGTGAATTATACTTCTAGATATATGGAATTAATTCCCATGAGATGCTAGCCGAAACCCTAGCCACACTACACTATGTCTTACTTAACCGAAACCCTTGTAGCCGGATTCACCATCTATATTCTTTTTCCCTTCAACTCGACTAGTAAATACATAAATAGTATGAAACCGAACTAGCCGAGCCCCAGCATTGCCTTTGGTCACGCAAAATTATACGTTGGCCATCTATCATTTTGGTACAGACTTCTGCTAACTTTTGAGGTACCAACAAATGCCCCCATGCATCTTTCTGTTGAAGGCAACTAAAATAAAAAGTATGCATTCGTAATGATTCCAGCCTCGATATCTGCCAATCGTCAAACAAAAACAACCTTTCGAATTCCAAAACCCTCCATAACAACCGTTGCACCCTTTGAAATTCAAAAATGTGGTTATTAAATACTTGCCACTCGTAGGTTTGCCGCACTCAACCTTTCTACTTCTAAAACCACTTTCCCATTCTCCCTTGCCTTTGCATCATTCCTGGACACCATGTCTGCCTCCGAGGATTCTCAAAACTACAGCCAGGAATACAGAGATGGTTCCGACTCTAATGACGATAGCCCGCTTTGCTCCAAATCACCCATTCCAGTAAAGACTGATGATGAAATCTTTCAGCCCTTTTGCACATACGAGGGTTCTTTTTACCTTAACCCCAGTGTTGTGGATATAAAAGACGAAATGGTCTTTCTTAATCATTATCTGCATTCTCTAGATTATCCTTTACCCGTCATGGCTAACTGGTTCAGCTTCAACCAATTCCCAACGACTATTGCTACTTGGCCCCATGGCAACCCTAACTATTTCAGTTGGCTCTCCAGAGTGTCGAAGAGCAAAGGTGATCTTTGGAAAATATGGGGTACGCCATCAGGTTGATTCGTCACAACATCGAGCCAAATCTACCTTTGATTTTTAGTTTCTTGGGTTTTTAGTTGACCTTGATAAATGACTTTGTCTTTACTTTTGGCGCCATGGGTCCTACTCTTCTAAATGTTGCCATCATTACTGGGCTTCCTATTTCGGGTCATGAATTCTCTAATTCGAGGTTGCTTCCAAAGACTTAGGTGTTCAATTCGACAAATCAAAGTGCAGTTTCTCCAACTTCATTAGAGCGAAAGCCAATACCTTAGGAGTTGTCGCGAATGAAGAACGCCATGCCTTTCTGCTGTATTGGATCTGTAGGTATTTTGTCTACACTTCCTTCAAAGCCACTGTTACTGAATTTTTGGCTTACATATCTCTAATCATTTCGGAAAGACCAATGGCAATTGGCACCCTGTTCTTGTCTTTGATGTATAGAGCTATATTTTTGTTGTTAGAAAAATTAAGGACTAGGCAAAATTTTAACATTGTGTTAGGCCCACTTTGGTTCTATCTAACTTGTATTGCTGTCCGACGAAGTGATCTATCTAACTCGACAGTACACTAGCAAACTGAATGCTTTTCATTTCAACTTATTTATCCCAAAACCTAAGGAAATCTCCGCCTTCATCAACTGGTAGCCAGCAGTAAAGGAAAAGAAGTTTCCTAAATCCATACTTGTGTATTTACAACACTTGGAGGGAAAGGCCGACACATCAGCTCCCAGGGACGCCTCTAGCAAGTAGCCGACTCTACAAGCATCCCTTCAAACATTCATCCTCCTAGAACTATTACAACACCTAGTTCGGCTACCATCAAGGGTATATTGCTTGTCCTTACTAACCTTTCAACCTTCTTTCTTGCATCCAAGCTTCACAACACAGTCAAATGTGTAGCCGAAACGATTGTGGTGAAGAAGAAAGTTCCTCCGACTCTCCCCCCTTAACTTTTAAAAGAACCACCCGATCCTCAACCACCACTGCTTTAGCTTCCCGAGACTTTCCAGCAACCAAGGTATTTTCTATTCTTTCTCCTTAACTCAACGCTCGTGATTCTTTTCACTAGCAATGATTCCCCTTTTCTTTTTTGCAGAGGACCAAAACAGTTGGGATTAAGGAAGGTTACAACAAAAAGAAGAGGCTCGTTCCAGCTAGTCAAGAGGTACTTTCTTCACCCATTCATCTTGTTATTCATTATCATTTGGCTAAAATGACCTTGCAATTGTTTTACAGCCCGTTCCTGCTAAAGTCGCCTCTTCTAACTGATCCCCCGATTTTAGAAAAAACTCTAGCGCAATATTTCATGTCCCTTTTAGCCTCACAAACGGCTCCCTTTGACACTTCGCCTATTGCTATCCATCTGAAGCATGTAGAGAAGCACCTAAGCAAGGAAATTCCCACATCCCACCATTATCAAGTCCCTACAGCTATCCTTGTTTAAGCTCTCCTGCTCCCCCAACCTACTACAGACTAGCAAGCAAATTTGTGGCCTTATAAATCTCCAATTAGAAGGTGTCGTCTTCAATTATCAGATGCACTAAGGTTAGGTATGACTCGGTAGCTTATGATCCCAACCATCTGAGGGAACTATAAGAATAGAAGTCGACCCATGTTGCCAATTATCAAGTCGTGGAAGCAAAACGCCAAGCCAATCTTGAAGAGCAAGCCTGAATGTCTCAGCGGATGATGGAACTAAGCTTCCAAATTGGGTAGGATCAAGAAAGAGATGGCAAACCTGACCACCAAGATCAACCTTCTCAACACTAAGCTTGATAGGAGTGCAGCCTGCTGAGTCCAACTTTACACCCAACCCACTTCTTTGGATGGCGAAACCAACTACCTCATTCAACAAAAAGAAGCACTTGACAAGGACTTTAAGTCAGGTGAAGAGGGTATATCAGTGGATCGAGGCAACTTCGAGGAGCTGAGGAACCTCTTAGTAAAACTCAAAAAGCCATTGCTGCTACCTCTTCCAAAGTACCCCCTCTAGTCGCACTTGAACCTATCCAACCAAAGCTTGTTGTCGACCCCGCAGAACAAGCTGAAGCAGCCAGAGATGTCGCTACCTCTTTGCCTGATCTTGCTGATATGGTAGTTGATTTTGCTGTGGAGACCTAAATTTACTTTTTTTAATGTTATTTTGATCAGCTAGATGACCGGCTTATGGTCATCCCTTTTAAACTAACTATGACTCATTCGCCCATATAGAAGGATAATATAGTTGTAGATATTTTGCATTAATACTTCAAATTGCCTCCTTACTTGATAAATCTACCAATCGGTAAGTTTCATTCCCAATCTCTTAACTGATTATGAGAGGTCCCTCCCAATCAAACGACCATTTCCTTAACTCTAGATGTGTCACTCTCGCTGGCATAATTGTTTTCCATACTAAGTCTCCTTCTACAAACTCTTTTGGCCTAACACGCTTGTATGCTTTTCCTACTTTTGGCTTGTTTAACCGAATGTTATCTAGGGCCATCAGACGCTCTTCACTAGCCGAATCCAGCTCGTGTAACATTGCATGTTGATAAGCATCAACTCCTAATGCATGCTATTTTGCCATTCTTAATAACTTGACATTGATCTCCAAAGGCAAAACAACATCTTGGCCATACGTAAGCCGAAAAGCATAAGGCCAATAGCCTTGGACTTGGAGTTTCAACAAGCCCATAGCATTTCTTGCAACGTTTCGTGCTACCTCTTTGGCTTTTCCTCGATATTCCTTTTGATCATGTCAATTATGATTGTATTAGTTGCCTCGGCCTGCCCGTTCGCCTGAGCATAGTATCGCATTGAATGGATTAGCTTTATTCCAAACCGCTGTGCAAAGGCAACCACTTTATCCTTAGTAAACATAGTTCCTTGATCCTTGGCTATCATTTCAGGTTTGCCAAATCGATATAATATATGATGCTAAATAAACCGATTAACATCCTCCTAATCACCTTCACCATAAGCACTGCCTCTACCCATTTGGTGAAATAATTAGTAGCCACAATAATAAAGGCATTCTGCTTTAACTTGAAATCTACCCCAATCGAAAGATTTTGCAAACATCCAATCAGCTCTTGTTGCTAGTCATCGACTTGTGTGTTGACAAGACATTCATTTAGCTGGCAATCTTCCTGCCAAAACTCAGCAGTTTACTCTTTATATCCTTATGCCTGTGGAGCCAACCCATTAGGACTCGTTTGATGGTTAGGATGAAATAAGTTAGGATAGGATAACTATCTTATGCTGCTGTAATTCGTTGTTTGTTATGCAAACAAGATATGATAACGCTATCATATATTTTATCCTATCCTGTTGCTCTAGTATATTTCTTATCTTGAGGGGAGAGCTAGATTAGGAAACAATAGGATAGGATAAGATCTCTTTTTTTTTTCCTCTCTCTATATATTATGTAATATGTTAAATATTATAAGAAATATTATATATATGCAAATATATTATTATATATATAATAATATACAATATTTGTTACAATATTTAACATATTGCAAATAATTATATATAAACAGATATATATATTATGAAAAATATATATAAGATTTATATATAATATATGACGATATATATTAATATATATAATAATAGTATATAAATAAATATATATTACTATATATTATATTATTATATATTTTTTTATTATATATATATATTTATAATAATATTAATTAAAATATTAAATAATTAAATAATTAATATTTAAATATTTTTAAAGAAAATAGTTGAATAATAATTATAATTTCAAAAAATTATATATATATATTTTTTATAATTTTAAGAAAAGTAACAACATAAATAAAAAATAAAATTGTATACTTTAGTTAAAATTATATTTTTTCGTAAAAATTAAAAATTAAATTAAAAGTTATTTTCTAGAAAATTATATGTAATTTTGACAAATAGTAATTTTGTCATTTGAACATGTTTTATATTTTATCCTATCATTATCTAGTTTGTTATCTGGTATGCACCAAACAGTAGATAAGATTATAGCTTATCATGTTTTTATCCTATCCTATTCTTATCTTGCTGTCATATCCTATTATACTTTATCCTATCCTGACCACTAAACGAACTCTTAGCCTCTTCGTTGTCTTCCCTTGGGATATGTTGTATAATGACATCGGCAAACTGCTATCCGTAAACCCTTTACTGTTTTATTACTTCTCAATAGAACTAGAGTATTGCATTTGTATTCTTTGGTTAACTATTTTATGACTAGTTGAGAATCTCCAAGTATATGTCATATGCTACCTTCAAGGTGGCCAAAATTTTAAGTCCCAAAATCAAGGCCTCATATTCGTCTTGATTTTCGAAACACTCAGAATTCAGTTGACACATGAATTTCCATGTTTCCCTAGATGAATTCGTAATAACTACTCCAATCCTTGCATTATTTTGGGTTTTGGACCCACGAATTTTAAATTCCAAGGCTATAAGTTTACAGAACAGTTGACTTCAACTAGGGATTCCTCAATTGCAACACAAGGATGTTGCGCCAGAAAATCAGGTAATGCTTGGCCTTTTATTGCCTTTAAAGGCACATATTTTAAGACAAATGCATTTAATTTAATGACCCATTTCATTAGTCTCCCTTATAACATAGGTCTATTTAGCAAATATTTCACAATATCTATTTTGCATAAAACTAAAACTTCATTTGGCAGTAAATAATATTCTAGTTTTCTACAAGCATGGAACAATGACAAATGTAATTTCTTGACTAGGTTTATTTACATTCGACAGCATATAGCAAATGACTTAGGTAATAGACTGCCTTTTTCAACCCATCCTTGGCATCTTGGGCTAACAAGTAGCCGATGGATTCTTCTGCTGTTGAGATGTAAAGCTTCAACGGTCTGCCTTTCGTGGGTGGCACTAAGATAAGTAGATTCGCTAGAGCCTTCTTGATTTGGTCAAACGCCTTCTGTTATTCATCCTGCCAAACCATCTCCTCAGCATCCTTCAGCTTTAGTAAAGGCAAAAACGCCTTCATCTTGCCAGCCATTTACAAGAACTTGATCTTGCCGATAAGGCTTTGCAATTCCTTTTTACACCTATGAGGTCTATCTTCCAACACGACTTTGGCCTTGTTCGTATTCATTTCAATCCCTTGCTGATGGACTAAGAATCCTAAGAAGTTCCCAGTCGAAACTCTAAATGCACACTTGGCGAGATTCATTTTCAGGTTGTGAAGCCTCATCCTTTGTAGGGCCTTTTCCAAGTCCTTTAAATGATGGTTGAAGTCTTTGGATTTGATCACCACATTGTCTATGTAAACTTCCATACTCCTCCCAATTAGCTCATGGAATATGGCATTCATGGCTTTTGATAGGAAGCTCCTACATTCTTCAAGCCAAATGGCATTACCAACCATTCAAATACTCTTATGGCCATTGAACATCTGAAGGCAGTTTCATGCATGTCTTTCTTGGCCATGAATATCTAGTTATAGCCAAAATATTCATCCATAAAAGTAAAGACCCTATGTTTAGTTGTTGTGCCAACTAACATGTCTGCTACAAGCATCGCACACTGGCCTTTAGGGGTGGCCAAATTTAAGTTTTTGAAATCGGTACATACCCTAACATGGCCATTTTTCTTTATGATTGGGACAATATACAAAAGCCATTTGGTATATTGGGCCATTCTTATAAATCCTACCTTCAACAACCTCTCTATTTCGGCTTTAATATAAGGCATCAATTGAGGATTGAACCTTCGAAGAGGTTGTTTATGTGGTTTAAAACCTTCCTTAATCGACAGTCAATGCTCCACCAATTTTTGGGACAAGCCAGGCATCTTATGATAATCCCAAGCGAAGCAATCCTTTTATTGCTTAATAAGCTCAACAAGCCGATCTGTTTTTGATTTGGCTAATAAACCATTAATCTTCATTGTTCTTGGGTTTTCGACTGACCCCAAGTTAACCTCTTTCAATGGATCTTGGGCCTCAAAGCTAGGCGTCATCTTATGTATTAGGAGAACTAGTTCTTCTACTCCAGCAACGTGCCCCCCAACATTTAGGGTTGACTTCGAGTAACTAACCCTTCCTGTAGTCCATGGCCCCCAGGCAAAGTATCCTCGATTCATCACCTTTGGGATGCACTAAATTGGTTATCTTCCCTTCTGTTTTGAGCAAAGTCAACTAATCTAAGAGGTCTTTCAACACTTTATTATGGCTTTTTATTGATCACCCACTTTAAAGGTCATACATAGACCTATAATGCTATTTTGAAATTGTCAATAGTCAACTCACCTGACTTATATGCACCCTCTTCATATCCCTTAGGGACCTTAATAGGTTCAAAGTGGGTGGAATAAAAGATTGCCTTCGCTAGCTTCACATTAGTCGCGAAAGGACTCTTATCTACTGACACCACTTCCAACTATTTGGCTTCCCAAAACATTAGTTTTTGGTGCAAAGTAGACAGTATACAATGACTAGAGTGAATCCAATCCCTTCTTAGTAGTACTGAATAAACAAGCTTAGCATCTACTATAAAGAAAGCCAAATTAAGGGTCTTGGACCCTTCTGTGATTTCTGCTACCAACAACCCTAATGTTATAGTTGTTTCTCCTATGAAATTTGTCATCTTCATATTAGTGGTCAGTAAATCCTCCTTAGCCTTTTCGATCTTCTTCATGGTACTCAACAACATGACATTAAGGACTGCTTTTCCATCTACAAAGACTCGGCTGAGGGTTTAGCCTGTTGATGTGAGCTTTAATGTCCAAAGACTTTAAATGTCACATCATATCCTCAGTAGGTTTAGTAAACACCATCCCACCTGTATCCTTAGCCGAGGCATCGGTTAGGGTGGCCCATTTGACTTCCTCGGCAAACACATCCCCCTCTAGGCTACCAAGCTGCTCATTGTCCACCCAGAATTCACTAAGGAGCAGACTAATTACATCCACTTTGGCTAGCTAAAAGTTGTTATCCTTATTTAATAGGCATCTAGCAACGAATCTTCCAACTACTTTTCTCCTTTTACCCCTTGATCCTGGCCTAAATCCTTTTCTCCAACCAATCCAAGGTCAGAGGACTGCCCTACCTCAGTGTTTGATTGCTTCAACTAGTCTTTGCTTGGTTGAGTTTCCTCATTCGGCTGGCTTTCCATTTTGGCGATATTAGCCAAATGTGGGGCTCCACTGCTGTCGAAGACTTCTTTTAAAGGCCTATGCTACTTCCTCAACCAACGTATCCCCCTAATCTTTGTGCTTAGCCTCTGTTAGCATCATAAGGGATTGCTTCATCTTCCTTAATGACCCCTGCCACTATTGCCTCCTTTTTTGAGTGTGAGTTAACATCTTGGGTCGATCTACCTCCTTATTCTTCTTTTAGTTTAGGACCATTGCCCTTCCTTAACTTGAGCTGAAGGCTTTAACATTTTCTATGATTTAATCGCTTCATTCCTTACAATGATTTGCAAAGTCCTTATGTCATTTTCCATATTGAATTTGGTCACTTGCTTCCTCCCTTTCGGATTTAGCTCCTCATCGATCACTGATGAATCATTTGGCTGAATAGGACCTTGCCAAATCTGTTTCCAAAGATCATAGAACATTTGGAATTTTGTCACTTTGGCTATAAACTGTCTCATCATCGTTGTTTTAAGCCTAGCAAGCCTTGTAGTCCTTTCACCAAAAGATCCTTCACCCTGTGACCTCTACCTCAATCTGTTGAATACACTCTGGCTAACTTGATGAGGTACCCATATTCCTTTAGGTCTTGGGAGATATTCCAGCCTCTCAAATACACTAGTGAATGGTTTAAGCTTGCCACTACCTAACTTCGACTTGATTACCAAGCCATTTGGCTTCCAAACTTACTTTATGTTCTTTCCCTTTTAGCTGGAGTCAAAGCACAACACAATATTGATGTCTATGGCTAGGAAAGGGTCTGTATCCACTGTCATCTCTGAAATACCTTTGTCAGCCAATTTGAATCTTCCTTCTTTGACTACCTTCTGAACAACTTGCCAAAACACCACACAATTCACAGTAGAATGGCTGTATGAATTATGCCACTTATAATATTTCTTGTCTTTCAACTCTTTGGCAGACGAGATCTTATGCCTTCTTTTAGTTAAATTTGTAGGTTTTCAACAGGTAATCAAAAATTTGGTCAGCTTTTGAAATATCAAAAGAGTACTCAGTCTTTCCTTCAGACGTGCTTGCTCCCTTAGCTTTGGCCAACCTTAGAGCAGGGCACGAATATGGCTTGCGTTGGAGAATTTCGACTGCACATGATATCAGCTTTGGCTGTCAACTATACCCTCATAATCTTTAATCTTTACTACAGACACCAATTGAGGGCCTCTATCTCTACTGGTCCTTCTATGCTCCCTATCTAAGATGAACTGCTCAATTTTGATGGCTTTAGAAGCTAGCTGACTCAAATTCACACACTCCTAGCAGCATATTTCCAACTGCCATGGTTGTATATTCCGTCTTGGGGAATTGAACAGAACATTTACTTGCTATTTTCTTGAACCTTTTGATAAATTCTATGGCTGATTCATTAACTTGCTACTTAAGGTTCATTAAATCAGCTATAATGATTTAGGTTGTGGTCTGTAAAACTAGTCATGGAAGCATCTCTCCATGCCAGCCCAGTTTTGAACCAAATTTGGTGATAAGGATGAATACTAGGTAAAAGCGGTGCTTGTTAAGGATAGTGGAAATAATTGAAGCTTGTGATATTCATTCTGCCTTCCTTCTCCACTATGTGCTGTAAATTAGCCAATACATTCCATTACCGATTTGCCGTCTTTGCTAAAAAAAGTGGTAAAGTCTAGAGTTCTAAACCCTTTCGACAAAGGCATAACCCCAGTCCACCCTATTCAAGATAGGGTTTTCTATACATCAGTCTCTCCATCAACTTCAATTGAGTGTCGAAATGTTTTCACATACTTTCGGCTATTAGTCCTAGGTTAATCAGCTAGGATGGAGTTGGCTATGCTCCCTTTTGTACTTCAAAACCCCATTATTTCCCCTGACGCAACTACCTTCTGTTGATGTACCTGTTCAGCAATAGGTTGATACACCGGCTAGCTTAGCAAAATGGGGTTCCATGACTAATCTAGCAAGTTATAGGAAATGTCTCCTATACCAGAAATCGCATATCTACTAGGACCAAAATTGGCTGCCTGTACATTCATTACTCCAACTAAATTACTTGGTTGAACATACAACATGCCAATCTGTCTTATTGCATTTGATGGCCTTCTAGGCCAAATTTACCTACAAATTTGACACACCAAATTGATTAGAATATTCGCCAGCTACTTGCCCCTTTGGACTAGTAGTGGTGAAAGCTTGATGTGAACTAGAAAATTGACTGGGAGGTACCATGTTCCCAATGTTCGGTTGGTTCCTCAAAGGGAAACCTGCTGAACGACGTTCGGCTAAACTGGACTGCCAACTCTGGCCTGAGCAGCACTCAACTGGACCACCTTAGAATGATCCTACCTAAATGGCCTTTTTGACTGGACCAGTAGAGAAGGTCCGGCCTGAACATAACTCAGCTAGACTTGAAGTGGAGGTACTTTCTGAGTGTGCAATGCTGCCTAGGTGTTTTCGGCTACAATTACCTGTTCTTGGGTTGGCTGGTTTAGGTACTCCTGTAAATTCGAGGTAGCTGAATTTTCCCTCATATGTGCACGCTTATTCTCCATCTCTCTCTCCTGCTAAACCTCATTATGAACCATGGGCTTCACTATATTAGCTAGGGGTGGCAACATGGGCCCAACTCGGTGGGTCAACTCGCATAACCCGTAAAACGGGTTAGGTTGGGTTATGTAGTTCAACCTTCCAACCTGCATAACCCAACCCATTTAGCCCGCTAACCCGATAGGCCAAATGACAGGTTGAGCTGGGTACGCCCCAATGGGTTGGCTTTTTTATTTTTTAGCTTGAGCCTTGAGTTGATATTGATTATAGTTCATATAATATTTTAGATTATAGCTTCTTTTTATTTAAATATGTCATATGTGAAGTCACAAAACAAAAAGGCAAATTTTGGTGGTTATTAGAATTTAGCCCAAATAAAAATTATTACCTACAATTTATGATAAATTGATCATTTCTTAAGTATTAAATAGGTTTTTTTATTTACTAATTTTATAACATTTTTTCTCTTTTTTAATTTTATATTTGATCATAAAATTTGAAAAAAATTTACAACAAAACAAAAATTAAATGCTTTATAATTTTTTTAATGGGTTGGCGGGTCAACCCAACCCAACCCACCAATCTACCACAGGACCCAACCTGTTTTACAACGGGTTAAGGTTGGGTTGGGTTAACCCGTTTTGACACCCCCAATTTGTAACGACCCTTTGTCGCTATAGTACCACTCACATTCCTCATGTTTTGACTATAAGCTTAATCATTAACAAAACCTGATTATACCACCATTCATAACTATAAAATTTATGCAAATCCAAAGATATCATGTACGATTACGGTTACAATATAATAACATAACTTCCTATAGCTGGGCAACTATATAACAATTTTACATCGAAACCAAAACAAAAAAAAGAGCTTCTAGAAGAGCTCTGCCCAAAAAGGTCTCCAAAAGTCTTCATCTGAGACTTCCTCCATCAACTCTGAGAAGCTGGATCTACAGACACCTCTCTTCTACTCCCACGCCAAACGACGTGATCATCACAGGCACGAATCATAAGTGCAAACAATGCAAGGGTAAGCTTACTTGAATAATAAAACGTGTATTTTAAAGTAAAATAATAGAAAAATCCCCTCATTCCATATCAATAATCAAATAGAAAATAGAAACAACATCAACAACAAGGCATCATCCACACGTCTACCACCATCTCTAACCACAATAACAACCACGACAATAAACAACCACAATTACTAAGTAATCATAACAACAACGACAACACTACCATTACCACCACCAACATCCTTAGTTATAGATGAAAACTTCATTTATATATAAAAATTCAAGTAAAATTTCATGATATATAGTCACATTCTTCCTTAGTGATATCAATCACCATACTAATGCATGAAGACACTACTCTCAAGAGATTTTCTACATATCGGGTGATCAGCTAGGTCTTATCCCCTACCATGGCCTTCCAAGCATCATTCAGGGATTGCCAAAACTCTAATTTGTTGGATAAGCTTATGGTTGTTAGGATAATTGAATGTGGGTGGTGGTATACTGCAACACAAGGCCTGCACTGCCTTGGCCCCACTTCGAGTTTACCCATCCACTTATCCCCTAGGCTCATCTTTCAAATCCCACTTCTCATCCAGGCACTAGGTTGGAGCCCTGTCTGAGCCGCAGCTCCGTTCACCCCTAACTTCCATGCTTACTTGCACCACGACATGAGGTCCATTGTCAGCTACCTCAGCTGCCAACTATGCATGAATGCATGTACTACACACCATCAACTACTCAACCACAACCAATAAACATACGACATATATATATATATATATATATATATATATGTATGTATATCAATACAACAGTGGCAAATAGGTCCATCGTCAGCTACCTCACATTACCACTTAACATCCATCAACACCATATTGGCCCCAAACCGGCCTCAATCATAATCAACAGGTAAGGCCCTATCTAAGCTACTCACCTCGTGAGAAACAATATCATACATCACAAGCGAAGGTCCTATCTAAGCAACCTTTCACTCAACGACAACAATCAACACATCATATATATATATATATCAACATATCACCACGTGGCCTACTTAGCACCACCTGTGGTCCAACAATTCCCATCAACCCCATGCAGGCCCAATCCAGCCTCTTGCATGGTCAACAAGTAAGATATCTCATTATCATCTCATTCTACAACTAGTGGAGGTTCCTATTTAGACAACCTTCCACCCGATTACCTCTTTCCAACAATTTATAAAAACAACTCCATAACATTTTAACAACGCAATAACACCGTCAACAACATCACAAGCCACCAATAACATCACTCACAAGCATTAATTTATAACAACATAAATATCTTCAAAATCAAGCATACCATAAGAATTTAACTTTCTTTTAAATCCAAACATTTTTCTAATAATTCAAAGGATTATCCCTACACATCAAATCCAAGGCAATCAACTATCTTTCACGTTCTTACTTGAATCCAAGTTTCACCCAATCAAAATCACATTATTTTTATTTTATTATATATATATATATATATATGTATATATATATATATATATTATTCTATTTTTATATCCCGCCCGACGACAAACTGTAGAGACCTATTTTTGGTCTCGAGTTGATTGTCGCCCGGCGGGGCGGAGATGTCACCCGGCGACGTTCTTCCAAGAACCACCTTCTTGGCTCGGGAAGAACGTCGCCCAGCGGGAAAGGCTGTCACCCGGCGCTACTTGCGATGCAAAAAAGGTATCTAGACTTCAATTCTCCAATCCCATCAGTTCTAATTGCTATAGAATCATTCCAAATCAATTGTCAACACTTTTAATGCACTTTTAACCGATTATACAACAATTTTAACCTACAAAACAATCTCAAATCTCAAAATCTCTTCTTAAAACCCATTTTATATCAAAGCTTCCATACTCAAGATTTCCACCAAAGTCAATCCATTCCAAGGCAAGAAATCCACATGTCAATGATCACAAACACGGAATCAAGCAATAGTAAGCTTCCCTTATCTCAAAAGCTTCCAAATTTGAAAGTTGGAAAGATGAGAATATGAGAGAAGAAAACTCTTAAGCTAATCTTCCAAGAAATCTTCCCTCCGCAACTCAAGGACACGAAATCAGAGCTGAGAAACCTTTGACACCCTTAACTACTCAAGAAATCTAGAGAGAAATAGAGAGCTGAAAAGAAGAGAGAGAAACTGAAGATAGAGAAAGAGAATGAGAGAATAAGGGTCTCTCCTCTCTTCCTCCTTTTATATCCGAGCTCACCGGAGCTCTCACACGAACTTTTGGTCGACTGAGGCCCAAATCTCACCAAACCACTGCTCTTATCCCAAAACTGATTTAACTCAACTAGTTTTCTCTCAAAAGCCCAAAATCACTCTCACAACATATCTAGACTGGTTCAAGCACATATATCAAATTCCCTAAAATCAAACCCGAATTCAAACAGATAATTCACCACTTTCACCACATATAACAAACCATACACAATAACAATTCATTTCTTCCTTTTAATCACCTAGATTACATATCTAAGTTCCTGCTTTTAGTTATTAAAACACTTAATCAGGTATTAGGAGAAATAGGGTGTTACACAATATTAGCCAATTGCTTAGATAGTTACAGCATAAGATCATGTATTCCCATGTCTATCTGTTGATGAATAAATGAGGTTGTCATCACTGTAGGCGCTTCTGCATTTGTAGCATTGGCTAAAATGAGAGGTTTGGTAATTGTTATTGGTGTGTGCTTTACATGGACTGCAACGTAGTGGAGATTGCCAAAGATGTAGGCATCCCTAACGAGACTGCCTCACTTCCTTTACATGAGCCATTCCTCTTCTAACCTAATTCCATATCACTTAAGAGTCTTCCCAGACCTAAGGTGTATACATTAGGTGTAATCATGACCTGGAGAATCAAACTTCTAGACGTGTTCACCTAGTAGTCCCATTATGCATGCCAATTTTGTTGTTGCGTGAAATGAAAATTCTAACTGAATGCTTTAATTAGAATTACTCCAACCCGATCCCAGAATATCTCAAGCGATTTCACCAAGAGAAAGAATTTGTCCCTTAGCTATAGATTCCTAAGTTATTTCAAAGAGCACTTAGAAAATAGGTAAAGGAGAAGATGATATTAGAATAATAAACTAGAATAATAAAGAAAAGCAATAAAGGAAAATAGTAAAAGCAACAAAGGGAAGGGAGGTGTATTTTTGGAAATGTGTTGATGAAAAGGGATATTTTTAAAAATATATATAAAAGGAGGTATATTTAATAATTGAGGGAGGTGTATTTATCAATTGCCCTAATTAATTGATGGATGTTGTATTGGGCTTTTATTCTGAATAACTTGTGATGGGTTAAGCTATTGAATTAATGCCCAATGAGAGGTCCCTGCCCTCACACAATGGATTATTTAATTGTTGCCCCATTAGACGGTTAATTATCTCTGTCGAGCCAATCGTGATAGAGGGTAATCTTTTCTCATTCTAGCTCTCTACATGGTTTACTCGAATCTCATGAAGAACAAGACAAATAAATTCTTTATACCAGGTACACAATTCTATCATCGTATTCTCTCTACACTCATCATGCGATAATATGCTATAATCCTACATCTATTTGATCTTGTTAAATTAAGGGCTTATTAAATTTCATCATTTATGTTATTTTATAGGTTAAATTAATCTATAAGTCTTTATAGTTTTATTGAGTTTTTAATTAAGTTCATATAGTTAAAAACACTTAAAAAATATCCTTATAGTTTAAAAAGTTTGTAATTAAATCCTTACACATTAACGGTGTTATAACTCTATTAATTTATATTTAATTCAATTGCATTTTTAGTCTTCCAACTTTTCTCTTATTTACAATCAAGTCCGAGTGTAGGTGATATGCAAAAATGGGAAAGAAATTAATAAAGGTGTTTAAGGTGAGAATCAAACCCTCGACCTTGAAGTCCACCAACAACACTAAGGGTGCACTTGATACGCACTAAGGTAAAGTATAGGAAAAACAGCACAAGGCAAATATTTAAGTTACAGGATAACTCTTTATGCTGTACATTATTTGGTGGACAATGAATATCACAAGCAAAATAGTGTAAGATTTATTGTAATAGCTTTTTTTAATATTAATTATCTTAATACAATTCATATTAATTATCTTAATATGATGACGATGGTGGTAGCGGTGAGAGTGGCAACTATGGTTGCAGTGGAAGTGTTTGGGGGAACAATGGTGGTAGTGACAGCAATAATGGCAGTGGCAGTGATGACGGTAGTGGCTGAGGCGATGATGATGGTGGCAATTACGATAGTGGTGGTAGAGGTAACGACGGTGGTGGCGGCGATGACAACAATGGTGGTCGTAGTAATAGTGGTGGTGACAACGATGATGGTAGTGGTGAAGGTAGCCACAACGATGGCAGCGACGACAATAGTGGTGGTGGCTGCACCAACAACATGGCAACGGTGACGATGGTGACAACGACAACGACAATGGTGGAGTAGTTTTGTTTTTTGAGTATTTTGTACTGGGAACAAAAAATTGTTTCATGGTTTGTTGAGTAACAAAATTTTAGACTTTTGTCCAATCTTAATTCCCTTATTTGTATTGTTCTTTGACCATTATTTTAAACAAACATAGGACAAATGCTTTTGTGCTGTTTAGTTCATGAAATTTAGCAAAACAAATGGACCCTAAAACCACTAAGCTAATAACTTTATTTAATATATAAATAAAAATTATATTATATATAACTTAAACGAGAGACTAAAGTTGCATATATATTTACTATTACTAAATTCAATAATATTAATATTATATGAATTAATAATATTAAAATTTATATTAATAAATATAATAAATATAAAATAGTATATATTTTTAGGATATTAATAATATTAAAATTAATATTAATAAATATAAATTAATAAACATATACTATAAACCAAAACTATACGTATATCTATGACTTGTAAATAAATAATATAATATTATAAAACAAAATAGACAATAACTTATATTTTTTAATACTATATATCTTAATTATAACTTAATCACTTTATTTTAAATAATTTTATTTTTTATAAAATTGTGTTGTTTTAATTTTTTATATTTTTTTGCATATTTTAGTGACTGATATAAGATATTTTTATCAATGAAATAATTTTTTATATTTATTTCACTTAACAAGTATATTTATATCATATATTTCCAATTAACCTTCTTCTGATATATTTATATCATATCTAATATATTTAAATCTTTTTAAAAGTTTATTAATATATATTAATTTGCATACCACCTACACTTGGACTTGATTGTAAATAAGAAAAAAGTTAGGAGACTAAAAGTGTAATTAAGTTAAATATAAATTAATGAAGTTATAACATTGTTAGCTAACATGTAAGGATTTAATTTTAAACTTTTTAAACTATAAGGACTTTTTTAACATATTTTTAACTGTAGGAACTTAATTAAAAACTTTACAAAACTATAGGGACCTTCGGATTAATTTAACCTATTTTATATACATTTTTTTTTACTTTTTATCTAATTAAATAGGAGAAAAAATATTAACTTTTTTTCTTTTTATTTACTTTCTTGCTAAACAAACTATAAAAATCATCTCATCACTTTTCACTATTTTCTTTCTGTTCACTTTTTCCTTTTCTTTCCTATTACTTTCCTTTTGGTACCAAAGCCTTAGAAATATTTTTTTTTTTCAGTTTTAGACTTATTTTTGGAAACGTTTTCAAACAAAATGTTTTTTAAAATTTAAGCAAACATATTTTCAACATTATTTTAAGTAAAAATAGAAATAGACAATATAGGCAAACCAAAATAGCCCCGTAAATTATAATCTCATTTTTCATATTGGCGTTATTATAAAAATAGAGTTAGTAAAATCTTGGCTAAATTACATTTTGATCCCCCTATTTTTTTTCCAATCCCCAATTTTGGTTCTCTTGTTTTTTGAGAGACATTTAGTCCCTCTATTTTTAAAATAAGCAATTTTGGTACTCTTATGTTTTTAGAGACATTTTTTCTTCCTATTTTTACAATTTTGCAATTTTAACCCTTTTGTCAAATCTTTTGTATTTACTGTTAGTGGTTTAATGTTGACTCTGACGTGTCAACAATAACTCTAATGCTGACTCTGACTCTAACATATTATTTAAGTATTGATACATCAAAGTCAACATTAAATAACTAACTATCAATGTAAGAGATTTAACAACGAGACCAAAATTGTGGATTTTTAAAAATAGGAGGGCTAGATATCTCTAAAAAAAATAGGGTGACCAAAATTGCGGATTGAAAAAAAATAGGAGGACCAAAAATACAATTTAACCTAAAATTTTTAAACGTGTATCTCTTTTTTGATGAATTTTAGACGTGTATTTCTTACTAATCTATATTGGATCTGATTGCCCGAGATATGCAAGAACCGACAAAGGTGTCCCACAAGAAACAACCTTTTTTGCAATAATAATTTCATTAGTTACTTAGTAGTTACCCACTAATTATTCATTAATTTCTCCTTAATAGCATAAGATCCTTAACTGCTATAGTTACTGAAAGAATAATTCTAAATACTCTTACAATATCTTCTAGTAATGGTCTTACTTTATTAGAAGCATTGAATATTTTCAATATATTAAAGGTTAAATTAATTCGAAAGTTCCTATAATTTTGTAGAATTTTTAATTAGGTCCCTACAGTTAAAAATACTTAAAAAAAAATCCTTATAGTTTAAAAAGTTTGTAATTAAATTCCTACATGCTAACGGTGTTACAACTCTGTTAATCTATATTTAACTTAATTACTTTTTTAGTCTCTCAACTTTTCTCTTATTTACAATCAAGTTTAAGGGTAGATGGTATTAAAAAATGGGAAAAGAATTAATAAAGATGTTAAAGGTGTGAATCGAACTCCCAACCTTAAAATTCACCAACAACATTAAAACAACTGAACTAATGACTTTATTTGATATATAAATAAAATTATATTATATATAACTTAAAGAAGAGACTAAAATTATAAATATATTTACTATTACTAAATTAAAAATATTAACACTATATAAACTAATAATATTAAAATTAAATAATATTTACTAACAATATATACTAAATAATATTTCCTAACAATATATAAATATATACTAAATATTATTTAATTTTAATATTATTAATTTGTATAATACTAATATTATTTAATTTAGTAGTAGTAAAAATATGTATAATTTTAGTCTCCCGTTTAAGTTATATATAATATAATTTTTATTTATATATTAAACAAATTCATTAGCTTAGTCGTTTTAGTGGTGTTGGTGAATTTAAAGGTTGGAGGTTCAATTCTCGCCTTCAACACCTTTATAAATTCATTTTCCATTTTTGCATACCACCTAAACTTAGACTTAATTGTAAATAAAATAAAAATTAGAATGACTAAATGTACAATTAAGTTAAATATAAATTAATAGAGTTATAACACTGTTAGCCTGTTTTTACTGTAGGAGACATAATTAAAAACTCTATAAAACTATAGGGAATCAATAGATTAATTTAACCTGTATTAAATTCATTTATTTTTTATTTAATACTTGGAAAATCTTTTAAAAAATTGTAGAAAGAAAAATATAACAGTAGTTTAACCAAAATAATTTTATTGAATAAATTCTTAACGATAAACCAAGAGACTAGCGTCAGCCTAGTAGTGAGGAAATTTGAGTAGCATGTATGAGGTTATATTTTTAACCTCCATACGACTATTGTAAAAAATAAAAATGATGAACCTGCAGAAGCAAGTAACTAATCCTATATATATGCCGGTCTTCTATACCAGGAGATCTATATTATTCTTTGGGAAGAACTAATTACCTGAACAACCTGTCAGCTCTATAGGTTTGTTAATAAAGACAAAAGCAAAAACGTAGTTAAAATCGTAGACATTTTGATATTTTTAATTAACGGACACATTTAAAACATGACATTATTGCAAGTTAAAGTACAATAGAAGTTGCGCAACGCAATACACTAAATAAAGAGAGAACAACTCAATGCGTTTACTTTCAGAAGTAACATGGTAGTACAGCTAGCTAGCAATACCATACATTAATTAACAATATTGCTAAAATAGCTGGAATGGCCTGTAACAATTAAGAAGGACCCTTAACTAGCGCCCTGGAATAAGGCATTTAAGTGAACTTTATATATTTCTTTTGCAAACATAAATTACTCGGCAGAGTGAAGGAGACAGTGGAATGAGGAAGAAAGATATGGAAGAAGAGAAAGGTACAGTTTGTGTAACTGGTGGGACAGGGTATGTGGCATCTTGGCTAATAATGCGTCTTCTTCAACATGGTTACTCGGTCCGAGCCACCGTTAGATCCTATTCTGGTGCAGGTATAACGAATTTACTTAATGTTCTTTTGTCAAATTGACCTGCATCTGCGAATTAAAGACACTTTGCCTTCGTTCCTATTCTTAACACTTGTAGAACCCGAATTGTTCATGTTTGTTTCCTCTTCTCTTCTTGTTTATAATTATTTCTAGGAGCTAGGTAGTGACGAAATTGGGTTTGATTGTAGATTATATCTGCATGCTCTTAATTTGGTATTAGACGGTAGAGATAAAATTGATCATTTGAAATCTTTGGCTCAACAATTAATGTTGGCTTTCATTTTACTTGTAAAAATTAATTATTTATGAAGCTTAATTTTACACCGTTTTTAGTAAAAGAATTTTTACACAAATTTAATTAATTAAAATGTGCTGATAGTATAAATGCTTTTTACATTGTCATTCAATCATATATTGACATGTATGATAAAATTGTTAATTTTTGTAATAATTGTTTTAAAAGTCATATTTAAGATAATTTTTAATTAGTTGACAGTATAAAAATATTTACACTAACCGCATTTGAAAATGAAACTTTTTACTCAGTTAGCCAATGGAAATCACTCTGAATATGACTTTCAACGTAATTATTATAAAAGTTGGTTTTTTAATTAGCAATTTATGGTTCAATAATAGTGTAAAAAAAATCTTTACCCTATGAATTTATTTTAATTAAATTCTCATTTATGACATTTCAAGGCCTTCACCTTTAATTGGATTATTAAAATTTGACGACCTTGACAATTAGAGATTGAGCTAGCATTGCTCAACCTACAAAAAATGGACAAAAGAGAGGAACCTCGTAAAAATAAAAAAATAGTTTTAGATGGATAATTAGCATATTAGTTAGTTGATAATCAAGCTAACAATATTAATTAGATGAATAAGTTTCTAACTCAAATATCTGCTTCATTAGAATACAAGAAAGATCTCAGCTATCTCACAAACTTACCAGAAGCATCAAGTAGGCTCCAAATCTTCCATGCTGACCTTGATCAAGTTGGTAGTTTTGACAAAGCCATTAAAGGGTGTGTGGGAGTCTTCCATCTTGCGCACCCAATGGACGTTCATGGCCAAGAGCCCGAAGAAACAGTGACAAAGCGAGCTGTGGAACGAACACTTGGCATTTTGAAGTCGTGCCTAGATTCAAAGACCGTGAAACGAGTGGTCTACACTTCTAGTGCAGCCACGGTTTTATACAATGGTAGTGGTCTTGATGTGGTGGATGAAGACACGTGGAGTGACCTTGAACTTTGCCGAAGTGGCAATCTTGTAAGCTCTTCGTACTTGGTCTCCAAAATTTTAACCGAGAGGGCTGCTTTAGAGTTTGGAAAACAGAATGGGTTGGAGGTGGTGAGCTTGGTTCTTCCTTTGGTCGTTGGACCCTTTATTTGTCCCAATATACCATCATCTGTCTATATAGCACTCGCCATGATCATAGGTATGTATTAATTAACCTTTCTTATCCCCTAAGCTCAGTCATTATGCATGTGTGTGTACCTGACTAACTGAATCCCCACATTGAAAAATTGAAGAAAACACATATGTTCCCATTTTCTTGACAATTATCTGTATGTAATTTATTCTTTATTGTGAACTGTGACTGAAATATATGCGTAAACTTGATTAAAAACTTCGTTACCACCTTGTACACATTTTTTGTCATTGCATTTTTTTATATCTTACTTTTTTAATATACATGAGATAGTTTAATTGGTTATAATTTATATTACACAGCTACTGTCCCAACTTTAATTTCACTATAAAATCTTATATACTAACAAACGGAATTTAATTAGTATACTTTTTTTTAACTTAATTAAACTGATGAATTATTAATATTGATTTTTTGAGTCTATATTAATGACATGAGGTATTGACTATATACCATGCTATTAGTGTGGTAGATCCACCATATTTATAATACTAAATTTATTATTAGGCAAACAATATTAATAAAAATAAGTTTAAAAACTAATATCTTTTGTTAGCATATAAAATTTTTTGTAATGTTTCTAGATACCTTGTCTATAATCACTGTGTAACTCAACTTTGTTTGTCAGTTCTAAGATATATAAATTTTTGCAAGCTAGATATTAATATATTAGTGTTTGTGCGCGCATAAAAACTAGATGTTAAAATTTATAAAATAACATATTTAATAATTTTTTAAAAAATATATAAATCAAACAGTTAAATAATATAATATTATAATGATGATTGTATATATCAAATTTTATATGATTTAAACATTAGTATATATGTAATCTAATAATATATAGATAGATAAATATTTACTTACATTTTAAATAACATGTCATACTTCAAAATAAAGTTATGTAATAAAGTATTAATTAATATTTAAAATGTATGGATTCTTGTAAACTTAAGTGGATCAATTAATAAAATTTACTTTTTGTGAAAAATTATTAGATGTATCATTTTACGAAGCTCGATCATAATATATATCGATTGATGCTATATATCCATAGATATAATTAAACAATGCTAAACTAGCTTAAAAGTTAGCTGAAAGCTGAAAAATTAGATGTATCATTTATACTCTTGTAATTTTTTATTTATAGATTAATTATTTTAATTACATTTTTTAGTTTCAATTATTATATTTTTTTCATATTGTGTATTCAATTATTAATCTTACACTATATCTTAAAATATTTTCAATCAAGTTTAAAATAAAGTAAAAATGACATACACTTAAGTAGATGTTATACTTTCATTATGTTAAGTAGTGTAATTGTTAAAACATCTTCAAGTATCATGTTAAAAATAATAGAATAAAAAATATAAACAGTGTAATGGTTAAAATAAATATTATAATAGAACAAATATTCAAAAAATAATAGAAAAATAAAATAAACCTATCATCTATCATTATCAATATCTTGAAGTATAATGTTGAAATAGTAAAATAAATATTGTAAATAATACAATGGTTAAAATAAATAGTGTAATATAAAAAAATAATTAAAAAATAAAATAAAATAAAATAAACCTATTATCTATCATTATCAATATTTTGAAGTATAATGCTAAAATAATAAAATAAATAGTGTAAATAGTGTAATGGTTAATATTAAACAATGTAATATAAAAAATATTCAAAAGTAATAGCAAAAATAAAATAAAATAAACTTATCATCTATTATTCTATAATAAATTAGTGAAAAAAAGAAATCAAATAAATAATAAAATCTTAGCTTATTTAAAAAGAATAAAAAGGAAACTTAATAAATATTTTAAAGATAAAAAGAGAATAAAGATGAAAAGCTAGAAGCTAGCATTTTAAAAAACGCTACTTGGAAGTAACGTCTTAAAAAATGCTACAAACTACTAAAAAAAGCTTGTTTACCAATACTACTAATAAGATTAAACAAGTTTTTTAGATAATAGAAAAAGTTAGAAACTAGTTGAAATGTGTTGCGAAACATAATTTAGAATAAAAGTAAACAAAATTTAGAATTACATAGTCAGTTTTTCAAAAGGGAAAAAATGATTAATTGACTATATTCAATGCACTTTATATATGTGTACGGATCTCAAAAGCGAAAGAAAAGAAAAACACATTTATCCTTTTCTTGTGATTCTGATATTTGAAGTATATATAACACTACTTCATGTGTGTACTTGTTTTAGGAGACCAGACTCAATACGAGTATCTCACAAACTCATACATGGTGCACATAGATGATGCTGCCCGTGCTCTTATATTTCTCTTTGATTATGATAATGCTAATGGAAGGTATATATGTTCGTCAGACCAAATATCATTTTATCAAATGTATGAATTACTTCGTCAAAGATATCCTGGGTATCACATAACAGTACCAAAGTAAGCTTGATATTTTATTTTCTTTATGTTTTATGTTTTTACATATATTTGTTTCTTTAATCTATATATAAGACCTAATTATTCAAACTTTTCTTATATATATATATATATTTTGCAGCAACATATGGATTCAACTAATGGTGATCGAAAGTTCAGTGGTTTATCATCAAGAAAGCTCTTGAATACTGGGTTCAAGTTCAAGTACAACATCAATGAAATGTACGATGGCGCTATACAGTGCTGCAAAGAGAAGAGCTTTCTTCAATTCATCAAGGAGAATGATAACTATTAACTAACGAAGAAAATGTACAATATACAGAGACACGTGTGAGCAAACACACTTTATAATTAGATAATAAATAAAAGGTTACACTACCACAGGAATTATTAGTGTCGACAGAGTATGAGTTACTAGCAAATATATACAAGGTTCATTGGTTCATGGGATCATCAAAGAGACTCCATCACAATGGTTCCTTTGTTAATATTAAGGTTTTAAATTGTTGTTATGGTTGCGGAACATTGTATAAAGCCTCCAAAACCATAATATTGCAGACAATTGTGAGCAAATGCAGATATACAATTATATATCACTCCCAAATTGACATTGTGACCGAGAAATAGTTATGGATTGCAATTTAAAACCTCATCAGTTTATGCCTTTGTTAGACCAAATCCTTTGGTATGCCTTAATTTATTTTTAACTTAGACATGACCTTTAATTGTTTCACCAAAACATTTCAAAAAAGAAAAGTCATATATAATTTTAAGTGTTAATCAAATAAGATAGCCTAGGTTCTTCTTACTAAGAAAACATAGTCAAGGTTATTCTTTTTGCTAATAGGAAAATAAAGTGACACACCATATATATTAACAAAAAGGCTATGGCATAGAAGTTTGGCTCCTTTACAGAAAAATCATGCATTATTTAATGCGCGATAAACCATTTTATGGCTGATATATATAAATAAGAATTTAATTTTTATGCATTGTTAATATAAAAATTTTTACTCAATCAACCAATTAGAATTATGATAGGTATGATTTTTAAGGTAGTTATTACTTAAATTAAAAAACTTATCATACATGGAAAATTGTGATTCGATGACAATATAAAAACTTTACACTATTAATGCATATACTATTTTTCAATAAATAATGTACATCTTAATGTAATAAAGTAAATTTTAAATTTGGATTCAATGTAAAAAGGTGCATGGTTATTTATTTATAGAATTAAATATATTTTTAGTCTCAATAAATATGGTGATTTATGTTTTTAATCCTTCAGAAAAATTGTTGATTTTGATTTCATAAATTTACTATTTTAAATTATCTTTATTTATTAGTTAATGATGATGCAACATGTATCTAGATATGTCATATCAGTGACTACTTTGACATGACGTGATGATTTTTAAAACCTTTAAATTTATAAGAACCAAAATTGATAATTTTTTTAAACTCTAATACCAAAATTTGTCATATTTAAATATATTAAAAATATATTAAATCTTTATTTATGTAAGCTATACAACATCAAATACTATATATTAAGTTTAACTACAAAGGAGTTGAAATTGTGGTGTAGTGGGCATGGGTCACAGGGTGTGTTGGTGAAAGGTGAAATACAAGATTGGGATTTATTTCATATGTAATTTAAACTTATCAAACATCAGAGAAGGAAGCTTCTCTTAAGACAATTGACAAAATTAAACATGTTCATGTCTTAAGACTATGTTTGAGTTATTGTCTTTAATTTTATTTTTTTTATGTGAAAGCCAAATTGTATATGCATACATCTTGGAATAATATACTAAAGATTCTAAGATTTACAACATATCAGATTATTAAATATTAGAATAAATATTTGGACTCAAAGGTATTGATTATTTGATCGATGTTGAAGACTTATTGAAACTATGAGCACGATTAAAAGGAGTTGGTAGGATTTTTTAAATTAGAAAATATTTGTAGCACTATAAAAAACTTAAAATTCAAATTTATAGTTGTAATGGAAAATAAACATATTAAGTTTTCTTCTATTTATGCTTATTAATTAACAAATAAGTTCATATCTAATTGATATATTATTATTCTATCATAACATAGTAAATTAAGTTTTTTATTACAGAAATTTTAATTTATTTTAGATCTTTTTTAATTAAATAAGAAATTAACAAAAATTGTCAATATATTTTTTATACATACAAAAAAAAAACAATTCACTCGTGCATTGCACGGGGTTCAAGTTCTAGTTCTTCTTCAACCAAAGCCTTTTAATTCATCAATTTTGTAACTCTTCAAATGGGGAAAAGAGAGAAAATTGTGAGACTTAATATCCTGGAGACCACAACTAGGGTTCATTATTTATTAACTCTGATAGTGTTCTCATTATGTTGAAGTTGACCAATAATAGTATCCACTCATGAAGCCCACATCACATTCTTTAGTAGTCTAATAGACTCACTCAATTAGATTACTCAAAACACAACTCACTAAATTATAAATAATTAATATAATTATTGTGAGTACCTAATTTTATCCTCTATTATTCTATTTTTCATCTTCCTTTTTTTTAATGTTTTTTCTTTCTTTTCTACATCTTTTTGAACAAATGACAAATTCAAGAATAAGTCAACATGAACTTAATATTTTCTTTTCTTTTTTCTATTTCTACAGTCTCTTTACCTATTGGGCCAACATTGGGCCTAGTATGTTTTATTGTCATCTTCTTGTTAAAAAAATAATTGGTATTTCTAACACAGACTTGTTGTGCCTTATTTGCCTTTATTTTTGCAAACTTTTTTGTTATTGAATTAATGAGGCAATTTTTTTTTCTATTTCTCATTTAATTTTCTTTCTTTACTGTTCTTTTTATTAGATTGATACATCTAAACCCAAAACCCATTTTTTTATTATGTTTGTTATTCTTGGATTGGGCCATCTATGCCGCAAGTTTTTGTTAAAATTCAAAAAAGGACGCTGCTATTCCCACCCTACTTTTTGCTCTTTTCACCTCTTTCTTTTTCAAAAGCCTATAAAAATATATTTCTACTTCTATCCCTTCCCTTCCCCTCCCACATTTAAAATACTTCTCACCCCCTTCTCCTTCCCACTCCCTCGTCGCACTTCCGTTCCCCACACCCCACTACTTTCTCTTCCTTCCTCTAAGCTCTCAGCCCCCTGTTCATCACCAAAGCTCCTATTTTGTCATCGGGATTTCGTTGAAAAGCCACATTCGTCTCGCATTCGTTGACTTGTGAGTTCACCCGTATTTTTTTAAGTTTTAGATTTAATGGAATCACGATTTCATTGTGTAGTGATATACAACGGATTATGTATCTTGACTAGATACACAATGAAATCATGATTTCGTTATGTATTGCGTGAATTTAAATTAAATTTTTATTTAATTATTTATATGATTTTAATGATCGAAATTGTTTGTTTTATAAATAGTTTTTTATTTTGATGAATTAAAATTTTAAGTTATTTTTTTTAAAATTAAATTTTTGTTTAATTATTTATTTGATTTTAATTATTTTTTTTAAATAGTTTTTTATTTTAATGAAATAAATAATTCAAGTCATGTGTTTTAAAATTAAATTTTTATTTTAATTATTTATATGAATTTAATAATTTAAATTAGTTGTTTTTAGTTGTTTTTGATAATATAACTAATTTAATAATTAAATTAATTATTTTTAGAATATTTCTAATTAATAATATTAATTATATTTGATTATTAATTATTTACTAACTAATTTTTAGGTTCACTATGCCACACACGAGATTTGGTGCCTTTCATCTTGGACGAGACCCTTTGCTAGATGATGCACTAGGCACATCTAGGCATCCAATGTCGACTACATCCACAAGATGGGCTGGACAGGCTGCAACAACTAGGAAAAGCATAGACAACATAAGTAACAGCATGAGGATGAGGTACATGATGATGTACTTGAGGCAGTGCCTGGGATACAGGAGGCGGAGGAGCCTGAGGTAGATTTTGCTCATCTAATTGTTGGACCTCCATTTTCAAGAGGTCCTGTAGACTTGTCATTGCTTAGGTCCTATAAGGATCATGTTGTAGGACACATTTGGCTTAGCTAGCCCCGGCGCGAAATGAGGCTAATCAGCCACGGGAGTAAGATGTTATCGATGCTGATAGACCTGTAGGTGGCGGGACTTGTGTAGAGTTCGGGTCTCACCCCATTGATAGAGGTACGGTATGTTGCTACCAACAAGGCATGGTATGTGCCTTTGTTAAGTGGTGGCATAAGGACACCAGCTCCTTCCACCTTCTAGTAGGGGAGATGACCATCACCCTAGATGATGTGTCATGTCTCTTGCACTTGCCTATTACAGGCAAGGTGTGCCAGCATGCCTATTATAACCGCGATAAGGCCATCGGGTTATTAATGAGTGAGCTAAGTGCTACGTATGTTGATGCACACGCTGTGATAATGAAAAGAGCTCGCGTGGAGTTATCCCGGTTGAGGGACATATACCGTGTAAGCTTTGCAATTGGGGAAACGACGTTTGCTACGAGAGCATATCTCTTACATCTTATTGGCTGCACGATATTCACCGATAAGAGCTTTACACATGTCCAGGTCTACTATATGGACCTCTTCCATGAGCTACAGGCATGCACAGGATATTCTTGGGGTTTAGTTGCGCTGGCATACCTGTACAACCAGCTTAGCATTCCTAGTCTCCTTTCTATAGCGCAGTTTAGAGGATATATGAGTTTCCTGATGATATGATTTTGTATTTTAGGGTTTATATTTGTTTAGGTTTTATATTGCTTATGTAATTTAATTTATTAATTGCCAGTTACAGGTGTGGATCTATAAGCACTTCTTACTGACGTGGAGAGAACGTTGACTGTCCCTTACTTGGACCAACATCCTTTCTTCCATTGATGGAAGGCGACGAAGGGCATAGGTCTTGCACTGGGGACTAGGCAGGCATTAGACTAGTTGCAGATGGATGACGTTGTGTGGGTGCCATATGACGCACACAGGGTCATTGCAAGTTGGAGTCCATCTCGCTCTACTTAGGCTTCATCTACTGTAGTACCCAGATGCATGCACATTTTCCAGAGAGGGTCTTGAGGCAGTTTGGCTATATCCAAGGGATCGCTCGCCCTCTGCCTACTGCCTTCTCATCGTTGATCAACCAATTTGATGACTAGGAGCGCTGAGAGGCGCACTTGGTCGAGAGAGGAGCGGTTGTTCTGCATGAGGCTCCATAGAGCTGCGTGGATGGCTACCTTGAGTGGTTCCACTAGGTATCTCATCCTATTTGGTTCCTCTGGGATTGGGAGACCCTCCACGAGTTCCGGTGCCACAGTAGCCTGTGCAACCTGTGACAGAGTCTTCATCCAATGACTCTTATTCATGCGAGGTAAACATATATATCTTTACATTATATTTTTTTCAATGACAATGACACAATTTTTAGTAAAAGTTTGAATTTCTTGTTTTGTTGGCACATTAGGAGATAGTTGCTGGCCTTATAGAGCGTATACTACATCTTTGGGTGGTGCTTAAGGGCATAAATGGTGATAGGATGATCCGGTAGGCATTGGCTATTGTTCAGTCAGGCATGGCCTCCAAGTGCACCTATAAAAGGAGTAGGCAAAGGAAGACAACCACCACATCTGATGCTTGACTTTTTTTTTTTTTTTTGTTAGATCCTTTTTTAGTATTTTATACATTATGTACGGACCTTATTATATATAATTTTGGATTTTATAGATGTTTTGAATTTTATATATGTTACACTTATTGCGTTGTAGGTGTCATTATTATGTTGTCACAATTAATGCACGCAATACAAATAAAAACAAACAAACAACACGTAAACAATAATATTCCATAAATTAAAAAGCACTTCTACATAAATTTGATAAAAACACAAATAATAGTAAAGAATGTGCATCGTCATGGTTCACTCAACCAATAGCTGCTTGGTCATTGGAGCTGGTTAATGCCTCAAGTTCACACAAGCATGCGATGATCTCTTTGGCAATTCATGGTCGACACAGACGGGAAAGGATCTCTTCAGGATATCTGCCTAACGTAGTGTACAACTCAATCAATGCAAGCCTACGAAATTAGCCAAAGATGGGCAACATCCTTGTCATCTTTAATGTCCATAGACCTGTAATGAACACAGCCATCCCTTACAGGTATAGGTTGACGATATTGAATATAAAGTATTTTTTTACTACTTTCGATCACATCGCATCCTGAATTTTTTTCAGAGCAATAACCGTTATGTCCTTCGTAACCCTGAGAAAAGCAGGACCATGAAGACATTGAAAAAAGACCCCTCCAAATGTTGTCATCTAACCATTGTAATACATCACAGTAAGAAATTCGTCCATCTTCAAAGGAGAAGAAACAATATGGAACAAAGATGGCTATCAAGAAAGGCAATGGTAAGTGCTTTAGAGCACACATCTCTCTTATACTAGTGCAGATACTATTCACGCGTCAGATAATAATTAAAGGTTTTGTCTTGTGCATCAGAAAAAGAAATGATTAAGATTGCATTGACTAAATCAAAGGTCTAGATCGCATCGATTCAAATGCATGTCTTGTTCACGCATCAGAGAATCATTCAAAGTGATGTCCTATGCGTCAGAAAAAGAAACAATCCAGATTGCACTGACTGAATTGAGGGTTTGGATCACACCGATTCAAACGCATGCTCTGTTCATATGTCAAAGAATCATTAAAAGCGATATCCTGTGTGTCAGAAAAAGAAATGGTCGAAATTGCACACAATAAATTAATGGTCTAAATCACACCGATTCAAATGCGTTAGTAAACTATTAAAAGCTGTACCTAAAAAAAAAGTAAATTTAATAAATATAAGCAATTAATTTTCAAATACATAACAGAAACGCATTTTCGTTATGTATTTGAGATTGATACATAACGAAAATGCATTTCCGTTGTATATTTTCAATATATATATAATGAAAACGCATTTATGTTATGCATTTTGGACGCGTCCCCCTCTACAATAATGGAAACGTGTTTCCATTGCACAAAATCACAATGGAAATGGCTTTTTGTCAGGAGGTATTTTCGGAATAAAAAAAATTCAACAAGATTTGGGATGAAAATAGCAAAAAATGAGGTGGGAATAGCGATGCCCTCAAAAAATCGCTTTTCTGTGTTTTTTTTTTTTTTTTTAGTTTTGGACTTGGGGCTTTTGAGCCCATTTTAGAGACATAAAGGCAAAATAAAAACATTGAATGATAAATAATTTATTGGGTTACTCAGGTCTATTCAAAATGTCCACTCTAATTTATAATAGATCAAAAGAACAGAAAAAAATTACACAAAATAAAAAAAAACAATAAAGTAAAGTAAAAAATACAGAGAGAAGAAGCCTCGTCCCTATGATCATCATCATCACCGATTGCTGCTACTAGGTTGGAAAAAAATTGATCACTGGAAGTTGATATTAAACAAATTAAGAAATCAATTGTAAAGTGTATAAATACAATGAATTAAGAGAATTAAAAGGGGGGAAAATCTACGAGAGGAAAAATCATAGAGTGAAAAAATTGAGGAGCAAAATTTTTAAAAAAAAAAAAAAGAGGCAGACACAAACTGAGTGCAGGAAAGGAAATTAAAATCTAGATCAATCAACAGAGACGGAGAAAAGTAATAATTTTGGTTTGTATCATATCCTCTGGTATTCATTCGAAAACCAACCCCCTACACCAAATTAAAAAAGAAAGGCTTAATTGCACATTTTGCCACTCATCTTTGATGATTTTGCGAATTTTGCCACCCAACTATTTTTATTGTATATTTTGCCACTCAACTTTTAAAATTCACGCATTTTGCCACTCAATTATTTTACTTGCACATTTGGCCACTCAACTTAGGGTGGCAAAATGTGCAAATTTTGAAATTTGAGTGGCAAAATGTGCAAGTAAAATAATTAGGTGGCAAAATGCGTGAATTTTAAAAGTTAAATGGAAAAATGTGCAATAAAAATAGTTGGATGGCAAAATTTGCAAAATAATCAAAGATGGGTAGCAAAATGTACAATTTAACCAAAAAGAAAAGGAATGTGGGAATAGTAAAAATATCATAACAGAGTTAGAACCTCAAAAAAATTGAGAGAAAAACCCATCATACTACACACCACATCTCCTCCATCAAAATACAATCACAAATAACATAACACCACAAAAAGAATGCTCCTGATCTGCCCCCATATGCCAAGGAACAAATTAGCCCTTAATTATGTCAATTGTGTCTTTTTTTTTATTGTTATTTTTTTCTTTTTCTTTTATTTTGTATGGTTGTTGGTTGGGCTAGATTGCTTTCAAATTCTTCCTTGACCAAGAACCCACTGGACAGCACATCGCCTACTCCTCAATTCATTTTTTTTTTTTTCCAATCTTTTGTTTCAATTTGAAGCCCGAATGGTTTGGTGTGTTGTAGTTTTCTTTTTGGTCTCCCTTGTCCTGCGCCTGAACCCTACGTTCTCCTTTTTTATTTGCCTTTTAAATGGTTTTCGCAGTGTTGATTGGAATTTCTAATTGGTGTAATAGGCTTTGGCAACGCCACATTATTTGCTTTCAGGCTTACATCCATTGAAGATGGCCAATAATTACACGTGGGCTGTATAGTGCCCAATGTGGGTTTTATTTGAGTATTGGATATAAAGAAACTAAACTAGTAGGCTTGACTAACCTTAAAATTTTATATTTAGTTAATAGATTAGGCAAAAAAAAAGAAAAAGAAATAGATAAGATTCTAAAGCTATTATTCACCGTGAAAAGTAGTTGAGTGGTACTGGAATTTTAATAAAAAAAAGACTGGTGGTGGGGGAAAATGAAAGACAAGTTTGATTGACGTTTACGTTTTATTAATTGCTTTGCAATTTTTTTTTTAGTTTTGTTAGAAGGAATTTTGAAATGTTGTACATATAATTAAATAAACTATACTATACAAAATGAGTTTAATTTCTATGTATTATCAGTGTAAAAAAATTTATACTATCAATCAATTAGAAATCACTGTTAGTATGACTCTTAAGATAATTATTATAAAAATCAACAAACTTATTATACATGATAATTTTTTATTAAATAATTGTGTAAAATTATTTTACACTATCAATACATAACTTATTTTCTCGTAAAAAATTATTAAAAGAAATTGGGTAGGCTAATCTTTTAGTCAATGAGATAATAAGCAAAATAACTATTTTTAATATTTTAAAGTTCATTAATAATTTACTTGATTAATTAGGAATGATTGTTTTAATGAATGTTAGGGTATTAATAGCTTTCCTATGCATAATCAGCTCCTAAATTCACAATTTGGTGTCAAAAGATCATTTTTGTTTTAAATGAGTTTTCCAATAAAAAAATTTAGTAAAGATTTTACTCTCTTTTTTTTTTTCCAAAAAACCCTTACTATTTTAAGTTTTTTCAATTTGTCCTCTTATCATGATCCCCGATTGTGACAGTATTTATATCCACATGCATGGCTAATGGTTTTTCTCGCTATGAAGTGACATCTATCATATCACAAAACATGTAAATCCTTTATTCATTGCACCAAAATAAAATAAATTACAATTCTGGGTTGGTGGATTATGGTATAAAACGAAGACTGACATAAAGTGAATTTATATTTAAAATAAATGAGAAAGTATTACTGATTTATTTAATTGGAAAATCATAAGATGTTAATTTATTAAAAATTAAAAGAATGAGTATATTTTCACCTATTTATTTAAAAAAAATAGTTTAAATGAATATTTTTGTTATCAGTTATGTAAAATTAGTTCACATAATTTCATAATTGGTATGCATCAATTGGTTATTACTTATTAGTTCATTAATTGCTTTCACAGAGTTGGTCGTGTATTCAGACACGTACAAAACAAATCATTGGCTAGAAAAATCCTAGCCAATTGTTATGATAGAGAAAATTTTGGAATTTACTACACGTACTCTCTTTCATTGGTATGTGTTTTGGTGACGCAGGCTAGTATGCGTAAGCTAGTGATGTCCCCCACAGTGGGAGACTTTTTTCCAACCGTTAGATTAAGTGAAAAAGATGAAAGGCTACGATTTTAAATAGTGTGACAGGGAATGGTAGGAATTCTAGCCTCATTTTTTTAAATAAAATTCTACCTTGACTAAATAAATAGCCACGTGCTCGAAAACAATGTAGTTGTACTTCATCCTTGCTTCCGTCTCCTCTTTTCGTCATTTCTTCCTCACTTTCCCTTTCATTTCTTTTCCTACGTTAATTAATAGTAATTAATTAATATTTCATGTAAATATATTCTTCTTTCGTTATTTAAATATATTTTAATTAAAGTACTGTAATATATCTTTTCATTTTTAATTGCAAATAATTTTAAAACTATTATTATAAATTATAAATTATAAATATTTTATAATAGATGCAAATGTGAAATTAAGATCATTAATTAATTTAAATCATTAACAAATGTTGATATTTGAGCATCGCATTAAATGTCTGATTAATTTGGTTCAATACAATAAAAGTTCTCTACTAAATTTTAATACATCTATTTATATTTAAAAATTTAAATTTAAAACCACTCATTACATGCATATTAATTGTTTGTTTGAAATGAGTAAAAGATGAAAGAATGATAATGGATAGATGAAAACAAATAAGATGGAATGGAAAACAATCGAAATGGAATAAAAAAAGAAGAAATAGGCCATACACTGACAATATAAAATAATTTTACATTGTCATTCAATTACAAATTACCATTTATTGTAAGTTTGTTGATTTTTATAATAAATAATTTAAAAGTTATATCAATGCTGATTTCTAATCGGTTGACAATATAAAACTTTTTACACTGATAATGTATGAACATTACACTCATAAAAAATATATCATGAAACTTGCACATGTTTGGATATATAAATTATATTTTCAATTTATAATGAATAATTTAAATTATAATATAAGGTTAAAAAATTTAAGGTTAGTTTAAGTGTTATATTTGTTTAGAAGTTTATTGTATAGTCACTTAAGTGTTCTCGTATTAATATACTACCATTTATATTTAGAGGATTGAGTTAGCTTGTTAGTCAAGTGTTATGTATTTGAATTTTTTAAAGTGTCAAACTTAAATTTTTTGTATAAAAATATTCTTAATGGAAAAGTTAATCTCATCATATTATAAATATTTCCGATTTGAACAAGATGAACTCTTATAAACGATAATTGTAATATTTTAATATTTTAATCGTTATCTCCTTAAATTATGTGAAGAAATTCATATTACAAAATTTTACGTGTCAAAAATGGATAATTCACTAAATTTACACAACCCTTATTTTTCATATAAGGTAAATTAATACCTCTCTTTCTTCAACATAGAATTGATTACATAAATAAAGTTTGAAATATACATTGTTTTATACATATAAAAAAAGTGACTCATTTATTAAATACGGTTAATTTTAAAAATATAAATGACTTTAACTATATTACCTTCTTCTTCTTATTATTATTATTATTATTATTATTAATACCTTCTCATTTTCTGTATTTAATGATTATTCTTCAGCATCAATTTGGAGAAATGGAATATTTGAATAGAATCTTCTCAAGTCTGTATGAGTTGAACTCTCGTGATGTACCTAGTGATTCTAATATAAAATAATCTAGTGGTTATTTTTTAGAGATTTCAACAAAAGCATAGACTAATTTACTTTTGTTTACAATAATAAAAATCACTTTTTTAACGGAAGCAACTAATATTATGAGAAGTTATTCAAAATAGCTTTTGATTTTAATCATATTTTAGATTATTTTCATCTTTTGATTATTCTAAAAAGCTGAAACAAACACATAGAAAACCAAAAAAGGTGATTATTTTCTAAAAAGAAACATTTTTTTTACGAGAAAAATGTAACAAACAAACCCGTAAGGTTAATCTCAGAATCTTTGTATTTATAAACACTCATTCGTATAATAAACGGTCGGCTAGTTAGTTCAAGTGTTATTTGTATTTAAATTTTTAAAATAAAGTTCTAAGTTTGAATTTTTATATATATTTTTATTAGGAGGGTTAATCTCAATATATTGTGAATATGCCCCAATTTTAATAAGATTATTTTGTAGAATAAAAGGATTTATATGTGTGTGCGTGTAGAATGTAAAAAATATAAATTTAAAAATATTTAAAGATTATTTAATATTAATAAAATATATATATCATTTAAAACCTTAATTTTTGAAAAATATTAAAAAATAGTTTAATTAATAAAATATTATTTTAATGAATACTTGTAAATATTTTATTATATTCAATGTTAATTGAATAAATTTAAATATTGATTCAAACATTTAAGGAAACAAAAAAGTCTCATCTCATTTAGACTAAAGCTATGTTTGGTAGGGTGGAAATAGGGAGGGAGAGGAAGGACGAGAGTGGAAGTGAGAAAAGTGGATTGTTTGGTAGGATGGAAGTATGAAGAAATTTTTAAAAAAGTATGTGGGACCCACCTAAAATATTTCCGCACAAATTTGACGAGAAAAGCGAATAAATTTTATCAAGCTTCGCACCACCATGTTCACGCTCGTTGTTGAAGGCAGTAAATCGATTATGTGACAAGCAGTAATCGATTTACTGCCTTGCTTTTGCTTCAGTATATTATAATAATAATAATAATAATAAATTATTATTAAAAATAGTAATAAATAATAATAATAAAAATAAAAATAATATTAATAATAAAAATAATGTTATTAATAACAATAAAAATAATATTAATGATAAAAATAATCTTAACTTCCATTCTATTTCTTACCTATTTCTCTTCAACCAAACAACCTTAATTTTATTCTATTTCTCATCTATTTTTCTTCTCTTCTCTTCCCTTCCCTTCCTTTCCCTCTATTTCTTTCCTCTCTACCAAACACACCCTAAGGCTACATTTTGTAGGGTGGAAATAGGGAGGGAGAGGAAGGAAGAGAGTGAAAGTGGAAGTGGAAGAATGTTGGTTGTTTGGTAGGATGGAAGTGTGAGGAAATATTTGAAAAAAATTGTGGGACCCACAAAAAAATTCGCTCAAAAAAGAGGAAGATTTGGATGGAAATTTTGTTGGAAGTAGCACCACCGTTGTTCTACACTGCAACAAGAACAAGTTAATCGATTAACTTGTTTCTATAATCGATTAACTTGTTCTTTTTTTTTGCTGAAAAAGTTACTTTTTTCATTATTATTATTATTATTATTATCAATAAAAATAAATAATAATAATAAAATAAAAAATAATTTTAATAATAAAAATAAATAATAATAATTAAAATAATCTTAACTTCCACTCTTTTTCGTATATATTTCTCTTCAACCAAACAATCTTAATTTCACTCTATTTCTCACCTATTTCTCTTCTCTTCTCTTCCCTTCCTTTTTGTCTCTTTTTTTCCTCTCTACTAAACACACCCTAAGGGATGACGACTGAGGGAGAAAGAGGGAATTAAAGTGATGGTCATTTTTAGTGTTTATGATTTAGACTTAGTGTAGGCTAGGCTGATGCTAAAATTAGACCAATTATTATGCTTTTGAGGTTAGCTTAAATGTCATGTATAATGTCAGCTTAGCTGACACTAAGTGTAAAAGATATCGTTAGGCTTATTGACACTGATTAACCTTTTTTTACAGTAGAAAAAAAAAAAAAAAAAAGCTCAAATGGTTGCATTGAGTTAGAGTATTGTGGCTGACTCTTACATTTTCACTCTAATAAAACATTTTCTTGTAGTGGATGTTAATCCCTTGTTTAACTAACCAAAATGAAAGAAATTTCAAAATCTTGTTCTAATAAATTATGTAGTAAACGAATGGTAAATTTATATTTGAAATAAACAAGAAAGTGTTAATCATTTATTTAATTTTAAAAAGTTTAAGATATTAATTTGTTAAAAAATAAAAAAGTGAATACATTTTTACCTATTTATTTAGAAAAATATTAGTTTAAGGGAACACTTTTGTTCTTTAGTCATGTAAAATTTTATAATCCTTTAGTGAACCTTTACTGACATCCCTAGCATACCATTGACTCTTTGCCCGATAATATTGGGAGTACCTCCCTATTCTACCAATTTTATTAACCAAAAAGAAAAATGTCATTTAAAGTTAATTTACATCAAAATGACAACTTAGAAATTTGTTTCTATTAGGTTTGTATCAGTTAGGTATTGGTTCTTCAAATAATTGCTTTTGTCCATGGTTACTTATATGTATTCATACACAAAAACAAACATTGACTAGAAAAATCCAAGTCAATCATTGTACAAGAAAATAAAATTAAAGTTATCGACACACACTCTTTATTTAGTATATGATTTAGTTGTTTTTTCATAAAAGAAATTTATGGATGTCTACAATGGATACTTTTAAAATAATTGAAAATTTTTAGCATATATAAAATATGGGCCAACTTATTATAGATTAATAAAAAAATGATTTTGATGTAAAATAATCTAGTCACTATTTTTAATTAGTACTTTTTTAAAAAAAAAAAGCAGAAGCTAATTTATTTTACAATCATACAAATCACTTTTTAAAAGAAGCAACTGATTTCTGAGAACCTATTCAAAATAGCTTATCATTTTAATCATATTTTAAATTCTTTTTAGCTTCTAATTATTTTGAAAAGCTGAAAAAATGTATAGAAAACTAAAAAGAGGTAATAATTTTTCAAAAAGAAATAATTTTTCACGAAAAAAACTATAAACAACAAACCCATAAGGTTAACCTCAGAATCATTGCATTTAAAAATACTCGTTAATATAATCAACGGCCAGCTAGTTAGTTCAAGTGTTACATATTTAATTTTTTAAAATAAAATTCTAAGTTTGAATTTTTGTATATATTTTTATTAGGAGGGTTAATCTCATTATATTGTGAATTTGCCCCAATTGAAAATATTATTTTGAAGATTGTATGGAGTTTTTTTTTATTTTTTTATTAAAGATTGTATGGAGTTATAAATATACGTGGAATGTAAAAAACATTTAAAGATTATTTTACGTTAATTAAAATATATATATTAAAATATAAGCATTTAAAATCTTAATTTTTGAAAAATATTAAAAATTATTTTAATTAATAAAATATTATTTTAATAAAAACTTGTAAATATTTTATTATATTTAATATTAATTAGAGAAATTTAAATATTGATTCTAACATTTAAGGAAACCAAAAAGTCTAATTTGATTTAGACTAAGGGATGAAGGCTAAGGGAGAAGGAGGGAATTCAAATGTGGGAGGACGGATTTTGATTATTATGCTTTTGAGGTTAGCTTAAATGTCACTCCAATGGTGTGTCGAGTTAGAGTACTGTGGCTGACTCTGACATTTTCACTTTAATAAACAATTTTCCTTTAGTGGATGTTAATCCCTTGTTTATCCCACCAAAAAGAAAGAAATTACCAAATCTTGCTCTAGTAAATTATGTTGTAAACAAAAATTATTTTAGAGCAAATTTATATATGAAATAATCAAGAAACTGTTAATTTTTTATTTAATTTTAAAAAGTTTAAGATATTAATTTGTTACTAAATAAAAAAACATATTTACCAATGTATTTAGAAAAAGAATTAGTTTAATGGAGCACTTTTGTTCTTTAGTCATGTAATATTAAATAATCCTTTGTGTGGACCTTTATTGACAGTCCTAGCATACCATTGACGTCTTGTCCAGTAATATTGAAGGTTTCTTCCTGTTCTATTAGTTTATTCACTAGAAAAAAGGTCATGTAAAATCAATTCACATCAAAATGACAACTCATAATTTGTTTCCATTACGTGTATGTGTATCAGTTAGATATTTGTTTATAATTATGTTTCTCATTCCCAGGAATATTTAGACATACCAAACATTTTTGTGACATTCTTAAAAAACATGATTCACAAGAAATATAATTCCTAGAAAACATGATTCCCAGGGATAAAAAAGATTCTGTATACCAAACGCTCCCTTGGATTAATCCCACCCCCTCCCATGGAAAAGTTTTAATAGAAAATTTAATTAAAAAAAAATTCCTAAGAATGTTAGATTCCTATGAATAATTTTTAAAATTCTTATACCAAACATAGAAATTTAACATTCCCAACCTAAGATTTCTCGAAAACTTAAAATAATCTCCCTACCAAACACCTCCTAAGGTAATATCTTTTCACCTTTTAAAATAACAAAAAATTGAAATAAATTAAATAATCTAAATTACTAATTAATCATTTCAAACTAAAAGGAGTATATATTATGTAATAATTAGCGTTTTAACTCGTGCATTGCACGAGTCAAATATAGTATATAAATTTTATGATTATAATTAACTATTATAAAAGATTTAATAGTAATTAAATTAATTATAATTAAATATTTTTAATATTATATAATATATTAAAATATAAATTAAATTAAATTATAAAAACTAAAATAAGCTAAAAATATAAATAAAATAGTCATATTAAAAAACATGTATGGTAAAAAAGGTTTATAATATGATATAGAATAACAATTGCAGTCAATCTTTTTATTGTAAAAAATAATTTTACTTAACAATCATGTTGAACAAATGAAGCATCTAAAATGAAATAATTGTTAGAAAAGATATAAAATATTTGTAAGGATAAACAAACAATAATTTAGATTTGAAAACAAAAAAAGAAGAAAAAGTCTTCCGTTTAACTTCTTTATCCTTACTCATTTTATTTTATCTTTTTTAATCATATATATTTATTCTTGATTGTTTGTTAGCTATTTTAAGAGAAGAAAAATCACATATACAAATTTTAAAATTGACATACATTTTCAAAGAAAAAAAATAACAAAATCCATTTTAACATACTTAATTTTATTTTTATCTTTACCTTTTTATTTTACTTTTGTGAAAAAAAGACACCATTGGTGGAAAATCCAACCCTTGCACGTAGGTGCAACTAAAAAAAAAATAAAATTGAAATACTAAGTAACAACATAAAACCTGATTCGTAAATAAAATAAGAAAAAATTGACAGAAAACACACAACTCTTTGTTGGGTGATCATGGATCAGTTTGAGTTTCCACATACTTTATAGAAAAATTGAGTGTCTTTTAGCTAATTTTTATAATGACTAATACCAATAAAGCCTATGCTTTTTCATTTTGGTTTACCCTTAGTTTCAGCAACAACTTTTAAGCTACTTAACGTATACTGCATTGTAGCATAACTATAAATATTAGAAATATAAAGCAAAGTAACACAAACAATTATAAAGAATACAAAAACAAAGAAAAGAACAGTAAAAAGAAAATCAAGTATAAATTATTTTATTCAAGTTCATATGCTAGTATGTGGTCCATTTAGAATTTGTATTTATATGAAATATTTAAAAAAAAATTAAGGATAAACAAGAAATTAGAGATTTGATTAGGAAAAATATAGGGAGTAAGATACATTCTTTAATTGTTTTTACTGGGGGCTAGATTTAATATACCTGTACAAATATAGCTAATGGGCCCATTCTTAAACTTAGATTAATTTATAATAAACAAAAGCTAATCAAATATGTTTTTATCTGCAATAAAATAAGTTTTAATGGTGCTTGCTATAGTTGTCAGTAATACTTTTACCAACTTTGAATACACTATAATTTAATTTTTGGTAAATATTAAATGGCTATTTATATTACTACTAAGAGGTACAATAATTACCGCAAAAAAAAAAAAAAAGGACTTTTGATATAGTGAGAACATATAATTCATTTATTTGTGTCTTTTCTGTATTTCTAACTAGCTTTAGTGTCTTTAACCCACTAGAGTTGGCCTAGTGGTAGGAGGGTGGAAGAGCTTGCATGATGTCATAGGTTTAAATCTCACTGTCATCATTGTATACCAAAAAAAGAAGATAGTGTCTTCCTCACATATTTTAACGTGAATACTAAATAATAAGAATTTATTGATTGTCATTACATATTTTAAATTACACAAAACGATAAATACTTTATTATTTTGTATTATATTAAATGCTCCAATTTTTTTATTTAATATTCTTATTCTTTATGTTCTACTCTAGAAGAAATTCATTAAAAATTTATATATATAAACAAAAATAAAGCAATTCATTAAGAAGTGCAAGTTAAGATCTTTGGAGGGAGATTAATATACTTGTACAATAGTTAGATTAAAAAGAGAAACATTCCTACTTACTCCTTTCATTTTAAAATGTAATTGTCATTGAAAATTCTATAAGATTAAAATTTTGTTAAATACTATTAACTTTAAAAATACAAATGACCTTAACTATAATTCCTTCTTATTTTTATCATTACCTTTGTTCAGAAAAATTAGTAAATGTTTTCCCTTTTACAAAATAACAAAAGAAATTGGAATTAATTAAAATATCTAAATTAACAATCATTTTAAAATAAAAGAAGTATATATTATGCAATCATAAGGAGCCACTGGCTCCCTGTTTACCAAAAATAAAAAAATTAGGCGTGTTGTAATTAAAACATGTATATATGTTAGATCCATGCATGCGTGTTTTTTATTGTTATAAAGTGGCATCTATCACATCACAAAAGAAATGTAAATTAGGCGTGTTTATCCCACCAAAATGAAAGAAACTACAAAATCTTGGCTAAGTGGATTATGTTGTAAAACGAAAACGGTTTTGAAGCGAATTTATATTTGAAATAAATAAGAAAGTGTTAACCATTTTAATTAATTTAAATAATTTGAGGCTCCTCTTATGCTATCTGCGCCAAAACTTCCCCACAATGTGAGAGTCCTCTTATGCAGAGATGACTTGAGAATTTCTTATCATTTCTTCTACTTAATTTTGTTTTTAAAATTTTATTGCTCAATTTGTTCGAAGCCTGCTTAGTTAATGGAATATTATTTGAACAAAAACTTGGAAATATCTTATTATATTTAATATTGATTAAAGAAATTTAAGTATTGATTCAAACATTTAACGAAATAAAGAAAATCTCATTTGATTGGATAACTAATTAAAGTTCACAAAACTCATGAAACACATTTCACAAAATAAAAAAGATACGTAACTGCATAATTTTAAAAAGAGAAAAAATGATATGCATCGATAGTGTAAAGTTTTTTTACATTGTTATCCAATCACAAACTATCATGTATGGTAAGTGTGTTGACTTTGATATAAAAGTCACACAAAAACCGATTTTTAATTGATTGGCAATGTAAAATCTTTTACACTGACAATGTATATCCATTAAATTCTTTTAAAAAAAATAGAAAACTCACATTTATAATAAAAGGGATTGAAATAATTGTATTAATTAAGTGCAAAATATTTTAAAGCAAATCAGCCCTATTTTGGATTCAAATACAAAAGTGACTTAATATTTATTTTTCTATAAAAATTAACATAATATTTCATTCTTAACTTGTCTATATTTTCTTAAATTTTAAATTTAAATTTGTAAATGAATAATGCAAATTTTTAAAAATTTTAATGATTTTCAATCTATATTTTAAGATTTTATTAGAATTAATTATGAATATCTTTCTTATAATTTTAATTTTTTTTTAAGTTTTATTTGAATTTATAAATAGTAGGAATGTTACTTTGTGGTTGTTGTTAAGATTTATATGAATATAGAGAGGAAAAAGAAAAGGGAAAAGAGAGATCTAAGAAAAACAGAAATGCTTGAAACACACTTTTTGACACACTATTTTTGAACATACTTTCTTGTACTGGTTAAAATTTATTAAAATCACAAAATTTGGTAAGTCTCACATACTATTTAATGAATTTCTCTCCTGATTTTGTAGTTTTCGACAAATTTTAACTTATAAGAGATAACATATAAGAAGGAGTGTGTTAGAGTGTATTGTTAACACTCCTCTTAAACAAGAGTAAATAATAAAATACATGAAAGAACAACGAATGTTATACTATCTAGCAGTTGCATAATTCAACATAATTAGTACATGAAAGTTTGGAGCTCTCAGCTATATAACAGGAGGAAGGAGTGGGGCGTGTCTGATTTCTTCACACCAAACTCACAAGATAGCAAGACTGGTTTTGAGAAAGCTAGGCTTTGTTCATTTCCAAAACTCCTCACTCAATCCTCACTACACTTGCCATATATTTTAACGTTGATAATAAATAAGAAGAATTTATTAATTTCATTACATATTTTTCATCAGATAAACATAAAAATGCTTTGTGGTTTTGTATTATGCTAAATGCTTATAATATCCCTATTCTTTAAGTTATACTCTAAAACAATTTATTAACAAACGCAAGTTAAGTTCTTTTTCTTAGGGGTGATCAATACTTGTACAAATAAATTACAGAACTTATAAACTAGTTATATATTATATGTTGGTTCCTGCAAATGATCAAAGCTTGAAAAATACAGGTTAACAAAAGTTTATTGCATTTTATTAAATATTTCCACTAGGTAAAGGTGTAATTCAAATAATTTTTATTTTAAAAATAATAAATACTTTCTTTTTTAATAATTAATTTTTATTGTTATCTTCTTCACCAGGGCCGGCCCAACATTGAATAAGGTTTAAAGAAAACTTTAAAAAAGACTTTTTATTTTATTTTAAATGAGAGAACTGTATGTTGGGCCTTTTTGTCAACATATATAACTTTTTGCTTTACTAAAAACTAATAGTAAATAGTGTTTTATTGGTAGGCTTAAAGCTTGAGCTTTAATAGCCTTATTCTTGGGCTAGCCCCGTTCTTAACCGAAGTTCTTACGGAGTTGATCAATGTTTGCATTATTGGCTTACGAGTTCACTGTGTAGTAGTCAGCTCAGTTCATTGAGTTAGCAAAATTTAATTTTGATTTTGTTAAAATGTGCTCGAAGATGAAACTTGCTAATATATTCTCCTTAAGGTATTCAAAATTATGTGCCAAAAGTATATAATTCACTAATTTTACACAACTCTTGTTTTTCATATAAGGTAAATAACTCTCTTTTTTTCAACATAGAATTGATTATATAAATAATGTTTGAAACATACATTGTTTTATACATATAAAAAAACGTGACTCATTTATTTGTCTTTTTTATTATTATTATTTCTAACTAGTTTTGTAAAAGATTGTGTCTTCCTACCATATATTTTAACGTTAATAATAAATATGTAGAATTTATTAATTTTCATTACTTAAACAGATAAATACTTTGTGATTTTATATTATATTAAATGCTCTTTCATTTAATATTCTTATATTTTTAAATTTTACTCTAAAAGCAAATCATTAACAAGCGTGAGATTCATTCTTTAAATATTTTTTCTTTTTTCTTTTTTTTCTTGGGGAGGGGAGTATATATTTGTACAAATGAAGTTTACAGGCCAATTCTTAACCTCGATTTAGATTAAAAAAAGAGAAACACACCTACTCCTTTCATTTCCAAAAGTAATTGTCATTTAACTTATAAAAAATTGTTTATAAAAGATATAGGAGACCATTGGAATATTTGACTTACAGGTCTAAGGGGCTGCCGGACTGGTAAACGGTTTTGGTGGTGCTTAAGGATCTGATATAAGCCATGTTTAGTTAAATCTTGCAATAGGTGTTTATAGGAAAAAAAATAAAATAAGAATATTATTTCATAAGCTAAAATTAGTTTATGTATAAATTAAAATTGATTTTTTGAAAAAATTAAATGAAAAAATTTCTACAAATTAGCTTGTGTATAAAATAATTTTAAGTTATAAAAAAACCTTATTTCATTTTACCTTCTTATTTATTTTTCTTATAAGTATTTATTAAGAGTTTATCCAAATAAAACTACAATGTGAATGCATTTTTAAAAGCACACATTGGTCAGGATCATTCTTTTCAGCAGTAATTATATCAGGACAAAAATCGAAATCCATTGAAATCGATTTTTGTTGACTATAGATCTCTTGCGGTAGTTCGGTATAACTTTCAATATGAGCTGCGTGGAGTAATGATGCGTCGTAATTACAGGTTGTTGATTTTTAATTACAGGATGCTGATTGTGTTTCCTGGCCTATAGAACAGGATGTCAACAGCTTTGTTGGAGATTTTTCAATTTGGCCTGCTGTCTTAGTTTGTTTGGTGCTTGGATATTTAGCTTTTATCTTGTATTTTTGGTTGGTCCTGTCTTTGCTTTTCATTTAAACATTCTTCTTGTAATCTTGTGTGGCTGATAGTGTATTTGTTTTTATGTTTTTTGGGTTGGTGGGCCTGATGCTTGGGTTTGATGTGTTGTTATTATCCTTTGTTCAAAATTGATTTATGGACACTACATCACTTTATTTGACACTTAGTGAGAAATAGAGATAGAAGAAAGAAAAGTGTAAGAATAATAAGTGATATAATTTAATAGGAAAAGAGAAATAAAAAGAAGTGATGAATGTTAATAGAGTGTCTAAGATAAAAGAGTATCTACCTATAATTATTCTTCTTTGTTGCATCTTTAGGCTTATAGCATCCTAGCTAAGCCACTCCTTGTGTGTTAGTTACTTTTTAATTTTATCAATAAATATTGACTTATCAAAAAGAAATTGTCATTTAAAATTTTAAAAGCTGGTTGGTAGCTGGTAGTTAAAAATATTAAGCTAGCTTATTAAATTATAAGTATTTGGTAAAATTAACTGTTGAATAGCTGATAAATATAAAATGACAAAAATAAACATATTTATGTGATATTTTGTATATATTTGTACAAATAAAGTTTACAGGCCAATTCTTAACCTCGAGTTAGATTAAAAATGAGAAACACACCTACTCCTTTCATTTTCGAAAACTAATTGTCATTTAATTTATAAAACTGTTTATAAAAGATATAGGAGACCATTGAAATATTTAATTTACATGTCCCTATCCCATTGAAATATTTAATTCAAACACCCTCAACCCAGCGTTCATAGGAGAGAGGACTGGCTAGAGAGAAAAGTCCCCATCCCAGGAAAGACTGTAACAGGCCACGTTTCCTGGCGTGAACTGTTTTTATGTTTTATGGGTTGGTGGGATTGATATTTGGATTTCAAGTCTGAACTCTTATTCTTTGTTGCATCTTTAGCCTTGTTGCTATATTTTTGTATTAACAATGAAATATTGGTTAATTAGAGGAGAAATTGTCATTTAAAAATTTATATAAGATTAAAAATTTATTAAATACGATTAATTTAAAATATAAATGATTTTAACTATATTACCTTCTTATTATTATCAATACCTTCTCATTTTCTGTATTTAATGATTATACTTAAAAAAGTAAAAAAAAGTTAATATTTTTTCCTTTTACAAAATAACAAAAAAATTTGAAATAAATTAAATAATCTCAATTAATAATCATTTCAAAATAAAACATATATATTATGATATAATATATGAGCGCTTGACACCTTTTTCAAAATTTAAAATTAGCCGTATTTTTTAATTAAACACGTATGGTGGACCAATGCATGATGGTTTTTCTTTTGAAAAATAATAAAAATATATTTACTTTCTCTTCAATCACTTTTTTTTTATAAATTTTTTATCACATCATTTGTCACATCTATCAGTTCTTCCTTTTTTATTTTTTTCTTTCTTTTTTCCACCCATATAAAAATTGGGTGTACTAGTGTCATTACTCTTTTCTTATAATGTGACATCTATCATATCACAACATAAATCACTCATTTATCACACCAAAATGAAAAAAATTACAAAGGTCCTATTTATATAAACTTCTTAATAATTACTCATAGGAAAATAAAAAAGATAATATGAATTAAGCTTCTTTTATAAGTTAAAATTAACTTATAGATAAGTTAAAATAAACTTTTGGAGAAGCTAAATGAGGAAACTTCAATAAATTAATTTATGCATACGTTAATTTTAACTTATAGAAGAAGTTTAATTCATTTTATCTTCTTATTTTCTTTTACTATACGTACTTATTGATAAATTTATCCAAACATGACCAAAATCTAGATTTGGTGGAGTATGTTATAATTCAAGATTGATTTAAAGTGATTTTATATTTAAAATAAATAAGAAAGTGTTAAGCATTATTTAATTTAAAATATTTGTAAGATGTTAATTTATTAAAAATTAAAAAATGAATACATTTTTACCTTATTTTAAAATAAAATAAGTGTTAAGCATTATTTAATTTAAATATATATTTAAGATGTTAATTTATTAAAGATTAAAAAAGAATACATTTTTACCTTATTTTAAAATAAATTTTATTTTAAAGAAACAATTTTGTTCTTTTTTTTTGGTGGCAAAACAATTTTGTTCTTTAGTTATGTGAAATTAGTTCACATATAAATCTGAACTCATGAATTTATTTCCGGCAGGTCAGCATCAGTTGGTTAGTAGTTCTTTAATTAATTGCATTCACGCAAACTTAGTTGTATATCCATACACATAAAACAATCACTGACTATAACAATCCAAGTCAATCCGTATGAAAAAAAATTAAAATTTATTGCACGTACTTATATCTCTTTATTTGATTTATGCTATAATATTTTCTTTGTGATAGAAAACTTTTTTTATAAGGGTCTTTTTAATTGATACTTAATTTTAAATAGTTAAAAGGATTTAATATAATGTATAAATTGTATTAGTTTCAATTTATTTACAATACTCATCAGTGGTCCTATGATCTGGAGAGAGAGCTTTGTTATCTATAGTAATTCTACCCGACTTAAACAAGATTATCTTTTGTAAAAGATACTTGTGGTTTATAAAAAAAAAATCATTAGTATAATGGTCAGGTTATGGTTCAAGTGTTATTAGTTTACAAGTTTATTGTATAGTCACTTAAGTCCTCTCGTGTTAATATACTACCATTTATTTTTAGAGGATTGAGTTAGCTTGTTAGTTCAAGTAAGTGTAATGTGTTTGAACTTTTGAAAGTCTCAAACTTAAATTTTATGCATAAAAATATTCATGATGGGAGATGTTTCCAACTTGAACAAATTAACTCTTTTAAACGATAATTGTAATATGGACAAAAAAAAAAAAAACACTCATGAATATAATTCAAAAGAAAAATATGTAATATTTTAATTGTTATCTCCTTAAATTATGTGAACTATATAACAAAATTATAAGTGTCAAAAGTCGATAATTCACTAAATTTACACAACTCTTGTTTTTCATATAAGGTAAATAACTCTCTTTTTTCAACACAAAATTGATTACATAAATAAAGTTTGAAATATACATTGTTTTATACATATAAAAAAGGTGACTCATTTATTAAATACGGTTAATTTAAAAATATAAATGACTAACTATATTACCTTCTTATTATTATCAATACCTTCTAATTTTCTACATTTAATTATTATTGTTCACCATCAATTAAGAGAAATGGGATATTTGAATGGAATCTTCTCCAGTATGTACGAGCCAAACTCTAGTGATGGATCTGCAAGGACTTCGATACTCAAATCAGTGTTTGCAAGATGAGAATTAGTGTTTAGTTGTTAAAGATGGAGTATACTTGTGGCCTTAATGTCCTATTTATATCCTTTTCCCTTAGGCTATTAATTGTGGTATTTCTTAATGACAAGGCATATTGATGAATCTTTATTTAATGATTTTTAGTGCATGATTCCATTGCAAAAAGATAAGAAAAAGACATATAAAAAGAAAAAATACTTAAAAAAAGATAAAAATATTTTACTTTGTTTAACTTATGAGGAATCTTTTTCACACTTTTGTAGGTAAATAAAGTAAAAACTCTTGCATTTGGAAGTACAGCATGTGCAATGCTGGATGACGTCCTATGCTATTCTAAGACAAGTAGTAAGCTCTCCAATGGAAGCCTAATATTGGACTTTGGATTAAGCTTAAAATGCTAAGTTAGATGCTAGAAGCATTAGATATCTCAGGTAGTACAATGTTTGAGATGTTAGTCATGCTTGGAGACATTGGACGAGATGTTGGAACTTCAATTCTATGTAAGTAGATTAGCGTTCGACACACTGTAGAGCATGTAACTATTTAGACCCTATCATATATCTCTTGCCCTCAACGTCTTAGATGCTTGGCCAACATGCGACGCTAGCTAGCAATAGTTTGCTAATAGCATGAAACATATATTGCTGACATGTTCGGCCCATTCTAGCTAATATAAAAGCCTTTTACAAGGCCCATTTGAAAGGAGAGGATATTGGAATACGTATTCTCACCATCACTCACCCTATTCTTAGGTTTTCTCTACATTTCCACCATTAAAGCTTCAACCCTTGGAAGAAGATCTTGAAGATTCAGTGTATTCACCATCATCCATTATCATTTTTGTCTTTCTTTCACTTTTTCCTTTCCTATGTCTTGTTAATTCTTCATTGTAGTTAGGATAAGACAAGTTTTGTGGGATTCCTTTGTATTAACTCTTGATTTAAGTTGATCTCTTGTGTTTATGAGTAATTAATTTTGTTGTAATGCTTCTTGTAATTAACCATTATTGAGATTGATTTTGAATGTGTGTAGTTTGAGGAATCATTTATGCATATTTTGATTTGGGTTTGATTACCATGTCTTAAGTCAAGTCTAGGAATAATCCTTCATAAGACATGTGTTCTAATGGATTTCAAGCTTAATGCTTGATTTGATTTTCAATGAATCAACAAAAGTAGGGTGTAGAGATTGAGTCATAATGATTTTCGTCAAGGAATTAGGTTAATCTACAATTGTGAAATTTGAACATCTAAACCTTGTTGAATCATGTTGAATTTGGTGAAAATGCAAAGGATGAACACAAAATGAGTCAAATTCCTAACTACTCTTATCATCCATATAAAACCCTTTTTGAAAATTACAAACATAGCAGTAGATTTATCTGTTATGCAATTTATTCTTTGGTGTTTTTTGTAATGACAACACAATATTGCTCGCCTATACAATAATTGATAGATTGAATTGAGCATATTACTCAAATCCCTAAACAGAATGATACCCTACTCCCTAGAATTTTACTACTTATTCGACTAGTGCATTTGTTGTAAAAAGGATTAATAAAAGGATATATATATATATATATATGCATTTTATCCATTATTAGGTCTCCATAGCAAGTTTGATGGCACTATTGCCAGGGATTGAACTATAATTCAATTCAATTAGGCAACTATTGTGAGGCATTTGTTTATATGTTAATAGTTGTACATATATACTATATTTTTGTTTTTGTTTGAATTCTTTTGTAGTATAGAGTTTTGTTATCACTGATTCTTTTGTCAACTGTGTATGCGAGGTAAAGCTATTGAACTTCTTTTTGACCTTGAAATTGAAAGGACAACACGTGTGAACTGGAAAAAGGTTTGGGAAAAGAAAGCAATAGTGGTGAAATCTAAGCAAAGTAGTGAAGACAACTATCAAAACCTCTCCAACAAGATGGCTAAGAGAAAGATTACACTTAGGGACATGATGAATCCCACAAGTCGAAGACCACCATGCATTACTCTACCACCAATAACAAATGGGAACTTGGAGATGCACCCTGCTCTATTGACTCTTGTTAGAAATTCTCTAAAATGGAATTTGAAGATCCACACTTGCACCTGGAGACGTTTCTAGAGATTTATGATATAGCTAACACTAATGGCCAGCCTATTGATGCCATTAGGTTGAGGCTATTCTCCTTTTCTCTCAATGACAAAGTAAGGAATTTCCTGTAATCTTTGCCCAACAGGACTATCACAATATAGGATGCTATGGAGCATCAATTCCTCCCCTAGTATTTTCCATAGAGCAAGTTCCTTAAGGCAAAGACCCATGTCAATAATTTCTATCAAAAAGAGAGAGAAGAATTGTATGAAGCATGAGACAGGTACAATTAGCTAAGGCGAAGATGCCTTAACCATGATTTTAATAAAGTTGAGGAAATCTTGTATTTTTATTAAGGCTTACGACCATGCTTTTGGATATGTCAGCCGAAAGGACTATGTACACCTAGAGTTTAACTGAAGCACGATTTCTTATCAAGTCAATGGTCAAGAATGACAAACTTATGCAGTTTGATAGAGGTTCCTCTCAAAAGGGAAAGTTTGAGCTTGAAGCTTATGATGTTATGCTTACACAACACAAGCTCTTATCCAAGCAATTAGAGGTTGTGACAAAGCAATTGTAGTCCCTATAATTGGCTAACACTCAAGCTAACATCTAGTCAATTAATGCAACTTAGGGCATTTAATGTGAAGTCTATGGAGGACCAAACTATGAAGGATCATCCAATGTGCAAGAGGCAAATTATATGGGAAATTTTCCAAAGCCAAATCCTTCCTTGTATAACAACTATTAGTCTAAATGGAAATCTTCCCTAAATTTTGCTTGGAAACAACATGAAAACTCTAGTCAAAGGCCACCCTATCAGCAAAGACCTCCATATCAATAACTTATGTCCCAGTCGCAAGCTACATTCTAACCACCTCAAGGACAACAGAAAGGGCAATATTTAAGAAAGAGGTCTTCACAAGCTCCAAAGAATGATTTCGATGTGAAAGAGATCTTGAAGCAATTCATAATGACCACTTAATCCTTTATGAAGAATATAGAGGCGACATTGAAAAGTTTTGAGCATCAAATGTGTTAGCTCTTTAAGAGCCAAAATGAGCAGCCTGAAGGTGGTTTCTTTGCTAACATAGTTGACCCTAAGGAGTGGTGCAAGGTAGTTTCAACAAGGAGTGGTAGGATTGTGATGACTGAAGAAGAAAGATTAGGTGGTCAGAGAAAGAATGTGAAGTCGAGTTGAAAGATGAATTGGATGGAGAAGATAGCAAGAATAAAAGTCAAAAAGACTTAGAAGAAAAAAAAAGATGAAAATGAGAAAGAAAAAGAAAGTGAAAATTTTGAAAGAGAAAAGGATGAGTGAAAAAAAAAACTCCATCTAGTGGATTGAGGAAGGATCTTCTTGCTCAAGGAGGAATGAAGAATGATGTGCCTATATGCTTTAAACTTCCTTATCCACACCTTAAGAAGTAAAGAGAAAGATGTCTAGTTTGAGAAGTTCCTTGAAATCCTTAAGAAGCTTCAAATTCAAATCCTTTTTGCTAAAAGCTTTGGAGCAAATGCCTATATATGCTAAATTCATGAAGGAAATCATGATTCACAAGAGGAGATTGAAAGGAGAAGATGAAAAGATAGTTTAGTTGAAGGAAAGCTTCAATGTAGTGGGCTTTCTTAGTTGACTTATAAACTTGTAGATTTAGGAAGTTTCACTATCCCTTGTGCTTTAGGGGAATTCCTTGGTGTGTAAAGCTTTGTGTGATTTAAGAGGCAGCATCAAAGTCATGTCCTATTCGATTTTCTTGAAATTGAATGAATGAGAGTTGAAACTCACTAGAATGGCATTGTAGATGGCTGATAGATTGATGACATATCCTAAGGGTGTTATTGAAGATCTTATTGTGAAGGTGAATCAGTATGTCTTTCCAGCTAATATCGTAGTCCTAGATATAGAGGAAGATATTGATTGTTCCTTCATATTAGGAAGACCATTCTTAACAACCAGTCATATGCTTATTGATGTTGCTAAAGGCTAAATTATTGTGACGGTGAATGATGAGGAAGTTAATTTCAACATTAAAGATGCTATAAAACACCCTCTATAGCCGGAATATTTTTTAGAGGTTGACAAGGTTGACCATATGGTTCAGCAGGTCATGGAGCTAGACATTTCCCTGACACCTCTTGAGCATGCAATTGTAAATGTTATTTCCTATGCAAATGATGTTGTCAAGAGCGAGTTGGAGGAGTGTCTTAAGAAGCTAAAATTTTCAAATTGGAGGAACATGTTACAGAAAAGAGAAAAGAGAATAAGAAAGACTGCAGGATTTAGAAAGAAGAGTTCTCTGAGTAAGATATGACAATCTATTAAAAAGATGTAAGTAAAGAAGAAGATATTGAAAAGAGAGAATATAGGACTAGAGAAGGAGAAAGACATTGAAGCCTTCGAGTTATGCAACTTATGAAGAACTTTATGATGATATCCTTTTTGATAGGAAGCTTTTGTAGTTAGATTTTTGTTTTACCAAAAAAAAATGAAATAAAATCTTTTGTTGGGAAGTAATGTCTTGATGTAGGTGAGCGAGGAAAGAAGCCAAAGAACTAAGTTTAAGGTCAATCCCAAAAGGAAAAAGGAAGCAAAAAGTGCAAAAAAGGTAAAAAAATGAATTTTGAGTTTAGCGTCCAATGTTGCCCTGCATAACACACTGATAAGTAGGAAAATCCCCAACAACATTTGCTTTGGCTAGCGTTCCCGCGCTATGTGACGTCTCAAACACTCTAAACTCGAAATTTCACTAAAAATCATTGTATGGTCAATATCCATACGCTAATAGGCTTCTCGAACGCCCTAGTCTCAAAAGTTTTAAAAAAATAATTTGTGGATGCAGACAGAAAGAAGTTACAAGTTTTTATCTGTCATGTAGCGTTTCATACGCTACCTAGCATTTTACACACTGTTTTGTAATTTCAATAGTCGCTTCTAGGGACCCAACATTTGGAATGCTGTAAAGCGTGCAACATGTTAAGCATGACTCTTCACCTTTGAAGGTGCGGCAGTTCTAGATTCTCAGACTTCTATTGCGTCCGAGACGCCAAGTTTTCAATTCACCTTTAGCTTTGCAATTGACACTTCATTTATTACATGTGACACTTGTCACTCACTTATTTCACGACGTTGATTTCATGAAGCCAACATCCCAGATGTATTAAGTTGTCTAGGATGCTCAACTCCTTGAACTACATAGGTTAGGCCTTTTTTTTTTCTCGTTTCCCACGCTAATGGTATCTCAAATGCTAACCTTCCCAAATTACGTGTTTTTAGAATTGTTAGTGAGCATCCTATACGCCATGAAAAATAGGACGCTGCGTTAAAATTTTGAATGATTTGGGCTGCCTTTTTCAAATATAAAACAACCCTTACAAGGCGCCACATCATTCCATTTTTTCCTCCTCCTCTATTTTGTGTCTCTAACCTTCTACACATCATTCATCTTCGTGTGCGTGTGCTATTTATCTTTTTCGCATCCGTTGAACACTGCAGGTATGCGCTTATTTTTAACTTTATCTTGTATTACTAATATGACATTTCTTTGATGATGAAAAGAAAATTCTCATGCCCTATGCACAATTTACTCTTTTATGTTTTTAGTTTTTATTTTAATGCATGTGTGTTTATTTTAATTTGGTGAATGTTTCATTTTATTTTTGTTTTAGGATACTTTAGGATTTTTGTTAGATTAGCTTCGTTAGTTTTTAGATAACTTAGGATTAGATTTTAAATAGCCGTAATTAGTTTTAATTAACTCATTTTAGGTAGCCTTGAGTGAACCTGTGATTTTAATCATTGGTTGATGTAGTGGCAACATAACAAGCACCACGTCATAGCTAGCCTCATGAAGATTTGGATAAGAGCTTCAATGATAGGGGAGCTTTCTTAAATCTCATCTTAAGAAACCAAATCCCCATTTTAATTGATAATATGTTTGAATGTTGCAATGGAATTAAGTGCCTTGAGTGCTTCCCTGAACTTGCTTAGTCCATGTGATGAAAAATTATTGAAAAACCCAAAAAGATGCTTGTGAATAATTTGATTGATTCATTTGTTGCTTGAGTATATAGTTTCATTCCATTGAATATTTGTAAATAAATAAAGAAGTTGAGGATTGTATAGTTTTACGTTAAATCTGTGCACAAATGAATTAATTTCGTCAAGCAATGAATTTTTCTACCTTGGGAGATTTTGAAGCCTAAAAGTAAATATGCTTTTGCATTAGTGATTAATCTCAAGAATTTCATTTTGCTTCATAATTTTCCCTCGTTGTTTTTCCCCCTCTCATTTTAAAGAAGTTTTCTAATGAAAGAGGCATGTTTTCTTTTGTATGGCTAGAATCAAATAAACCTCTAACCAATTTTGAGTCTATCATGACTTATTCCTTCTATATATGGTTAAGCACAACAATACACCCTATAGACTTGAAAAACCATGAATACCTTTGATTGTCAAATCGAATCTTACGCCATGTTAGAGGATAAAAGTTGTTTATAATTCCTAAGTTTCTATGGTTAAGTTTTTATAAAATGTTTAGTTTGAGCTATGTTTTAGGTCAATTAAGTCAATAAAACTAAGTTTTCTTTATTTTGTGAATATAAATGGTTTTTACATATTTTATGTGTTATTATGTGTAGATTGGAAGCCCAACAACAACTTTGTGGACAACTTAGGATAAGAACCTAATACATTGAAGGCCTAGCCCAAGTATGTCAAGGAAAATTGAAGTAAAGTGTGAGGGCTTAGCGCGCAATGGCCAGAAAGGATAAAAGTCAGGGTGCTCAGTGCCCATTCAGAGGGCTTAGCCCCTATCTACCAGAGACTCTTCAAGTTATTTGTTAAAAGGGCACCCAGCGCACAAAACAGAGCACTAAGCGCGAGTTAATGAGACTCTTCACTATTTAAAGTGACTCTTCAATAGAATTATGGGGGGACTGATCATTTTCTGAGATACTCTGCGAAGAGAAGAAGAACTAGGGGGGTTGTGAGGTCTTTTCCAAATACTTTGAATATCAAGAATACAGGGAATTGCAATTGGGGATTGTAAGATGTGTATGAGTGGCTAGTTCCTTAGTTGTCAGGTATAGGTTAGCTAAAATGATATCTCATTGTAAATTTCATACTCTGTTTCTATTTAAATTCCAAAGTTTTATGTTAGTATTTGATTTTTATTCTTAATGCTTTCTTTGGATTGATCAACCTTTGAATGATTTAAGAGTTTGATTGGTGATTGGGAAATCCTAATTAAACTCTGAAGTGAAATCAAGTACCTAATGAGACATATTTCAAGAATGGGATTTACTTCATTAAAGAAAAACTAGGCTCTTGTTCTTAATGCAATTTTTGTAATTGAATTGCTTAAGGAATTGGGGGTTGATCATGGAAATTAGGCTTATGATTTGAGGGATTGAATTATAAGTAATTGTGTAGACTCTTCTTAACATTGAAACTTGGAATTTAAATAAATAATCTTTTTGAGCGTGAGATGGATATTTAGGCTAACTGAACCCCTAACAGTTTTTACATTTATAAGAACCTTTTTTAATTCTATTGTCTTCTAAAATCTTAAAATAAAAAGAGAAAAATTACTAGTTCTATGATTTTATTGTCAGAAGCTCAAATTTGCATGCTTATAGGTAGATTAAAAATTCCATTTAATCGTCTAAATAGAGGTAAAATTAGGAATCGCCAAGCACTGAGCTAAGTCTTTGAGGGAACGATACTCTTACTCACTCTTGCTATTTGTGCAACTTGGTATACTTGCCAAGAGGTTAACAAGCCAAAAGCTTAAGTCTAGGGTTGTTCATTGAGTTTTAAGCTTGGGGTAGGAGTACAAGGAAATAAATGGAAAGAAAAAGAAAAAATTAAAAGAAATTGAAAAGAATGAGCATTTTTTTTAAATAAATAAATAAATTATTGAAAAAATATTTATTTTTAGAAAATTGGCAAGAAAAGAAAGAAAGAAAATAGAAGTAAAGACCTTGCCATGTTAAGGCAAGGCAAGAAGGTTGGATATTGGGGTCAAACCAAAAAATCTTTGATGGAAAGAAATAAGGCTAAGTTTAAGGTTCTAATTATCGATTATAATAGCCTAAATGCCTTTCTCATCCACCCTTACCCAAGCCCCATTATAACCAATAAAAGTCCTTTTTAAAAATATGGATTTTGTGATTGAAAATCCCTAAAACATTGGCAAACATATGGTAGGGAATGATCTTTCTTGAGATTGGAGTGGAAACACAAGCTCAAACACTTGAGTGAAATACATCATGAGAGAAAGAAAGCTTGAAACTCATTGCTTGATGAATGATTTTGTTTGTTCTTAGTGGTCATGTATAATTAGAAAATTCTTGCTTCTTCGTGTTGAATAGACTCATGGAAAATCAAAAGAAAAAGAAAATAAATTTTGAGAAAACAAATAAATCAATTGAATCATGCACTTGTGCTTATTGTTTGGCAATCCTCTGTGATTGATTGTTTGCCCGAGGATAAGAAAAATTCTAAGTTTAGGGTTGTGATGAATCTTTATTTAATGATTTTTAGTGCATGATTCCATTGCAAAATGATAAGACAAGACATATAAAAAGAAGAAAATGCCTAGAAAAAGATAAAAATATTTTAATTTCAATGTTTGTAAAAAATAAACTTATGAGGAATCTTTTCCATACTTGTGTAGGTAAATAAAGTAAAACTCTTGCATTTGGAAGTACAGCATGTGAAACGCTGAATGGTGTCCCATGCTATTCTAAGACAAGCAGTAAGCTCACCAATAGAAGCCCAGCATTAGATGGTGGGATTAAGCATAAAACGCTAAGTCAGATGCTAGACATCTTGGGTAAACCAACGTTTGAGACGCTAGTCATGCTTGGAGACACTAGACGGGATGCTGGAGCTTCAATTCTATGTGGGTAGATCAACATCTGACATGATGCACAACATGTAATTGCTTGGACCCTATCAAATATCTCTTACCCTCAACATCCCAAATGCCTGGCCAGCATAGGATGCTGGTGATAATTTTTTGACAGTGCGAAACGGTTATTGTTGACTTGTTGGGCCCAATTCAATTGATGTAAAAGCCATTTGCAAGACCCATTTAGGAGGAAAAGACGTTGGAAGATGTATTCTCACCATCATTCACCCCATTCTTAGGTTTTCTCTCCATTTCCACCATTGAAGCTTCAACCCTTGGAAGAAGATCTTGAAGATTTAGTGTATTCACCATCATCCATTACATTTTTGTCTTTCTTTCACCTTTTCCTTTCCTATGTTTTGTTAATTTTTCATTGTAGTTAGGATTAGACAAGTTTTGTGGGATTCCTTTGTATTGTCTCTTGTTTTAATTTAATTTCTTGTGTTTATGATTAATCAACTTTGTTTTAATGATTCTTGTAATTAATCATCGTTGAGATTGATTTTGAATGTGTGCAATTTGAAGAATCATTTATGCATATTCTGAATTCGGTTTGATTACCATGTCTTAGGTTGAGTCTAGGGATAATCCTTCATAAGACATATGTTCTAATGGATTTCGAGCTTAATGCTTGATTTGATATTCAATGAATCTATGAAAGTACGGTGTTGAGATTGAGTCATAGTGATTTTTGCTAAGGAATTTGGTTAATCTATAATTGTGAAATTTGAACGTCTAAACCTTGTTGGATCGTGTTGAATTTGGGGAAAATGCAAAGGATGAACACAAAATGAGTCAAATTCTTAAATACTCTTACCATCCATATTTGAAAATTATAAACATAGCACTAGATATATCTTTTATGAAATTCATTCTTTGACATTTTGTGTAGTGACAACACAACATTGCCCACCTTTACGATAATTAATTGATTGAATTGAGCGTATTACTCCAATCGTTAAGAACAACGGTAACTTACTCACTAGGATTTTTACTACTTGTTCGACCAGTGCACTTGCTGTAAAAAGATGTAATAAATAGAAATATATATATGCATTTTATACATCATTAAGTCTCCTTAACACATATGAAATGCCTCTTGGGCGAATCCCATTAAAATCATTGTGCGTTTAATGAACATTAGGGTTGTCTTTAGTGCTCTGCGGCTGTATCACAATTTGTGCTTTCATAGATGGTTCTTAAGTCAAGTCCTTATGGGTTGGCTATTAGCTTTTGTAATGTTAGGCCAACGCATTAGCTTAATTCATGATAATAGGCCTAATGCCTTTCAAGAGGGGTTTAAAACATTTGTCTACCAAACTAATAGGCTGGCCCTGTTTTCGCTAATCGTTTTGAGTTTGAATGGTTATGGTCTTTTGGGCTTTAGACTAAATGGTGTTTGTAGATTTGTCGCTCCTCCAGTTTTCTCGGGTTTGACTATGACTCTTGGTCTGACACATTGTTTTATTTGTGTATATACCCGTTGGGCTTTGGATGCGTCAACTCGTCTTTTTTTTTCAAAATTTTTGTGATATATCTCTTATCAATTGTTTCCTTTTAATTATTACTATCCTAAAGTTAAAATTTTTTGTAAAACCTTAGTGCATTGTCTTCTTTTCTATTGTTCGTTGCTTTTTAAAGGTTTTGAACTTTGTTGTTTACTTCTTTTGTTTTCTAGCTATCGTTCCTCGTTTCCACGTTTTCCTATTTGGGTGATGGATTTTTTTAGGTTGTGATATGGATGGGTAGGGTCACTCTTAGTAGTGACTCATCTTCGCCTCTAGGGGGTTTTGTCTCCTATGTAGAGTTGGGCATATGGGCCAAGGCCCGCGGGCCACCCTGTAGCTCACAGCCCATGCAGGTTACGGTCTTAAAAAATATGGTCTATTTAAGAGTGCGGGCTTTTCAGCCCAGACCATTTAAACCGCGGTTTAAGCGGATTTATCTGCGGGCTTACGGGCCTATCCGCGGGCTTTAATAGATAATTTATTTTATGCTTGATACTTTGAATCTAAGACTTTATATTTCATATTTTGTGTTGGATGGTTTATTTGACATGTAAGATCTTTGGTTTAGATAGTTTTTTAGCATATTAGACTTTGAAATTGATTTATTTTTATTTTTTGGTCTATTTGTCATTTATTTTATTTTTATTGTTTGTTTTTTCATTTTTATAAAATTATTTTTGTAATTTATTTTACGGGTTGCGGATTGGCTCGTTAACCCGCGGGCTATGCGAGGCGAACGCGGGCCTTACAATTCAGGACCGTTTATCTTGCGGGCTGGCCTGGCCCAGCCCATTTATTTCGCAGGCTTTTGCAGGGCGGGCCTAAATGGGCGGGCTGGCCCATATACCCAGCTCTACTCCTATGCGAGAGGTTTTTATAGCTTCATCAGGTCTTATTACGGTCATTCCCTTTGAGGTTTATATCCCCCATTTTTCATTAGCTCCTCGTTTCTAAGGGGATATAAAAAATAGGGTCTTCCTTTAATCAAGACTCCTTCCCTCCAATATTCCCTAGAAGTTCAAGCTCTTGTTCTGATGAATTCTTTAATCTTTTGGGCAAGTTCGAGGGAATCATGAGTAAACATAGGATGCCATTTGTAACACCCCAAATTTTAAGTATTAAAAATGAATCACGAGGTAGTTTTTAGTAGGACCCTTCCCATGTGTTATTAGACAAAAGATGTCTTAAGAGTTATTGTTGTTATATTTCTTATTATTACTGTTCCTATTATTATTAATATTATATTTATTGTTGTTGTTGCTATTATTATTATTATTATTAGTGTTATTGTTATCGACACCTTAGTATTAGAAATTAGTAGGAATGTTATCGTAAAACCTAAAAGAGTATTTAGGACCCAATAAAGGACTAAAGCCCATTGAGCCACATACCCACCCACATGTTATAAGGAGAGAATAGAGAAGGAGGGTTAGGTTTAGCCGTCACAAATAGAAGAAGAAAGAAGTTGGAGAGAATGAGGAGAAAAGGAAAAAAGAAGAGAAAGAGAAAGAGAAGGAATAGAAACCGGAGAACCTAAGCCTTAAAACTCAGCTTTGCGTGCTCTTAAAGGTGAGTGCTCTCCCCCGCGTTCTTCCTTGTCCTTTATGTTGTTCTTGTTCATCTATTTACCTTTTCCCCCTCCTTATGCCTAAGATTAGGGATTTGATGTGTTTTGAGGGGATTGTGAGGGAGTAAGGAGTTTATAGATTAGATAGTCTTTTGGCAACTTTTCTTCAAAAACTGATTTCGCATTGGCGCTGGGCGCGCGAACCCATTGGGCGGGGTGCAACACCCGTCGGGCGAGTTGGGTCTTGACGCAGACCCGCTGGACGAGTTTGCTGTTGGTGTGACTACGAGGCAGACCTCTTATCCTGTCGGGCGAATACGCTCTTTGTTATTCCGTTTTTTATGCCTATGAACTCCTTTTGCAGTTGTTAATTCATTATTGCTTCTTTTCTTATGCCCGTTAAGTTTATACTTGTGATTGTTATTTACCTTGAGAAAACTAAGTGTGATATGAACTTATGTCAGTGTTTCATGATAAAAGTCTATGAAAAGTTGTAAGCATTATATGTGACCATGTATCATAACATTTGAGTTATGTGATGAGGAAAATATGTAGAATCTGACTGGTGCAGGCCATGATGGGTTGTTTAACCCTAGCCTTGGGGGTTATCCAGTTGGAAAAACTCCAATGATCCATGTTGATCCCATGGACTCGGGGCGTACAGGCAAAATTGGGTAATCCTGATTAGTCATCGGGGGATATCATATTAGTTGAGGGTGCGAGAGCCGAAGGCATCGGTGTCGATGACGCTTCTTATAGCCATGCATTTACTCCTAGTCTACTTTTCGACAAGTTTAAGTTGGTACCACATGTGCATAAGTAGTAATTTGGGAACATAGCATGCATATGCATCTCGTTGTAGTGTGATATGTTGAATTGTGTTACGTTGTAACTATGTGAAGTTTGTGTGACCCTGTTCATGAGTAATTGATGTAATGTGTAAACATGTGAAAATGTAATTGTGTTATGTGATGAAGTGTTAAAGTTATGGATATGTGATCATATCGTGCATGTATGTTGCTCCTGTTTGATAAAACAAAACGATGAGTATGTTTAGTTACTAGGCAAAGGATGTGAAATAAATGTATACTTGTAATTAGAATTGTATTTGCTACCTTAAGAATAAGTGAGGGGCTAGACCCTAGGATAGTGTTATGAGGGTTCTAGTTGGATAATAATAGTTGTGAAAGAGACAGAGAAAGAGTGAATTCCCTCATGGCATAATAAAAAGATATAAGACAAGTAAGAGAAAACAAAACGAAAGTATTAAGGTGAATGTTAAGGGAGTGTCAAGAGTACTTTAGAATGTTTGTGACCTTAGACTTGGCCCCTCGAGGATAACTTTAAATCTTAAAAGAAAGAAGAGTAAAATCTAAATGTGAAGGATTTAAATACTAGAAAGGGTTTTAGGTAAAAAAAAAAAAAGAGTTCTTAGGTTAAGAATGAGATAGTAAACCAATATAATATTGGTAAGAATGAGAGAGCAGTTAACAGGAAGTATTAAAGATTAAAAGGTATAGACCCAACCATAGGTATGGAGAATTACAAAGAGACCTATTTAGGCTTAAGTCATGAGAAATAAGTGATGAAGGTTGTCTGAGTAGAAGAGTTTGACCTAGCCATAGGACCCTCAGAGCCCTCACTGAGACATTATGTCTCACTCCTTTAAGTTTCCCTTTTTTCAAGATACAGGTGAAGACATGTGCAGATGGAGCTTGGAGTCACGTCCAAGAAGACGTAGCCTAGTTTATGTTTTTTTTTTTTGTATTCCTTATATTTTGTACAACACCTTCAGGTGATAGATGAGTTGTATTAGGCATGTATTTTTTTTTTTTGTATTATTTGTATATAATATCTAATTATATTTATGAGTAGTATTTGCATGTTTCTACATTTTTAAGTTTGTTTTTTTTTCATTCTTAGAAATCTAGACCTAGTTACGGTAATACCCCTTAGGGTGTTACACCATTCACGTTTCCTTTTGATTTTGATTGGTTTAATGGATTACTCTTAATGTTATATGCAATCCTTGTTGGAATTCTAAGGAGGATTTGGATCGTCTCCCTACTTTTATTGAACCTTAAGGAGAATCTTAGTTGGACCTTTGAACTTCCTAGTCTTAATGGTTGAAATTGTTTGTAGGGCTTAGACCATAATCATTTCCTTCCTAGGTATGATGTTCATTTTACTAATATAGGTCTTCACCTACCTTTTATAGGATTTGAATGTTGTATCTTGTATTATTTGATGGTAAGACCTTTTTAGCTTCATCTTAATGTCTGGAGTTTCATTTGAAAGTTTTAGCTTTTTTATAAGGAGCCAAAATTGATTTGTATACATTGTCAGCTAATCACAAACCACCATGTATGGTAAGTTTGTTGACTTTGATAATAAGCATCCTAAAAGTCACACCAAAGCTGATTTTTAATTAGATGACATTGTAAACTTTTTTACACTGACAATGTATATCCTTTAAACTCTTATCTATGCTTAGTGCTTTAGGATACCAAACCTCTTTAGGGTTGGGTGTCTCTTAAGAATTTTGAAATTGCCACTTTTAAAGCTTATACTAATTCAATAAAGGATTTCAAGGAAAGATATTTTTTTCCTCCATCTGACTAATGATTGAAGGAAAGCTCTTACTTCTAAATAAAGATGGTTCTTCGTTATTTCCTCTGTATTAGGGTGCCCATCATTTCTTAGTGGATCATAATTCCTTTTTTTGTCCCTCGTTCCTCACTTACATCATTAGGAGAGGCCACCCTTCATGTTCTTCATAAAAAAGATCATGGACTAATTAAATGTCATGTAATTCTGAAGAGTGATTGGGGTGGGATTTTACAATTGTGCTTCGTTTTCTCTTGCTAATTCTTTTATTTTTGAACTTTGATACTTTATGTTTTAAAAAAGCTCGTATGTCCACTAAAGAGTCTTGAAAGGTTTTATTTGCATCTTTTTTTTACGAGGATGATGGTGAAGAAAATATGTCATCTGTTCTACAACCTCAGCTGACTGTAGTTGATCTTGCGAAGCTAAAGGAGGTACCTATAGTGGGTGGCCGAGACGATGGTAGTTGCCACAAATCCATAAGGGTTGTTGCTCACAAAGGTTGTAATCCATTACCTTAGGTGATTCCTACATCTAAAAGGCAAAAAGCTATTAAAAGGTCTCAAGGGGGTGTTAAGACCTCAGTGTCTCTTCTACCCTCGGTGTTGTCCATTGACCCCACATCTTTTGTTGTGGTGTAAGAGGTTTTGACAAAGGAACACCAACATCTCTATCTTCTTTCTACTAATAAGGTCTATCGTCTGAGAAATGCAAACATTTATTCCTTCAGCTTGCCACTTGGTTGTATAGGGTATTAGCGACATGTTTGTAAGTTTATCATGCCAAGAGTGATTAGGTGAACACTATTAAGGTTTTGTCCTTGGAGAAGGATCTTCTTCATAAGGAGAAACAAAATTTGAATAAGGTTCTCTAGGGAAAAGATGGAGAATTAAAATAGGCACAAGAGTCCTTATTAATGAGTAAGCCACCTCTGCCAAGCTGTAGGTAACTATGCGAGGCTTAGAGAAAGATCTTGCTCAAGAAATAAAGAAGTCTTGAGGATTTTTCACAGAAATTAGTTGTTTACAATTCGAGTTGATTAAGCATTTTGAAAAATGATTGCTTTGGAAGTAGCTCGGAAACAACTTGTCAATTCCCTTATTGAATTTATATTGCTTGTTAAGAGTATTGGCAAAGACCAATTTGAGAAAGAGGTTTCATAAGTTATGTTCTTAAATCTAGGGAGAAGCTTCGCCAGAAGGGCCTTAATTTCTTAGCAAAAGTTTAAAGGGATACTTTCATCATTCCTAAGATTGAAGAGATTATGATTTGTGTACCTCAAGCCACTTCCTGTCATCCTATTCAAGGTGTTGTTGAAGTTGTGGATGTCATCAAGGTTGTTAAAGATAATGTTGAGGAAAAAAAAAGAGAGGCTTTAGTCATTGGAAAGAGTTTGCCATATTAGATTGTTGAAGCTTCTATCAAGTAGGCTCTAATCCCTGTTCCTTCCAAGGAGAATTAATTTTCATACCTTTTGTATCAAAGTACTTTTTAAGGGACTTACATCATTGTTTTTGTCATTGGATTTTGTATACAATTTAAATTTCCTATCACTTTGGGTTGCATTATTGACTATTTTACTTGTTATCAATATTGTGAAGCTGCCAACATGGTGTTGGTTGGGGGATGCCAACTTTACTTGCTTTTACGAGTGTTTATTGGTGAATTTTTTTTTGAAACTCCCAAGTATCTTTTTTGATTGTTTCACTATTGATTTTATGTTTGTCTTGTTGGGGGGGCCTATTGAGCTAGGGTGATCCCCCTCTATCCCCTAAGTTTAGATCTAGTCCTCTCTTTGGGTTGTTGTAACACCCTAGTTTTTATTAACCTCTGATTAACTTAGTTGGTAGTAAATACAAGTGAAAATATAATTTAAATAATAAAATTTAATTAAATAATTTTTTTGTGAATTTATGTAAATTTCAACGTTTAATTTAACTAAATCTTAGATTGTGTTGTGAAATAGACATTAAAAGCTTATACTGTTTTCTATGGGCAGACAATCAAATATTTCATAGAAGTTAATCTTAGTCATTATTAATCATAATCAAGCATCTATGAAATTTTGGATTATTTTGACACTTTAAAATAAAATAGTATTATTTTATTCGGTGTTAAATGTGCATTTTACGATGAGCAAGAAAAGTACCCATACATAATGGCCAAATAGTCAATTCACATCTAAAAATTGCATAAAGAACCAAGTCAAAATACCTTTTAAATTTCTTGGAATTAAATTTTCAATATAAGAAATAAGATTAGAACAATAAGTTATTTTATTAATTTCAAATTTTCAAAATATATAATTGTGGAATTAATACAAAGAATACTCTTAAAATATTATTTAATTAATATTTATTAAGACATTTTGAAGTGGAACCTTAATCAAATTTATCATAATATATTATGATACATGTATTACTTGTAACATTAAGTATATAAAATATTTATGAGAAGTTATATGAATTGTAATAATACTTGTACAAACCTTAATTTTGAAGTTTTAAGAATGTTTAAGTCCTTGCGGAGTGCAACATGGATGATGTGGTGGTATTGATATCCATAGTGATTTGCTTATTGTATCTTAAAGTCGTAGGGTTCAAATGTTTCGTTGTTTAAGTTAATCTCTACAAAAGGTTGAAGAATAAAAGTTTGATGATACTCCTTAAGACTTTAATTAAATAACCTATGATGATTGGATCTAAGTGGAGAACAACATCAATGTAATGGTGCTTTTATTTGTGACCCTAGGTGGTCTATGTGTTGATTTGTGGCCTTAGAGCCTAGACACATGTTGGACTGAGTTGATTTTCACCTAGAGGACTTGGAAGAGATGATTCAAAAATAATATGGGTGTGTGCATTATTGTTGACATATAGATATGAGCATATGTCAAGTTGTTGAGCTACATTCCTTAAAAAAGGAGATGTGAGTATAAATGAGCAGAGGTCGACGGCCTTAGGGACGTTTAAAGCGTGAAATTCTATATGTGATCGGGTTGATGCACACCTTTTGTTGTGGGAACTTAAGTACCCCCACATAAACATCATAATGCAGTGCTATGCTACTCATAATCAAATTGATATGTCTTTGAATAGTTTTGGCACATGTTGTGTTGTTGATAGATTGTCATGTTGATTTTACTATGATAAGGGATATAGTTGATTGATTGCTCTAGTATAAAGTTTTTGTCTCCATGGTGTAGTGTCGGTCTCATGCATGAGCATTTGATTTAATTCATATTGACTTTACATGAGTTCCATTTGCTAGATATGATTGATATTATATCTACTAATATAAGAATGTGGTGTTTTAATATACTTCAAGGTGGATTTTCTCAAGTGTAAAAAGCCAGACTATTGTAACACTTTGATTTGATAGTGAAAGAAATTCTTAAACGTGGCTTGAGGATTGGATGTAGGTAACAGTGGTTGGTTATTGAACTAGAATAAATTCTTGGTGCACTATTCTCAACCTTTATCTCTTATATTTGTGTGTTTCAATTTTTGTTATTGTTTTTCTTTATTAAAATTAAAAATTATGTTTCTAGAGTTCATCATTAAATAAATTGTTTCTAAGGCTATTTGCGAAATATTTTAACTTTGGTAGGAAAGGTCATATTACATTTGCTTGCAATGTTAGAAAGAAGGGACTTGAGATTGGTGAGAAAATTTAGATGCCAATTTCCAAATTTGAAATTTAAGTACCCAAGATGAAACGAGTTCCTAAAGCCACTTAGAATGTGGTGTTTGTCCAATAAAGGGAAGTTATGTTGTCCTGCATTCTAGAATTAGAAGTTCCCCAATTATTCTCTCCTTGAGATAATTTGCAAAAGTTTTGAATGTTTTACTAAATTAGAATCCATAAATTTTAATCCATGTGATAAATCACTAAGTAAACTTCAAATAAGGATAGTTTTGAGAAAACTAATATACCTTTGTTAATTTTATTTTTAGGACATGAGATGTATCAACTCAAATTTCCTAAAATTTTAAAAAGTAACCCATAATATTTTACAAAACTACATAACTCTGAGTTTTCCATTATACTAACACTACAAGAAAAGCCAGAAATAGCGTTGGTAATGTAGCATCAACCTTGACATCAATATTGACGCAAAGTGGAGGCAACGTTTTGAATGTCATTTTTTTATATTTTTTAAATATTAAAATGGTCAGCTATACTTTAGTTGACACTACTTTGTATTTAGTGTTGGCCACAGCCGAAGCTAACAAATATATTTACCTTGAACATATTAATGAACTTAACCATTGGATTTTGCTTTCAATATATCGACACCCAAACCCTTGTCCCCTATTCTTTTTCTTTCTCTGATTTTTCTTTCTTCCTATCGTTTTCTCCTCCTTCGTACTTCTCAATGACCAGCACCGACATCTCCGTTGCACCCCAACCATGTAACCATCATGCCACCAGTTCCTTTTTGGTATTTTAACCTCCCTCTCTCACTTTCTCTCTTATATTTCTTTAATTTGTTCTCTCTCTCTCTTTCTTTCTCTCTTTCTCCTATATTTTCTCACTGTGCCACCACTCCATCGTTGCACCATTGTGTCGCCACCACAGCAAGTGACCCCCTCTTTGTTCTCTTTTATTGTTTTTGGTTTCTTTAATTTAGGTTATTGTGAGTTTGAGGTGCTTTGTGTTCTTGGTTAAATTTTACTCTGTGTTATTGTTTGTGGTTGCTTTGAATATTGATGTTGGAATTTTATGCTCTTGCTCTATGAATTTTGATATTGCTAATTTGTTCTTGCATGAATATTGATGCTAGAATTTTGTGTTCTTGTATGAATATTGCTCTAAATATTTTAAAAATTTATTTGAATCGTGCCAATAAGGAAGGGGAAAGTGTTAAGGGTGAATAACCAAAGTCTTGTTTTGATAATTGAGATATTATTTTATGTATGAGTAGGGGTATGGGTACAATAGATTTTGAATTAATCAAGGCATATGGACTACCTTAGTAATGACAATCATCATTCCTTGGATTGTACAAAAAAAATAAGGAAAGAAAAAGGTAAACTATAGGTTTCTAATTAAGCAAAAGCTCATATTCAAACACTTTGATTTCTTGGAGCCTCCTTATCAATTTAACCCTCCCTTTGGAAAGGGAATTTGTCATGAATTAGCAAGCAAACTTGGTTCAATTTTTCTAGACTTTTAATAGTGTTGTGCTTTGCATGTATAATATATACTTGAACCTCTTTTGGTGGACAATGTTCTTATATTTTGCACCCATGTCTATGGTAATCAAATTCCTTAATACGAATGGAATTAGTTCAAAATGTACCTATATATGCATCATTTTAAACTTATGTGTCTTATTTTACTTGCTCTCCCTTATTTCTAACACGGTCTCTAAAGCTTATTGATATTGGGGAGTGTTAATGTGAGCTAAGTGAAAACTAGCAAGGTTTATTTTCGCTAGAACTCACAAAATATGATAATATTAGTTAATTGTTTCAAAGCATGTGGAGGGTCCTACATGCCAAAGACCTTAATCAATTTTGTGTATCCAATCTAATGTTTAGATTCCATGATTACTCGTGACTCTACACTCCCTTCTCTATAATTATTTTTACCTATTCCAACCTCTCTCTCTCTCATTTGCATTGAAAAACTCAACAACTTTTCTGACAAACATGCTTTCTTGGAAAGTTCTCCTTATCTCCCTCGTCATTATATTTGTGGTCAAAGAAAAAGAAGAAGAGAATATAGTAATCAAATTTTGTGATAGTTCAGATTTTGTTATTCAGTAAACTGAAATCCCTATAAATGCTTGCTAAAATAGCAAGTGCAAGATTATAGGGAAAACACTTTTTAAAATGGCTTTATCTGATCTAGCAGGAAAACAAACCTTGATAACCACAAAGACAAGAATGTTTCACGCTTCACGTGACTCTCATTGCTTATGAAATGCTTCATCCATGGAATATGGTCTACCCTTTTGGCCATAGATTTGAAAAACAATCTAAACATTATAATCAATTCTTGTTCTATTTCTTGTTCCTTATCACTAATAAGAGGGCTAACAACAGGAACTTCTATAACAAAATAACTCCAACAAATCTTCATATCCTCCAACACTATAGTTGCTTCCGCCAATGAGATATGAACGTGTTGGTCTTTGAGCACCTTTGTGCAAGCTCAAGAATCAACTCATCATTCCTACAGATTTGATAAGTAGAAACTTTGATTACTTGGTCTATCCTAACTTTTATCCACACTAAGTTACCGAAAAGGTGAAACATAACTTAGTGTGGATATAAGCTTGGATAGAGATTTTTCAGCTAGATCACACAAAACCATTTTGAAAAGTATTTTTCTTGTTGCAATACATTTAGTTAGTAGCATTGGCCACAAGCCAATGCTATTAGCCAACACTAGTTGTGTCAGCCATAAGCCGACGCTAATAGCGTTGGTTTAATGCTTGTTACATGGATACTAAACATAACATCAACCTAATTTTTTTTCTACTTCCAAGTTAACATCCATTTTATGCGAATGCTAGGTAGCATTGGCCAAAAACATGGATGCAATTGCTTAGCTTCTAGCTTCTAACTTTGTAGAGTTGGACAATAAGCAAATGCAAAGCTGAGGCTAATGTCGAATTAGCATCCGCTTTTGTCGTTGAGCAAGGCAGACACTAAAACACTATTTTCTTATAATGTAACAAATATATAAGAGCAAGAAACCATTCTTGTCAAGTCCCAAAATATTTTCTTTAGTTTTTCTCCTTGAATAAAATTTAATCATTATAAAATAAAATAAATATAAGTAGTTGAATAAATAAATCTTTATAACTCTTTTTCTCATAATTATTTTATAATATTTTGGGGTGACATAAATATTTTAAAATTTATTAATATTTTGCTTAATTAATTAGGGATATCTTTTTAATGAATGTTATACGGTATTAATAGCTTCTCAATACATAATTATCCCCAAAATCCACAATTTGGTGCCGAAAATCATTTTTATTTTAAATGAGTTTTCAAATATTTTTTCAATAAAAAACTTTGATAAAGATTCTCCTTCTTCTTCTTTTTTTTCAAAACTTATTATTTCATATTTTTTGATTTATCATCCTGTCATGGTCTCGATTGCGATAGTATAATAGAAACATGCATGGATAATGGTTTTTCTTGTTATAAAGTGACATCTATCATATCACAAAACCTGTAAGTCACTTATTTATTGCACCAAAATGAAATAAATTACAAATTCTTGGTTTGGCGGAGTATGTTATAAACGAAGACTGTTATAAAGTGAATTTATATTTAAAATGAGAAAGTGTTAATGATTTATTTAATTTGAAAATCTTAAATATGAATTTATTAAAAATTAAAAAATGAGTACATTTTCACCTATTTATTTTAAATTAAATTTTAGTTGAAATGAATATTTTTGTTATTAATTATGTAAATTATTAGTTCATAATTTTATATCTTAATCTGAACTCATGAACATATTTCCGATAGGTGTGCCTCAATGGGTTATTAGTTCATTAATTGCTTTCACAAAGTTGTATATTCATACACATACAAAACAATCATTGACTAGAAAAATCCAAGTGAATTGTTATGAAAGAGAAAAAAAAATTTGCTGCACGTACTCTTTTTATTTATGTTTTGGTTGTTTCTTTTTGAAAAAAACATTTTCTAGAAGGGTCTCAATAACTGATGTACTTAATTTGAAATAGTTGAAAGAAATTAATCTAATGTATAAACTGTATCAGAGCCAAAGTATTTAATTAACATACTCATTGACGATCAGCTGCTTAGTTCAAGTGTTACACATTTGAATTGTTTAAAGTAAGCATGTTTGAATTTTATGTGTAAAAATACTTTTATTGGGAGAGTTAATTTCACTATTTTATGAATATTTCTGTTTTGAACAAGATTAACTCTTCTAAATGATACATGTAATAAGGACTAAAGAAAAGAATACTCATTAATATGATCCATAGGAAAAACATGCCATGTTTCAATCCTTATCTATTTAATCAATTCCATGTCTAAAAAAGTGATTTATCAAACCAGAAAAACCCAAGTTGGGTAAACTTAACGATCAGCCACCCATCCTACAGTCTTGTCATATAAATTAGTTTACATACATCATCGGTAAACTTTTTACTAATTATTTGTTGGTTCCTGCTAATGAAATATCTAAAAGTATTGGTTAACAAAAATTTAATATTTTTTATTAAATATTTCAAATTACTTGAAAATATATTTAAATACTTTTTTTAAAATAATAAATACATTCTTAAAATAGTTTTAGTTTTATTTTCTTAGCCAGTGTCGTTATGGAATTGATTAACATTTGTGTTATTTGTTTACAAGTTCATTGTATAGTCTCTGAAGTACTCTCATGTTATATACTACGATTCATTTTTAGAGAAGTGAGTTAGCAAATTATAATTTTAATTTTGTTAAAATACTCTAAAAAATGTAACTTGCTAATATATTTTCTTTAAAGTATGAGAACAAACTCAGATGATAAAATTACAAGTGCAATAAATAGGTAATTAATTAAATTTACACAATTGGCGGTTTTCATACAAGGAAAATAATTATTGTTTTTTAGTAGGATGTAATTGAGTCGAGTTGAGTTGGGTTGGTCTGTTTTAAGACCAAATCCAATGAAACATAATTGGGTTAGGTTGGGTTGGTTGGTTGTTTTTTTGGGAAGAAACCCAAACCAACCTTAATTGAGTTGGTTTGGGTTTGGTAGTCAGGTTAGCTGATTAAAATATTATTATATTCTAAAAATTTGAAAATAAATCAGAAAAATTGCAAAAAATAGAAAAAATATCCAAACAAATACAATACGAAAAATTAAATAAAAGATGACATTCTATAGCTAAAACTAAAAAGAAAAAACAAAAAGAAAATGAGAATCCCATTTATAAAAAATGAGACTAACATTATATTGATCATTGTAACCTCAACCTGTATTAAAAACCCAACAGGTACTTGAAGCATTTGATCATAATCACACAATCACAATTAAAAATGAAGTACAATTGGGTTGTGTTGGGTTAATTTGGTTTGGAAAACATAAACTTGATATCCAACCTAACTACAATTGAGTTAGTCAAAATGAATCCAAACCAAACTAATGACTCAACCTAACCCATTAAAATGTAATTAGGTTGGGTTCATCTAGTTCATGGGTCAACCTGTATCCACTTAAACCCGTATTTTTCAGCATAGAATTAATTTAATAAATAATGATTGGGATATACATTGTTTTACACATATAAAAGAACATAACTCATTCATTTTTATTTTGTATTTCTAGCTAGCTTCCATAAGAATCTGTCATCAACACATATATTTTAACATTAATACTAAATAAGAACCTTACATATTTTTAATTACATAAACATTACTTTGTAATTTTGTATTATATTTAATGCTTCATTTTTTTTGTTTAATATTCTTATTCTTCCATTATACTCTAAAAACAACTCATTAACAAGCGTAAGATACATTCTTTAATTATTTTCTCTGGGGCCAAGATTTAGTATACTTGTACAAATATAGTTTACAGGCCCATTCTTAAACTTGACTTAGAATAAAAAAGAGAAACATATCTACCCCTTTCTTTTTAAAATGTAATTGTCATTTAAAATTTTATGTAAGATTCAAAATTTATTAAATACTATTAATTTAAAAAATATCAATGAATTTAAATAACTATATTACCTTCTTATTTTATCAATACTCTCATTTTCTGTAATTCATTATTATACTGAAAAGATTAGAATAAGTTAATATTTTTCACCTTTTAAAATAGCAAAAAAAATTAAATAATCTAAATTACAAATCATTTCAAACTAAAAGGAGTACATATTACGTAATGATATTTGAGTTTTTGACGCCTTTTTTAAAAATTAAAATTAGTTGTGCTTTAATCAAAAGATGATAGATTCAAGCGTGCACGATGTTTTTTCTTGTTATGAAGTGAAATATATCATATCACAAGAAAAAAATGTATATCCCTTATTTATCGCATCAAAATGAAAGAAACTTCAATTCTAAGTTTCGCGGAGTATGTTGTAAAACGAAGACTGTTTTAGAGTGAGTTTATAGTTAAATAAACGATGAATATATTTTTACCTATTAGATGAATATATTAAAATATTAAGACGTTAATTTATTAAAATTAAAAAATGAATATATTTTTACCTATTTATTTTTAAATAAATTTTAGTTTAAATGAATATTTTGTTCTTTAGGACGTTATGTAAGTCCACATCTCTTAGTCTGAACTCAAGAACTTATTTCCAATAGGTGTGTATCAATTGGTTATTAGTTCATTAATTTCTTTCACACAAAGTTATTTCTATATTTATACGCATAAATAGAATTTATTTATATATTTCATACAAAGTGATTGGCATGAAAGAAAAAAAATAGAATTTATTGTAGCTATAATTGATAACTAATTTTAAATAGTTAAAAGAATTTAAGAGTGTATAAATAATATTACAATTAATTTATTTAAAATACTTATTACTATAATGGTCTTTAAATACTCATTGTATAATGGTCAGCTTTTTTTTTTTTTTTTCTCTGTCATGTCGATAATAAAGTTGAACTTAAGATATCATATAAATTATCTAGAACCTCCTGCCACTAAGTTAATTCTAATGGATATAATGGTTGGCTTGTTAATTCAATTGTTATTTATTTACAAGTTCATTATATCTAAGGATGGGTCTACGTTGTCCCATTCAGAAGCAACTGTCACCACAAACCTTGTAATTTTTCAAAAAGAGAGAGTTAGATTGTTAGCTTCATATGTTACATATTTGAATTTTTTAAAGTAAGGTCTTAAGTTTAAATTTTATGTATAAAAATACACTCAACGAGAAAGTTAATCTCACCATATTTTGAATATTTCTTACTCGGTAGAGTAACTCTTCTAAACAATAGTATGAACTAGAAAACAGAACATTAACATGATACACACACTCATTAATATGATACACCCACACATAAATGAAAGAGTTGATCTCACCATAATATTTCCTACTTGGACTGAAAAATAGAACACTCATTAATATGATCTATAAGAATATAGAGAATTAAATACTAGTAAGTAGTAACACATTTTTTAAAATATTTTTTTAAACACATTCTTTACTATTAACTAAAATTTATTGAACATCACAAAATTTTGTTGGTCCGACATCATATTTAATGAGTCTCATCCATGATTTTATAGTTTCTAATAAATTTTAATCAATATTACAATGTGTATTACAAAAATGTGTTGCTAGTACTCCTATATATGTGGGTGGGTGGGTGTGTATGTGTGCATATAAATGAGAATTATAAATCTGAGGTGTACATATATATATATACATATGGATGGTCAAAATTGAAAGTTAGTTAATAATTATGTGACCACTTATAGTTCACATTTTCTAAAATATATTAAATTATTAATAAGATCTAATAATTTAATATATTTTATTTAATATGTCTAATCATATATTTAGAAATAAATTGTAAATAATTTTATTTTTAAAATAATAAATATTTTATTTAATTATTTTTTAATTTTATTAGATTAATCGATGTCCGTATGGAATCGATTAACATTTGCATGCCTTATATATTTACAAGTTCACTGTGTAATCAGTAATCACTTAAATGCTATCGTTTAATATATTTTAATTTTAATTTTGTTAAAATACAGCTAAAGATGTTATTTGTTAATATATTTCTCTTTAGGGCATGTAAACAAATTCATACGAGAAATTATACGTGTTATAAACGAATAATTTACTAAATTCACATAACTCGTGTTTTTCATATACGGTAAATATGAAGAGTTTATTGATTTTCATTACTTGATTTTGCATTATATTAAATGCTCTTCACCGATCAAAAGAAAAAAAAAATATTAAATGCTCTTTCATTTAATATTTTTATATTTTTAAGTTTTACTCAAAACAATTAATTAACAAGCGTGAGATTCATTCTTTAATTCTTTTTTCTATTTTTTCTCCCCGGAAGGAGTATATATTTCTACAAATAAAGTTTACAGGCCAATTCTTAACCTCGAGTTAGATTAAAAACGAGAGAAACACGCCTACTCCTTTCATTTTCAAAAGTAATTGTCATTCAACTTAAATATAAAAAAGTGTTTATAAAAGATATAGGAGACCATTGGAATATTTGATTTACAGGTCTGAGGGACTGCTGGACTGGTAATCAATTTTGGTGGTGCTTAAGGATCTGATATAGGCTATGGTTGGATAAATCTTTCAATAATTGTTTATAGGGAAAAAAAAATAAAAAGATTATTTCATAAGTTAAAATTAACTTTTTAAAAAATTTAAATGAGAGTTTGTACAAATTAGCTTGTACATAAACTAATTTTATTTATAGAAGAAGCTTATTTTATTTTATCTTCTTTTTTATTTCTCTTATAAGTATTTATTGAAAAAGTTTATCCAAATAAAACTACTGTCATTGCATTTTTAAAAGCACACATTGGTCAGGATCATTTTTGAATTTTCAGCATTATATCAGGACAAAAATCAAAGTGTTCCATTAAAATAGATGGTATAAATGCGTGGCTGTACTACTGTAGATCTCTTGTTGGTAGTTCGGGTATAACTTTCAATATTAATTAGCTGCGTGGAGTAATGATGCTTGCCAATCATAATTTCAGGTTGTTGATTTTTAATTACAGGATGCTGATTGTGTTTCCTGGCCTATGGATTAGGATGTCAACAGCTTTGTTGGAGATTTCTCAATTTGGTGCTTGGATTTTTAGCTTTTATCTTGTATTTTTGGTTGGTCCTGTCTTTGCTTTTCATAACATTCTTGTTGTAACCTTGTGTGCCTGATATTCTATTTGTTTTTATGTTTCTTGAGTTGGTGGGCCTGATGCTCGGGTTTGATGTGTTGCTCTTAATCTTTTGTTCAAAAATTGATTTATGGACACCATCACTTATTTGACACATAGAGATAGAAGAAAGAGAAATGCAATTATAATAAGTGATATAATTTGATAGGAAAAGAAAAATTGAAAGAAGTGATGAATGTTAATAGAGTGTCTAAAATAGAAGAGTGTCTACCTATAATTATTTTTCTTTGTTGCATCTTTAGACCCGTAGCATCGTAGCTAAAGCACTCCTTGTGTTGTGTGTTAGTCACTTTTTTATTTATTAATAAAATATTGACTTTTCAAAAAAGAAATTGTCGTTTAAAATTTTACATAGGCTAGATTTGGTAAAAGTAGCTAAAAAACTAGTTGAAAGCTGTTAGGCTAATTTATTGAATTATAAGTATTTGATAAAATTATTTATTGAAGTAGCTAATAAATGTAAAATGACAGAAATAAACATGTTTATGTGATGTTTATATAAATCTTAATTTTATTTTATTGATAAAAATACATTTCAGGTATTTATAATTTTATTCTTTTAATTAATTTTAAACTCTTGCAATTTTTTATTTATAGATTGATTAGTTTAATTATATTTTTTAGTTTCAATTATTATATTTTTTCATATTATGTATTCTGCTATTAATTTTATACTATATCTTAAAATATTTCCAATTAAGTTTAAAATAAAGTAAAAATAACATCCGCTTCAGCTGACTTTATATTTTCATTATGTTAATTAGTGTAATGATTAAAATATCTTGAAGTATAATGTTAAAAATAATAGAATAAATAATGTAAATAATGTAATGGTTAAAATAAACAGTATAATATAAAAATATACCAAAAATAATAATAAAATAGAGTAAAATAAACTTATTATCTATTATTATCAATATCTTATGCAATAAAAAGGTAAAAACAAGAAAACTACACCTTATCTAAAAAGATAAAAATAATAAAATCACACCTTATGAGTGGAAGAAGAGAAACTAAAAAAAATATATAATAAAATTCTACCTTATGTAGAAAAAGATAAAAAAAATTTAATAAATGTTTTAAGGACAGAAGAGAAATAAAACATAAGAAACTAGAATCATTGTATTTAAAAATACTCATTAGTATAACCAACGGTCGGCTAGTTAGTTCAAGTGTGACATATTTAATTTTTTAAAATAAAATTCTAAGTTTGAATTTTTCTATATATTTTTATTAGGAGGGTTAATCTCATTATATTGTGAATGTGCCCCAATTTGAATAAGATTATTTTGAAGATAGTATGGACTTGCATGTGTGGAATGTAAAAAATATTTAAAGATTATTTTATGTTAATTAAAATATTAAAATTCAAAACCTTAATTTTTGAAAAAATTTAAAAATTATTTTAATTAATAAAATATTATTTTAATGAAAACTTGTAAAGTTTTTATTATATTTAATGTTAATTAAAGAAATGTAAATATTGATTCTAACATTTAAGGAAAAAAAAAAGTCTCACTTGATTTAGACTAAGGGATGAGGGCTGAGGGAGAAGGAGGGAATTAAAATGAGAGAGGATGTAATACCCTCACTTTTACTTTATCAAAAGTTTGATTAGTTTTTTTGTATTTATTTTTGAATAACTGAGTGTGAATCTCAAAATTCTAAGAGACACAATTCAACTCAGAATAGTGAGTGTTATTCAATTGTAATTTTTAATAATTTATCCAGAATAAGGCCAAACAAAGATAAAATACCCAGAACGTCTTAAAAGGACAATATTGGGCAAATTAATAAAATAATTAAAAAAGTGTAAAAAAGATAAAAAAAAAAAAAGAGCTTAGAATATTAATTAGAATAATAAAACATAATTTTAAGAAATTTCTAAGAATTTATTGAATTATTGTGTAAAATGACCAAAATATTTCTAGTTGACTATAAAAGTTCAACTGGAGACATTTTAACCCAAATAAATTATGTAAAAATTATCTATATGATAATTTTAAATAGAAATATTTATTTTGAAATTAAAATTTTTTTAAATTCGAAAATACCTATTATTTTGGAATAAAAATAATTTATTTCATATTTTTAAATAAAAATATAATATAAATAATTATATAATTAATATTTTATTTTAGTAAAAATCTAGGGTGAACGTATGTATGCAGCCAAAAGCCCACTTTAATGTTTAAAAGTCAAAATTGGATAATGACTAATATTTTTGAATAAAATTTAATTAAATAAATTATAAATGCTATTATAAATAAAAATTTAGAAATTATTGCAAATTATTGAATGTGGCACGTCCACATGTACTGAGTATTCAGCTACAACCACAGTCAACTAATAGATAAACATAACATTTTCAATTTAATTTTAATTACATAAATAATTAATGTTTGGATAATTAATCAATTAATATATATATATATATATTTTGGAAACCACCTGGAATGTGGCTCGGCCAGTGGCCACATTGTCCAAAACCTGCAACCACTATTTAGTCCAACATTGGATAAATATCAATAATTTTGATTTAAATTAATTACATAATTAATTAATAACTAATTAAATAAAAATATTTTTAAGGAAAATTCCATGAATGTGGCTCGGCGACGGCCAAACCACATTGCTCATGTTGTCTGCCACATTTTAGTTTTACAAAGGATTATATCAATCTTTTCCATTTAATTTAATTACCATGTGATATTTCTTTTAACCATTCATTACTTTTAATATGTGTGTCACCCTTTTAACCATAAAATGATGCGTGCTAATCGTAATTACAGGTTGTTGATTTTTAATTGCAGGATGCTGATTGTGTTTTCTGGCCTATGGAATAGGATGTCAACAGCTTTGTTAGATATTTTTCAATTTGGCCAGTTGTCTTAGTTTGTTTGGTGCATGGATTTTTAGCTTTTATCTTGTATCTTTGGTTGGTCCTGTCTTTGCTTTTCATTGACACATTCTTGTTGTAATTTTGTGTGGCTGATAGTGTATTTGTTTTTATGTTTTATGGGTTGGTGGGCCTAATGCTTGGGTTTGATGTGTTGCTCTTATTCTTTGTTCAAAATTGATATGTGGGCACTACATCAATTTATTTAACACTTAGTGAGAAATATAGAGATAGAAGAAAGAAAAATGTAAGTACTAATAAGTGATACAATTTGATAGGAAAAGAGACATAAAAAAAAGAAGTGATGAATGTTAATAGAGTGTCTAAGATAGAAGAATGTCTACCTATAATTATTCTACTTTGTGCATCTTTAGGCTTATAGCATCGTAGCTCAGACACTCCTTGTGTGTTAGTTGCCTTTTTATTTATCAACAAAATATTAGCTTATCAAAAAAGAAATTGTCATTTAAAATTTTACATAGACTGTTTGGTAAAAGTAGCTAAAAGCTAAAAAGTTAGTTGATATCTAGAAGTTGGTAGCTGCAAGTTGGCAATTGGTAGTTGGTAGCAAGTAGCTGAAAGTTATTAAGCTTGCTTATTTAATTATATGTATTTAGTAAAATTATCTGTTGAAATAGCTAATAAATGTAAAATGACAAAAATAAACATATTTATGTGATATTTATATATATATTTGTACAAATAAAGTTTACAGGCCAATTCTTAACCTCGAGTTAGATTAAAAATGAGAAAACTACTCCTTTCATTTTCAAAAGTAATTGTCATTTAATTTATAAAAGTGTTTATAAAAGATATAAGAGACCATTGGAATATTTGATTTACATGTCTAAGGATTGGTAAATGGTTCTGATGGTGCCTAAGAATCTAATATAGGGTATGTTTGGATAAATTTATCAATAAACATTTATAGAAAAAGAAAATAAGAAAATTTTTCTATAAACTAAAATTAACTTATGTCTAAGTTAAAATTAATCTGTTAGAGAAGTTAAATGAGAGAATTTTTACAAATTAGTTTATGTATAAACTAATTTTAACTTATGAAAAAAGCTTATTTCATTTTACATTTTTTTTATAAGTGCTTATTGAGAAATTTATTTAAATAAATCTATAATATGAATGCATTTTTAAAAGCACATGCACATTATTATGATCATTCTTTTCAGCATTTTATCGACAAAAATTGAAGTGATCTATTAAGATTGATGCTATGGATTTATTATTGGTAGGAGAAGTATTAGGAACACACTCTCTAACACACTCCTCCTAATACATATTTTATTATTTGTTAAAATTTATTGAAAACTACAAAATTATGATAGAGAGTCATTAAACAAGATGAGAAATCTTCAAATTTTTGTAATTTCTAAGCAATTTCAATTAATAAGAAAAAGTGTATTTAAAAGAGTGTGTCAAATAATATTTTGCTCACATTTCTCTTATTGGTAGTTCGGGTATAACTTTCAATATCAGCTGCGTGGAGTATCGACACGTGCCAATCGTAATTACAGGTTAGTGATTTTTAATTGCAGGATGGCCCGTGGTCTTATCTTGTATTTGTGGTTGGTCATGTCTTTGCTTTTCATTCAGACATTCGTGTCCTAACCTTGTATGGCTGTTAATGTATTTGTTTTTATGTTTTATGGGTAGGTGGGGCTGATGTTTGGGTTTCACGTGTTAACTCTGATTCTTTGTTCTATCTTTAGCCCTGTTGCTATGTTTTTGTATTATCAATGAAATATTGGCTTATCAAAGAAGAAATTGTAATTTAAAATTTTATATAGAATTAAAAATTTATTAAATACGATTAATTTAAAAATATAACTGACTTTAACTATATTACCTTCTTATTATTATCAATACCTTCTCATTTTCTGTATTTAATGATTATACTTAAAAAATTAGGGGTTGTTTACTTTTACTGTTTTCTATTTTCATTTTCAAGGAAAACAAAAAATAAAACTGAAAATATGTTTGATTAAAACTTGGGCCCATTTGGGGTAATTTTTAGTTATGAGTTTTGAAAATTTCAAAAAACAACAACTAGTTTTTAGTTTTTAAAATTATTTTTATTTTTTTCTGAAAATTTTGATTTCAAAATAAACCCATTTTGAAGTTTTTTATTTTGTTATAATTAGTTTAAAGATATGTTTTGTGGTGGTGGTAGTGGTGATGGTGACGACGACAATGATAGTGGTGGCGACATTGATAGTCATGGTGGTGATGGTAGTGGTAGCAAAAGAGGCGGTAGCAATGGTGTTAGTAGTGGTGGTGGAAAGAACTGTAATGATGTGTATTTTTTTAAAAATTAAAAACTAAATTCACAATTTTTTTTTTGTTTTGAAATAAATGTAAAAGTATTTTAAAATTGAATTAAAAACTATTTCAACTTCATTTTAACCAAATACATTTTGTTTTAAAAATTGAATTTGAAAACCAAACATATCACTCCAAAACAGCCCTTAGGAAATGTTTCTAGAAATAAGACCAAATCTGAAAATAAAAATAAAAATGTTGTTTTCTGTTTTTCTGTGAAAACGCGGTGGCAAACTTGTAATAACATTGAAACAACGCTTGCCATCATATGTCTCTTCTTTTACTTTGCGCGAGCAAGTTCATGTTGCATATCTTCTGGATAACCTGCAACTCCACGGGCTTTCCTAGAGATGCCGATGTCGATGGCAATAGACTTGTTAAAAGGTGGAAATATTAAGGGCGAACACCCATGGCCTCCATGGCAAGGATGAGTTGAAGAGGGTTAACCATGGGGAGAGATCGGCGAATGCGTCATCGACGGGGATGAATAGGGCGATTCACAATCAAAAGAAACTTAAGAAAGAAACCGAATAGATGTTCTATCACCATTAATTTGCTTCCTGGATATGCATACTTTACATTTACACTCCATGTGGAAGAGGCGATTCGACATCTAAGTCACATCTTGGAGGCAAGATCAACCTTACTAGTGATTTAGTTTAGCCACGTGAACCATACAGTACTCGTGAAGTAGGAGTGGGATATAGAAAATATCTACAATTTTTTAGAGGTTGTGTTGAGGGAGCCAAAACATGAACTTAAAAAAAAGAAAATAGTTAAATTAAATACATTTTAGTATTTTTATTTTTTGAAAGTAGAAAACAGAAGGTTAACCAAACAAATTTTCTAAATCTTAAAAGTTTGATAAAGAAAACTATTTTTAGAAAAAGAAAACAGAAAACGAGAATAGAAAATATTTTATTAAACCAAACAGCCCTTAGAAAAAGTTAATATTTTTTCCTTTTACAAAATAACAAAAAAAATTGAAATAAATTAAATAATCTAAATTAATAATCATTTCAAAGAAAAGGATATATATTATGTTATAATATATGAGCGCTTGACACTTTTTTAAAATTTAAAATTACCCGTGTTTTTTAATTAAACACGTATGGTAAACCCATGCTTGATGGTTTTTCTTTTGAAAAATAATAAACATATATTTACTTGTTTTTTTATTTTTTTTATCACATTACTTATCACATTTATCAATTTTTTTCTCTTTTTTTCACCCATATAAAAATTGGGTGTATGGGTAATTACTCTTTTCTTCTTATAAAGTAACAGCTATCATATCACAATGTAAATCACTCATATATCACACCAGAATGAAAGAAATTAAAAAGGTTCTGCTTATATAAACTTCTTAATAATTACTTATAGGAAAAAAAATAAGAAGATAATATGAATTAAGTTTTTTCTATAAGTTAAAATTAACTTATATGGATAAGTTAACATTAGCTTTTGGAGAAGCAAAAAAAGGAAACTTTAATAAATAAATTAATTTATGCATAAATTAATTTTAAGAGAACTTTAATTTATTTTACCTTTTTTTTTTCTTCCTATAAGTGTTTATTGATAAATTTATCCACCAAAATCTAGATTTGGTGGAGTCTGTCATAATCAGTGTTGTAAGAATCAGTTCGGACCAGAAACCAGGTCCATAGCTGTTTCAGTTTGTTAATTGGATCAAATGTTTAGTTGACTCGGAACTGACATCATCAAACCGGTGTTAAACCGGATCAACTCGGCTGAGTCTGATGTCTTGCAAGCGCTCCAAGGCAAGTCTGCTGAATGTTGTTACTCCATGTGAAGGTGTCACGCAGCAGTGCTGTGGCAAGAGTCTGTTGAGGTGCCAACGCAAGCTAATTGACTAGTTTTAAGGAAAATATTGAAAACCCCAAGCAAAGAATTGAACCTCTGCCCGTGAAAGCCTCAACATGGAGTGTCCTGCCACTAGACCATGTTGACAAAAAATAATATGTATACACATCTTTAATCATTATATTGCTTACACCAATTCATGTAGCTCAACTAGCGACTCACCAGTTCGACCACTAACCTATTAACCCAGTACGTTGACCGAGTCAGTGATCAGTCCGGTTCTGATAACACTAATTATAATTCAAGATTGATTTAAAGTGATTTTATATTTAAAATAAATAAGTTAAGCATTATTTAATTTAAAATATTTAAGATGTTCATTTATTAAAAATTAAAAAATGAATACATTTTTACGATATTTTAAAGAAACAATTTTGTTCTTTTCTTTTGGTGGCGAAACAATTTTGTTCTTTTTTTTTTTTTTTTTTATATCAACAATTTTGTTCTTTAGTTATGTGAAATTAGCTAGTTCACATATAAATCTGAACTCATGAATTTATTTCCGGTAGGTCAGCATTAGTTGGTTATTAGTTCTTTAATTAATTGCTTTCATGCAAAGTTGGTTGTATGTTCATACACATAAAGCAATCACTGACTATAAAAATCCAAGTCAATCCGTATGAAAAAAAGAATTAAGTTTTATTGCACGTACTTAGATCTCTTTATTTGATTTATACTATAGTTGTTTCTTTATGATAGAAATTTTTTTCTATAAGAGTCTTTTTAATTGATACTTAATTTTAAATAGTTAAGATTTAATATAATGTATAAATTGTATTAGAATCAATTTATTTATAATACTCATTATTGGTCCTATCTGAAGAAAAAACTTTGTCACTTATAATAATTCTATTTGACTTAAATAGGATTATCTTCTGTAAAAGATACTTACGGGTTTATAAAAAAAAATCATTAGTATAATGGTCAGGTTAGTTTAAGTGTTATTAGTTTACAAGTTTATTGTACAGTCACTTAAGTGTTCTATAGTCACTTAAGTCCTCTCGTGTTAATGTACTACCATTTATTTTTAGAGGATTGAGTTAGCTTGTTAGTTCAAGTAAGTGTTATGTATTTGAATTTTTTAAAGTCTCAAACTTAAATTTTATGCATAAAAATATTGTTAAAAGGAGATATTTCCAACTTGAACAAAATTAGCTCTTTTAAACGATAATTGTAGTATGGACAAAAAAACAAACACATGAATATAATTCAAAAGAAAAATATGTAATATTTTAATCGTTATCTCCTTAAATTATGTGAACAAATTCATATCACAAAATTATATGTGTCGAAAGTGAATAATTCACTTAATTTACATAACTCTTGTTTTTCATATAAGGTAAATAACTCTCTTTTTTCAACATAGAATTGATTACATAAATAAAGTTTGAAGTATACATTGTTTTATACATATAAAAAAGGTGTCTCATTTATTAAATACGGTTAATTTTAAAAATATAAATGACTAACTATATTACCTTCTTATTATTATCAATACATTATTCTAATTTTCTGTATTTAATTATTATTGTTCACCATCAATTTAGAGAAATGGGATATTTTAATGCAATCTTCTCAAGTATGTATGAGCTGAACTATAGTGATGTATTTTCAAGAACTCTAACACTTAAGTCAATATTCGCAAGAGGAGAATTAGTGTTTAGTTGTTAGAGATGGAGTATACTTGGCGCCTTAATGGCCTATTTATATCGTTTTCCCTTAGGCTATTAATTTTGGTATTTCTTAAGTGACAAGGCATATTGATAAATCTTTATTCAATGATTTTTAGTGCATGATTCCATTGCAAAAAGATAAGAAAAAGACATATAAAAGAAGAAAATTCTTAGAAAAAATAAAAATATTTTATTTTCAATGTTTGCGAATAAATAAACTTATAAGGAATTCTTTCCGCATTTTTGTAGGTAAATAAAGCAAAAACTATTGCATTTGGAAGTACAGTGTGTAAAATGCTAGATGGCATCTCATGCTATTTTAAGACAAGCAGCAAGCTCTCTAATAGAAGCCCAACGTTGGACGCTGAGATTAAGCTTAAAACGCTAAGTTAGACGCTAGAAGCATTGGATATCTCGGGTAGTCTAACGTCTGAGACGCCAGTCATGCTTGGAGACGTTAGACAAGACATTAGAGCTTCAATTCTATATGAGTAGATCAGTGTTTGACATACTGTACAATGGAGCCTATCAAGTATCTCTTATGCTTAACGTCCTACATGCCTAGCTAACATGCATTAGTGGAAAATGCACTTTCAAGATCGATTATTTAGGGGATTCTCCATCGGTTCTTGAATCGATGTAGATCCAGTCGATGTAGAAAATGGGCCTTTTTTACATCGGACTAAGAACCAATGTAAAAAAGACTTTCTATATCGGTTCAAGCTTGAATCGATGTAGAAAGTCAATTTCTATGTAGAAATTGACACCTTTCTACATCGATTAGAGCCTCAATTGATGTAGAAACTCATTTTTTTTAATATGTTGCTTGTTTTATAAATTTCCCAACCTATAAATTACAAACAAACCCAGGTAGGCAATTCAACCATATTCAAATATGCTAAATTCGAAATATCATCAATAAATAGTAATATATGCATTAAATAAGTTAAAGTACCTCCTAAATACACTTGAAACAATTCTAAACTACCTAAATCCATTCTAAACAAGTACAAATTTCATCTACAACTAATTCTAAACTACCTCTTAAATACATTCTAAACAAACATATAAATTTCATCTATAACTAATTCTAAAATACAATTCTAAACTATCTAAATACATTCTAAACAAACACAAATTTCGAGATGTAATTTATAAACAATTGCATCATCATCCAATGGTTGTTGATCGGCAAATAACTGCAACGCATAATAACGTAACATTAGTTCATAAACAATAAAACAATAATTAATGTGTTTTTGAATGTTGGGATTGTAAACTACTTGCTTTGGGAAAAATCCATTCAAGGTTGATTGATTTTGCTGTGAGCCTACCCTCCAAAATACTATATGCTGACACAACACTAATTAAAAAGCATATGAATGTAAGGTTCCCTTCTCATAAACATAATGAAAATATGATTAAATTTTAACAAGATAAACATATTTCTTACACGATTAGGTAGGAATGTTCTCCCATATCCCTTCATCATGTTCATCACGAGTGGCATGTACATCATGTAACACCTTTACTTTTGTATGTTAAATTATTCTGTATTTATTTTTGAAAAACCAGATGGGAATTTCAAAAATTTGATTCCTATGGTTATGTTCGTATTAATAAATAGTACTGAGTTTACATTTTTTTAATAATTTTTGGGAAACAGAATTCGAAAATTTGTAAAATAACCATTTCGTCCCTAAAATGCTAGATAACAGAATTAATAAAAAAAATAGTTAAAAGTGTTTAATTTTTTTTAAGTCATCAATATACTTAGAATAATTAATAATAATTTTATAAATTTTTCAGGAATTTATTGAGATAATTTTTCTAAAATAACAAAAATACTCCTAGTTGATTGCGGGAACTAACCAAAGACTTTTTGACCTTAAAATATTTTGAAAATTTTAAACTAAGTATATTTTATTATAAAAATTTTATTTTGAAAGAAAAATAGTGAAAAATATAACAACCTTATTTTAATTTTTTCAATTGTTTTTCTCATATTTGGCGATTTAATTATGAAAAATTAGGAAGGAATTTCAAAATTTTGATTCCCATCATTATGCTCAAAATTTCAAGAGCTATTTAATTATGATTTTTAATAATTTTTTTGAGCCAGAGCCCAAAGAAATTAAAAAATAATGATTTTGCCCTTATTTCTCAACATTAAGGGTTAACATAAGAAAAAGAATCAATTAACATTAAAATGTCAATTTACACTTGGAATCATGTCATATATATTAAAATATAATTTTAAAAATTTTCTAGAATTCCTGTGTAAAATAACCAAAATGTCCTTGGATGCCTAATAAGCCAGCTAGTATTGGTTTGACATCTAGAAATGGTGAAAATGGTAATCCTAGTTCATTTACAGGTAAAATATTTAATTTTAGAATTTTCTTAAAAATTTTGGTATTTATTAAATTAAAATAGATTTTATATGAATTTTCTAAGCTTAAAAATACAAAAAAAAATATATTTCGAAATAATTAATAAAAAATTAAATTTTGTTTTTAGAAATTTATTTTTTGATGAAAAATAATACATTTGTTTAGATTTAAATTTAAATTAATTATTTTAATATTAAAATCTATTTTTTTCAAAGTTTAGGCGATTTTATTGGTACCGGCTAATCAATTACAATTAAAATTTATATTGGGAAGCTTTAGGACAGCTCCCTTAGCATGTTTTCAACCTATAAGGGGGTGATTCACTACCTAAAATTGATATGTGTCCTTAAGTTTGCATATGTGTCCCTAATTTTAAATTAAAAACAAATTTAAAACTTGATTTTTTGCATCATTACTTAGGTCATTTGGTGGACACCAAAGACCCCTTCCTCTTCTATAAATAGCCCCTCCTTGCTTCAAATTTTCAGCATCTTCTCTTCCTCTCCCAAGCTAGATGAAGCTCTCCATACTCACCATTCTCCATAAAAAAATTTTCTTACACCAAAGTTCTATTAGTTTCCATCAAGCTTTTATTCTAGGAATTGTGCACCAACAATTCTCTCCTCTTCAACAGCTACCCTAGAGGTAATGGGGGGAGTGTGGTTGGTTCTAAATTATTGTTACTTTGCATGTTGGTAGAAAAGGATTTTCTCCTAAACTTGTTTAGGCTTAAGTTTTATTATTATTATTATTATTATTGTTATTGTTACATTGTTTTATGTTAAACTTTAATTTTTTCTAAGTTGTTACTCTGCCCAAATTTAGATTATTAAATTATAATTTTTAAGTTATTACTCTACTAAATTTAAATTATTAAATCATAATTACTAAGTTGTTACTTTGCTCAAATTTAAATTATTAAATTATATTTGCTAAGCTGTTTCTTTGCTTAAATTTATAAATTAAAATATATTTATTTAGTTGTTATTTTGTCAAAATTTTAGTAATTAAATTATAATTACTATGTCGTTATTCTACCAAAATCTTAGTAATTACTAAGTTATTATTTTGCTAAAATTTTATGTGATTACTAAATTGTTATTTTGTCAAAATTTTGGTATTGTGCAATTTCTGCAATATAAGGCAGAAATAGTGATTGTACTGGTGCTCAAATTAAATAAGGCCAGTGAAACCTCTATTTGAGAAGTTAGGAAGTGATAATTTAGTGAGTAATATATAGCGAGTGACATGTTATGGCATGGCACCCTGCTAGGGAAGCTATAGTTACGCCGAGTAATGAAAGGTAGGGATCCACTTACAAAGGTCTTGGGGGTAAGCATCGAGTGGTAAAGGTCCTAATGGCCAGGATAGCGCCCTTGAGTCAGGATATTCGCCTGACCAAGCTTGATAACTCTGACAACTACTCAACATTCCGGGATTGGTTTGAGAGTATACCTCTATAAATGGACGTCCTGATTGATATTTGTTTCTCATTGATGATGAAGATTGTACCATGTGATGATGTTAAGAGAGGTTTATGTACTCCCAGTCACTTTCTAGGTTTTGTTAAGAACTATTATCTTCTAATGGGGAGTATGGATCCATACCTAGTCAATGATAGTTTGATACAACTTAGAATGAACCGTAGGTTCCCTTCTATTGTCAGCTGTGTTTTATCTTTGTTTTATGGTAGATTTCCTACCATACATGTAAAAGTAATTTTAGAACAAAACACCTCACTTCATTATTTTCTTCCATGTATGATTGATCGAGATTATTGAAGACAACATTAACGCCCCGTGATGCTGAGTACAAGTTAGATGACATTTCAATGGGCGAGGATCTGACGATTTATAGTATTTTTCTTTTTGTATGAGAGATAAGGTAGATTGACACTGTTCTATATATGACCTTTTTGATGTACATATTGGGTTAGATAGTGTCTATCTTTTGAAGTATTTTTAGTTTTCTGTATTTTATGACTATCATGTATAAACCATGATGTACAATTTTATGATATATATGTATATACAGTCTTATCTTTCATCTTTTACTACCATTTCCAAATTCTGTTAAGTTTGGAATTTTTCTATTATAAAATCAGAAAAATTTTACGCGCATTTTCATTTACTTAAACTTAATAACTAAATTAATATGGATTGTATTTAATATGAAAGGGTGTTACACACTGTCCATTTTATTTTCCTTAATGATAGTAGGCATCCATGTTGAGAATGAAGGAGTCTCAGAAATCTCAAGTGTTGAATCTTGATTTTCATGAGTATCATGCATGCTTCTTCCTTGGAGAACCATTGACTACCTTTCATTGCAAGGATCATTGACATAAAGCACTTGTTTTGCTTGGTATGCCAAGATGAAAGGCTTGTCTTTATAAGATACCTTGCAAAAGTCTACCAAAGTAAATCCTAATTCATTGGTATGCACACCAATGTTATTGTCAACCCAATTACACTTAAAAACAAACACTCTAAATGTAATGTAATCAACCTCCCAAATCTCTTCAATGACTCCACAGTAACTTATGGATACAATAGCAGGGGTTTTATCTTTTGAACTAGAGTAGTGCATGGACTAATCCGGAAAGGTAACCTCATTGTTTTGCACAGTACTCTTGTCATCTTATGACTTTGTGTAGAAGGAATACTTATTGACATTGTATCCAGTCTGAGTTATGACATCAAAATTAGGCCCATATACTAGCCATTTTAACGTATCAGAAGTATTATCATCATGATCAATTTGGTTTTTAAACCAGTCTAAGAAAGTCTTGTTATGCTTGTTCAACACCCATTGTTCATTTATTTGTCTTGACAAGGGTTTTATGAGCAAATAAGTAAGGGAGAACCTCATTAGTGTTATTCAATATATACAAATGCACTTGAAGAACTTCCTCCCGACCCTTGGTTTAAACTTTTACACCTCTTGTACCATGACCTCCACATCTTCCCCCATGACGAGACTTAGGAATCCCTACGACTTCCACTTATGACAGGTACTCTGAACAAAACTCAACGACTTCTTCTGCAGTGTACCTTTCAACAATAGATGCTTCAGGATAGTATGAATTCTTCACATACCCTTTTAAGGTCTTCATGTATTGCTTAACTGGGTACATCCACCTTAAATAAATGAGGCTACACAATCTAATCTCCTTCACTAAATGAATTATTAAGTGAACCATGATGTCAAAAAATGAAGGAGGAAAATACATCTCCAATTGGCACAAGATAATAGTAGCTTCATTTTTCAACTCACCCAACTTTTGAGGGTCAATGGCTTTTCTACATATAGCATTGAAGAATAAGCACAATTGCATTATGGCATGTCTAACATTTTTAGGTAAGATGTCACAAATAGCCACTGGTAGGAGTTGTTGCATCATGACATGACAATTATGAGACTTTAAGCCAACTAATTTGAGATCTTTTATTGACAGAAAGCACCTGACATTTGAAGAGTATCCTTGTTACACTTTGACTCTGATACATTATTGCAAATATATGGTATCGTCCTAGTAATAAATTATCGTTCTCTCCACAAGGATTGCGTGCTTGGCTTTGTAATTATCGCAATTTAGTATAAATTAAACAAAGGAAATTGAATTGGGGATTTAGGTTTTGAAAACAAAAGAATTAAAAATTCAATTGAGTAAGCACACGAAATTGATATTAGTTCAGTAAAAAAAGCTTTTAGGATCGAGGTACACCCTATGACACTTACTAAATTCCCTTACCTTGTGCTTCTACTTGTTCTTCTTGAGGGTGAATTAACCTAAGGTACCATCCATTCCCTTTCAAGATACGGAGGGGTGCTTAATCAAATTAGCCCCTTACTTTCGTGGTGGTTGTGTTTAATTAAATCCAATGAGCTCTTTGTCAATCCAATTAATCTCCAAAGGTTTCACCCACTTTTGTGATTTAGACCTAGGTTTCTTCCTTATAGTTCTGGTATTTAAGTTCACCTTTCAGTACTTCACAAAATCCCTAAGGTTATATAAAGTGTGGCCAATTCGTTTCACATAGAGAAAATTGATAGAGAAGAAATCAAGAGTAGAACAAGCATCACACAAAGATAAAAGAAATTACTTCATTAAATGTTCATAGGGCTATGCCCAATCCTAAAATAAAGATGATTACTTACACATAGCCATAGAAAACAAACAAGTAGAAAAGAGAAACATTCAGACCAGAAGAGAAAGAGGAAAAGATTGTAATGCTAAGCTATTGCTCTAAGCCATTAAGAACTCAAGGTTTGGAACCCTATTCCTAAGCTAAAGAAGTCTATTTATGCCTAAAGTTACAAAAGGGTCCAAGCCCAAAGCAATTAGAAATAGAAAATTAAAGAAAAGCTGCATTAATAATGCGCCACAGGCGTGGAGTTTACCAAGGGCAGCTCGTGGCTCTCTCTGATAGCTTTTGTGATGTCTTCTTGGAATTTACCACGAGTAGCCTGTGGCGCTCTCTGGTAACTTTCCTATAATCTACCACACATGTGGCAATTGCTACAACCAGCTTGTGTTGCTCTCTAGTTGAGAGATTCACACTTTTCTTCATTATTTTCTTCAAGTATGGATGCTTGTGACCCTTTCCTTACTTGCATAAAGTTTCAACAAACTTCTCTTTACCCTTGCTTGACTTTAAATCATTCCAAGTCTCCAAAGCTAAATCCATTCATGCTAAACTTCCCTTGAAATCCATAAACAAAACACAAAAACACACCTAAAGAGTTCCAAGCAAATATCCTAAGGAAATTAAACCTAAAACTATTCTTAATAGCTAAAAGGTGTGCAAACCTACATGCATTAAAATGCAAATTACAATATAAAATACTACGCATCAAACAACCCCAAATTAAAAAACTTGCTTGTCCTCAAGCAATCATTGTGGTATTAGCAGAACAAAGGAATCCAATGAATCGAAAGCTCAAGGAAAATAACAGAACAAGTGTAACACCCTAAGGGGCATTACTGTAACTTAGTCTAGATTAAAAAAAAAAACAAACTTAAAAAGGTAGAAACAACATACAAATGCTACTCATAAATATAATTAAATATTATATACGAACAATACAATAAAAAAACATACATGCCAAATATAACTCATCTATCACCCGAAGATATTGTACAAAATGTAAAGTAGAATACAAAAGCATAATGTATACTAGACTACGTTTTCTTGCACGTGAGTCCAAGCTTCATCTGCACATGTCTTCACCTGTATCCTGAAAAAGGAAAAACTTAAAGGAGTGAGACATAATGTCTCAGTGAGTGCTCTAAGGGTTCTACGACTAGGTCAAACTCTTCTACTCGGACAACCTTCATTACTTATCTCTCATGGCTTTAGCCTCATTGGGTCTCTCGTAATTATCCATACCTATGGTCGAGTCTACACCTTTCAACAGTCAATACTCCTTGTTAATTGCTCTCTCATTCTCACAACTATTATATTGGTTTACTATTTCATTCTTAACCTAAGAACTCATCCTCATTATTTATACTTTCTTACCCAAAACCCTATTTAGAATTTACTCTTCTTCCTTTTAATATTCAAAGCTGTCCCCTAGGGTCAAGTCTAAGGTTACAGACATCCTAAAATACTCTTATTTCATTCTCTCTCTTACTTGTCTTATACCTTTCTATTACGCCATGAGGAAATTCACTCTTTCTCTATCTTATTCACAACTATTATTATCCAACTAAAACCCTCATAACACTATCCTAAGGTCTAGCCTTTCACTTATCCTTAAGGTAGCAAACACAATTCCAATTACAAGCATATAATTGTTTCACATTCTTTGTCTAGTAACTAGACATATACCTCGTTTTGTTTTATCAAACAGGAACGACACTCGTGCAAGATATGATCACATGTCCACAACTTTAACATTTCATCACAAGGCACAATTACATTCTTACATAGAATTCACATAAATAGGGTCACATAGAATTCACATAATTACAACATAGCACACTCTAACATATCACACTATAACAAGATACATATGCGTGCTATATTCCTAAACCACTACTCATGCACATATGGTACCAACATAAACTTTTCGAAAAGTAGATTAAGAGTAAATGTAGGCCATAAGAAGCGTCATCGGTACCGATGCCTTCGGCTTTTGCACCCTCAACTAGCATGATATCCCCCGGTGACTAGTCAGGGTTACCCAGTTTTGCCAGTACGCCTCGGCTCCATGGGATTAGCATGGACCATTGGAGTTTTTCCAACCGGATAACCCCCAAGGCTAAGGTTAGACAACCCATCACGGCCTCCACCAGCCAGATTCCTACATACTTTCCTCATCACATAACTCAAATGTTATGATGCATGGTCACAAATAATGCTTACAACTTTTTATAGACTTTTATCATGAAACATTGACACAATTTCATATCACACTCAATTTCTTTCAAGGTAAATAATAATCATACAAAATAAACTCAACAAGGTATAAGAAAACAAACAATAGTGAGTTAAAAACTGCAAAAAGGAGTTCAAAAACATAAAAAACGGAATAGTAAAAGTCGTATCTACCCAATAGGACGGAAGTCTCGCCCGGCGGTCCAGCGAACCCGCCGGGCGAGTCCGCATCGAAACCCAACCCGCCCAGTGGGTATTTCACCCCGCCCAGCGAGTCTACGTGCCTAGCGTAAACGCGGAATCCAGTTTTTGAAGAAAAGTCACCCAGCGGCTATCTAATCCCGCCGGGCGGATCCGAGGTACTAATTTTAATTTATTTTTCCTATTGTCTTTGGGTTCTAAATTTTTCAAGATAAATAATTAGATTCTTAATCACTCTTCTACATAGATAATTGGTCAATCTAATCTATAATTTCCTTACTCCCTCACAATCCCCTCAAAACCCATCAAATCCCTAAATTTAGGTATAAGGAGGGAAAAGATAAATAGATGAACAAGAACAAGGAAGGACACGGGGGAGAGCACTCACCTTTATGGACATACAAAGCTGAGTTCTAGGGCTTGAATTCTCCGGTTTCTATTCCTCCTCTTTCTTTTCCTCCTCTTCTTCTTTCTTTTCTCCTCATTCTCTCTACCTTCTTTCTTCTTCTATTTGTGACGACTAAACCTAATTCTCCTTCTCCATTCCCTTCTTATAACATGTGGGTGGGTATGTGGCTTAGTGGGCTTTAATCCTCTATTGGACCCTAGATGCTCTTTTGGGTTGTATGATAATATTTCTACTAATTTATAATACTAAGGTATTAATAAGAATAATAAGAATAAGAATAATAATAACAACAACAATAATAATAATAACAATAAATATAATAACAACAACACAACACAATAATAATAATAATAATAATAATAATAATAGGAAATATAATAACAATAATTCTTAAGACATCTTTTGTCTAATAACATATGAGAAGGGTTCAACTAAGAGCTACCTCGTGGTTTATTTCTAGTACTTGAAATTTGGGGTGTTACAACAAGCAGTAGATTTTGGTTAAGCAACATATAAACTCATACAAGTCCAATTAAAGCTCAATCTCTCCTGAATTTGTGCTTACATAGACAATGGTCATTCACCTTTCCACGCTCTAAGTGTTTTGGTATCAAGAAATTACATTTGCATTTCTCATTCAAAACACCCTATCATAGGCTTAATGAAGAACCTCATCGCCACTTAGAGTATTCTGACAACATGGACAAATTACAAGGTCTTTCATTGGATGTAATGTGGCTAGGGAGAAACAATAAGGTGGGAAATTAAAAGCAGGGATATGTCAAAGGCTACAACGAAATCTTGATACCCCACCAGAGGATACATTAAGCAACCATTTATAGCATTTAGGGTATATAACAAAACTTGCTTCTTGTTTCCTTCATCAACTTCCTTTGTTCATACTTTCACATTCTTCTCTAAATTTTAATTTCACTTCCTCTTTTTTTATTTTTTTATTTCAATTTATTTCACCACTTTCATCACTTGAAATCTTTTTTCTTTAAGCATTTTCTTTTCTTCCAATTCATCAACTCTGAAGACATTATACAAAACACCCCAATTTAATTCACAAAGTTGCCAAAATGCATCCTTCAAGATACTAAGAAAATTAAAAATATAAACAACAGGGCACCAAAGGAAATCATAGTGTATAGCTCAAGTGGGCAACTAAGGGTCAATTTTCAAGTCTAACTCAGGGGTCTAAAGGAAAATTCCTAATTGCCTTGATCACATTCATCCATTAATAGAAAAATTACAGCCTTAACAAGGTTCTAGAGCAAGTTCTAGATGATGTAATAAAGAGAAATTCACACTTAAGCAAAAGAGTGGGGGCACGTAGTGAATTATTCCTCAATTAAGGCTCAAATCTCACATTTGTAGTTTAATTCCATGCAAGCACTAAAATAGGAAAAATTCATGTTAATTCTCAACTTGTCTAAAGGAAATCATGCCATATTTTCTATTGCGATTCAAACAAGCCAAGCAATCAACCCATTGGAATCAAAGAGAAATATAATTAGACACACAGAGACATGAACAAGTTTCAAGGAAGTTTGATGCAACAATACAAACATTAACCATATACAGTCTCAAATAGTATGCAATGCAATAACATCCTAACATGCGTGTGTCCTAAGCATTAAAAAGAAAAGAATTAAAATAAAATGAATGCAATGCATGACCCCTAACAACCCCAAACTTTAAAACTTACATTGTCCTCAATGTAAAAGATCTAAAATATGGGAAGAAAGGAACGACACAGCAAAAGGAAGGAAGAATCAATGCTTGTGCCTTTGCCTCACCATTGAAAGGATGAAGACCCTTGGGGACCCTTTGGTAGGAAGTCCATTAAGCAACTTTGAGGATGAATAATGGAGGTGTATGGTGGAGAAGGACATGGGCATTGTATGGTAGAGGATGAAGGATGAATGGAGGTGAAAGCTTAGGTATAAAGCTTGAATGGAGGTTTATGGTGGTGGTGTGGTGGAGAATATGAAGAACAAGAGAGAGAATGAGTGGGTGGGTGAAGAAATTAGAGCGGGAAAGATGAAAATTGGGTGGAGAATGTTGGATTTGGTGTTGTTGGTGGTAATAATGGTGGTGGGTTACAATGGTTTAGGTGTGAGAAGGGTAAAGGTTGAAGAAGAAGGTGGGAAGGGGTTTTGGAGAGGGGGAGGCGTGAGGTTTGCAGAGAGGGGTTGGGTTTGCATTTTAAAAACCTCTTTTTTTGTTTACGCCACTACTGTGGCATTTCCTATGGCCTGGCCATGGCAAGTTTTGTGGGTGTAGGGTAGGGGTCCTGGATGATGCCATGGCATGGCAAATGCCACAAGCAACCCCTTGGTGGCCTCTGTACTAGCACACCTAACTTCCATGCTATCTCCCAGCCACAACCTTCAACAATTTTTTTTCCCTTTTTAATTGTTTTTAATATGCAAACTAAGAAATCATAAAACTAAAACTAAAATGTTGTTAAAGGTTAATACTGTAAAATTAATAAACACTAAATTGTAAGGAAATTTACAAAGAAAAATAAAAGAAATAAGGGAAGAATTATCGGGTTGTCCGAAAAGCACTTGTTTACATCATGAGCTCGATGCCTGTTTGGATCAATCACCCATAGCTAAGTGAGGAAAGAATAGTGTCACCCCTTTCTCAATTGGTGTCCATACTAAATCACACTTCAGTTCCTACTTTTTCTTTTTGCCTCTTTTACTCAAACTCCTAAGACTCCTCAATTTATGCAGGTGAGGAGGAATGTAAGGTTCTCTCTTTAGCATGCATGTTTCCTTAGGACTTTCCTTTACAAGATGCTTAGCAGGTTGCTCAACAGTTAAGCATAGTTCTAGTGGATCCTTAACAGGACACTTAATTGCCTTTTATTTCACCATTTAATCCAAAGAGTCAATCCTACATATAAAATTCTCAACAATAGGGAGATTGTTAGCCTTAAACAAATCAAATTCAATGGTGTTCTCTCCTATAGTCAAGGAAAGCTTACCCTTCTTTACACTTATATTAACATCACCTGTAGCTAAGAAGGGTCTACCTAGAATAATAGGAATGTTGGCATTCTCTTCCATCTCTAATACTACAAAATCACATGGGATAAATAAATCCTTTACCTTAACAGGAACATTCTCTACAATTCCCATCAGGTGTTTGATAGATCAGTTCGCCAATTGTAATGACATATTGGTGGGTTACAATTCCTGAATACCAAGCTTCCTATAAACAGATAAGGGCATCAAACTAACACGAGCCCCCAAATCACACAAGGCTTTTTCGAACCTAGTATTACCAATCAGTTATGGTATGGAAAAACTACCTGAATCCCTAAGCTTAAGAGATAAAGTACTCTGGACAAGGGTCATAGTTTCATGCTCATTAATTTTCCTCTTATTGCACCAATGCAAAAAAGAGTTTTTACATCAGGATTTTAAATTGGTTATACGCGAACCGAGTTAAAAAAAAAAAGCAGTGGCAAACTTGTAATTATTTTAAACTATTTTTAAATCAGTTGTATTTTAACCAATTTAAAAAAGAGTTTTTAAATTGGTTAGTTTTTTAACTGATTTAAAATTACTTTTTAAAACCCATTACTCCCAATCAAGTTTCCCAGTGCGCTTAACTTCCCTTGTTAACCCCAAAACACTAACCCTTCTTCTTTAGTGAGAGGGTGAATGAATCTGTGGATGGACAAGAACTCCTCGATGATGGAGGCCTTCATGTCGTCCTTCGATCTCCCTTCCATTTGGTCGCCGCTGACAACGACGCAATCCGTAGCGGTGTTCAACCAAGAAAGGAGGAATGATTGTGGTAAGAAATGAGAAGAATGAGCTCATTCCAATGAGGACGATTTTCAGGTGGTGAATGTGCATTGATTACCGGAAGTTGAATCAAGCCACAAGGAAGGATCACTTTCCCCTTCCTTTTGTGGACCAAATGTTGGATAGGCTTGTGGGGCAAGCCTATTATTGCTTCCTAGACGGTTATTCTGGATATAACCAAATAGTAGTCAACCCAGAAGATCAAGAAAAGACTGCATTTATTTGCCCTTTTGGAGTGTTTGCCTACAGACAAATGCCTTTTGGACTTGCAATGCTTTAGCAACATTTCAAAGGTGCATGTTTGCCATCTTCGTCGATTTGGTGGAGAAATGCATATAGATCTTCATGGATGATTTCCCTGATTTTGGAGCATCTTATGATTTATGTTTGAACAATCTCGAGCTTGTCTTAAAGCGATGCTTAGAGACCAACCTTCTACTCAATTGGGAGAAATGCCACTTCATGGTGCAAGAAGACATAGTGCTTGGTCATAAAATTTCAGCTTGAGGGATTGAAGTGGACAAGGTTAAAGTGAACATAATAGAGAAGTTGCCTCTTCCGGTCAATGTTAAAGGTGTTAGAAGTTTCCTTGGCTATGCTGGATTTTATCAGAGGTTCATTAAATACTTATCCAAGATAGCCAAACCTCTTTGCAACTTGTTGAATAAGGATATTCCTTTCTTGTTTGATGATGAGTGTTTGAAGGCCTTTTACACTTTGAAGGAGAAACTTGTGACAACACTTGTAATTGTGGCACCTAATTGGAGCCAAGATTTTGAGTTGATGGGTAATGCTAGCGATTACACAGTGGGAGTTGTATTGGGGCAGCAAAAAAACAATTTTTTCATCCCATATACTATGCTAGCAAGGTATTAAATGGGGCATAGCTTAATTATGCCACTACGGAGAAGGAGCTGCTAGACATTGTGTATGCATTGGAGAAATTTTGCCCCTATTTGATTAGCTCAAAAGTCACTATTTTCACAGATCATGTAGCAATTAAATATCTCTTGACCAAGGTTGATTCTAAGCCAAGGTTGATTCAATGGGTGCTTCTACTTCAAGAATTTGATCTGGAGATTAAAAACAAGAAAGGGTCTGAGAATCAAGTAGCTAACCACCTTTCTAGGTTGGTGAATAAAGAGGTGACCATTAAAGAAAAGGAGATTCATGATGAGTTTCTGGATGAGACGCTTCTTATGGTGTAAGAACGCCCATGGTTTGTCGATATGGCAAATTTCAAGGCAACTAGTGTGATTTCTGAAGATTTAAATTTGCACCAAAGGAAGAAGTTTCTCCATGATGCTAACTACTACATATGGGATGATCCTTATTTGTTCAAGATTGGAATAAACAATTTGCTAAGGAGAATGAGGAGGCCAAAAGCATACTGTGGCATTGCCACAACTCTCCCTATAGGCATTATAGACCATAAATATTATATTCTTGTTTCTATTACTCAAAATTGGAGATGTTACTTACATATATATATATATATATATATATATATATATATATATGCATGTTATATACATGCATGTATACATATACATATATGTATGTATACATACATATATATGTATATATATCAATATGTATATATATACACATTTATATACATATACATGTATACATATACATATACATGTATACATATATATATATATATATATATATATATATATATATATAGGGGAGGGATCAAATTACACCGGTATAACTTACACCAACTATTACACTATTAATAACTTGATATAGAATGTGATTTTTATTGATCTATAATTTTTATCGATCTAACTGTTGAATTATAATTACATATTACCAAGATTGTTTGTGTCAAATTTTGTTAAAATTGAATAACAATAAGAAGATTATCAAACAATTCATATTTTAGTATATTTTGAAAAGTATATATTACGTCCATTTTGATCGATATGAATAAGGTATCAAATAATTTTGGATTATTATAGAATTTTGTACATATGATCTATGTTAAAAACACTTTCAATCCAACAGTGGATTTTGTGATAAAATTATTTAATTAAAAGTTATTGAATGGTGTAATAGTTGGTGTAAATTATATTAGTGTAATTTAATCCCTATATATATATATATAGGGGCAGGATTTATTGACACCAAGTGTCAAAGTTTGTCAAATTACACCTTCAATAACTTTTTATAAAATTCAAATTTAACCAATCCAACCACTGAATTAAGTGATATTATTTTTATGATCATATATATCAAATTTCACATCAGTTAAAGTTTTTTAGATATGTTATCTAATATTGAATATTTACATATATTTTAATATCATATTGTCTGTTAAAATAAAGAGATGTGATGAAGTATTAAATAATTTTGGAATTGTATAAAATTTTGTATACTTAATCTAATTAATACGAACATCAAATTTAACGATTGGATTGGTTAAATTTGTATTCTACAAAAAGTTATTGGAGGTGTAATTTGACTAACTTCGACACGTAGATATATATATGTGTGTGTGTGTGTGTGTGTGTGTGTGTAAATATTCAATGTTAGATGACATATAAAAAAATCCAAATTATGTGCAATTTTATATATATATATATATATATATTCAGGTGTCAAAGTTAGTCAAATTACATCTTCAATAACTTTTTGTACATTACAAATTTAACCAATCCAACCGTTCTATTATGTGATATTATATTCATGAACATATATATATAATTTCACATAATTTGGATTTTTTTATATATGTTATCTAACATTGAATATTTACATATATTTTAATTTTTTATTGTATGTTAAAATAAAGTAATATGATGAACTACTAACTAATTTTGGAATTGTGTGAAATTTTGGACACATAATATAATTAATAAGAAAATCAAATTCAATGGTTGGATTGATTAAATTTACATTCTATAAAAAGTTATTAAATGTGTAATTTGACTAACTTTGACACCTGATGTCAACGAATCCTTATACACACACACACACACACACACACACACACATATAGGGAGGGTTTTGACCGATGGAGGGTTTAACTAGCATGGAAATTGAGTGAAGTGTCACCAAGTGTAGCCATCGAGGACGTAAGCTCTTGAATGGAGGTGTATTGTTATGAGTCTCTTATCAAAAAGTCTCACCTAATAAGTGAGGCTAATAAATCTAGTTCTCCCACCTAATAAACTAGTCTTTTGAGATAAACTATCCCTCTGAACTTATGCTTCTAACACCATCCATCCAGTAATTTTGTCAAATAAATTAGTTTACATACGAGATGGATATACTTATAACCTAATTATATATTATTTGTTGGTTATTGCAAATGAAAGCTAGAAAAATGCAGGTTAACAAAAGTTTATTACATTTTATTGAATATTTCCAATTAGGTAAAGTATATTTCAAATAATTTTTTATTTTAAAAATAATAAATACTTTCCTTTCTAATAGTTAATTTTTATTGTTATTTTCTTAACCGAAATTCTTACGAAATTGATTAATGTCGCAACCAGGGTTGCAGCGTGACGACAAAAAATAACAGGAAGTCGAAGCCAATATTTATTAAGGAAAAATATGGAAAAAAACCTTTAGAAAAGAAAATAGTCTACAAAAGCCAAATTTTAATTCAACAGTCAATTACATGTAGGGAAAGTGCTAGCACCCTATAATGTTTATCATAAAGATGATTACCTCTAATTAATTAAACAAAATTATTAATAACTTCTAAAATATTTGTCTCACCCAAAAACAATTACAACAAAAAGAAAAAAAATTATATACTCTAAAATTTAGTTTTATTTTATCTTGAAATAATTTAATTTTATTATTTTTGATATCGACAAGAGTGGTCTCTTGCACCTATGTACCCGTTGCAATGGAGAATCATTCTTTTGGTAGAAAATATTTGTGTGTTGACATTTTTTAATTTTTATTATTAATTTTTATGTTTATTAAATTTTAGGATTTCTGAACTGTCACTGCTTATATGTTCTAAAATATGAAATTGACAGATGTGTACACCCAAGCTAATATGTTAAAACATCTTAAGTTTGATTTAGTATTTTTATTTGTAATAATTTAATTTAATTTTAACATATTTTATTCTTGTACAAGAGAAGAGTTTTAAAACATTAAATTGTCAAAGCTTGTGTCCCAAAATCTCAAGGTTAAGAAAATAAGAAAAGTCTTTCAGAAATTAAAATTAATTTATGTAGAAGTTAAAATTAACCTTTTTAGAGAAGTTAAATGACATAACTTTTATAAATTATTGAAAAATTTTACCTTCTTATTTTTTTTCTATAAATATTTATTGAAAAATTTGTCCAAATAAAACTATAGTGTGAATGCATTTTTAAAAGCACACATTGGTCAGGATCTTTTCTGCATTATATCAGGACAAAAATCAAAGTGATCTGTTAAGAATTAAGATCGATGCTATGGATCTCTTATCGGTTGTTCGGGTATAACTTTCAATATCAGCTCCGTGGAGTAATCATGTTGTGCTAATTGTACTTGCCGGTTGCTAATTTTTAATTACAGGATGGCCCGTGGTCTTAACTTGTATTTTTGGTTGGTGTTGTCTTTTCTTTTCATTTACACATTCTTGTCGTAACCTTATGTGGTTGTTATTGTATTTATTTTTAGAATAAATCAAATTGACACTTTCAGAATTTTTTTTAAATTGCACATAATTCCTCTGTTTTTTTAACATTTACAATAATCTCTTTTATAGGAGTACATGATGTAATGTTTTTCAAACAATTAAGGAATATTAGTGTAATGTATAAGAAGTGTCAATGTAATGTTTTTCAAACAATTAAAGGAGTTAGTGTAGAGATAGACAAAAAGAGAGATATTGTGTGTAATCTAAAAAAAAAAAAAAAACTTAGGAAGTATTAGTGTAATTTACTTTTATTTTTATGTTTATGGGTTGGTGGGCTGATGATTGAGGCCTTGAGTTTCATGCTCTTATTCTTTGTTGCATCCTTAACCCTGTTGCTGTGCTTTTGTATCGTAGTTAAGGCAGTCCTTATGCCTTAGTATTAACTTTTTTTTATTTATGAATAAAATATTGGCTTATCAAAAGAGAAATTGTCATTTAAAATTTTATATAAGATTAAAATTTATTAAATACGGTTAATTTAAAAATATAAATGACTTTAACTATATTACCTTCTTATTATTATCAATACCTTCTCATTTTCTGTATTTAATGATTATACTTAAAAAATTAGAAAAAGTTAATATTTTTTCCTTTTACAAAATAACAAAAAAATTGAAATAAATTAAATAATCTAAACTAATAATCATTTAAAAACAAAAGGATATATATTATGTTATAATATATGAGCTCTTGACACCTTTTTTAAAATTTAAAATTAGCCGTGCGTTTTAATTAAACATGTATAGTAGACCCATGTGTGATGGTTTTCTTTTGGAAAATAATAAATATACACTCACTTTCTCTTTCATCTCATTTCCATCTCATTTTTTTTTCTTATTTTTCTCTTCATTTTCTATCACATCATTTATCACATTTGTTAATTTCTCTCTCTTTTATTTCTTATTTTTTTTTCTCTTTGTCTCTCTCTCTTTTCCACCATACACTCCAAAAATTGGGTGTTTGAGTATCATTATCTTTTCTTTTTCTAAAGTGACATCTATCATATCACAAAAAATGTAAACCACTAATTTATCAAACCAGAATGAAAGAAATTATAA
>CM014732.1:66294664-66392702 GCA_004329165.1 Spatholobus suberectus
TTGGGCACCCAACTCAAAGGATTCAAAACTTATCATGTAGACAGAGATAAAATGAAGTACAGGGGAGTTCAATGCTAACAAATTATAGTCCTAAATGATATGCAAGACAATAATTAAGCATGAAAAAATAATAATCCTAAAATGCAATGCAAAACATGAACACAAACACATAAATACCCTCAACAACCCCAAACTTAAGAATTACATGGTCCCTAATGTAAACCAAGGCTAAGGGAGAGGGGGAGAGAAAACTCACTAGGGTGGATGTGGTGGAAAAGGATCTAAAGGGGGGGGGGGGGGGGGGGGTAGAGGGAGGGCCTAATGCGCTCGAACTTGAGCCTGAAAGTCTTCAAAGTCAGCTCGGTGGGCTTGAAATTTAGCTCGGTGCTCCTGAAATTAATACTAAAACCATAGGCAAAAATTTTAAAACTTAGAGTAAAAATAAAAATAAACTAAGAAAGCAAACTAAGAATTTTTTATATATATATAATTAAAGTCCTAGAATTTCAAGAAGAGAATCCTTAGGTTGCCTCCCAAGAAGCACTTATTTAACGTCACGAGCCTAATGCTTGATAAAATTAATCTCCTATAGCTGGGTGAAGAAAGGAAATTGTCCCCCTTTTCAAAGTCAATCTACGTTTGTGAGGAGGGATGTAAGGTTCCTTCTTTGGTGTGCATACTTCCTTGGGACTATTCTTTGTAAGGTGCTTAGCATGTGGCTCTCCAATTGACCATGGATCTTGTGGATCTTTAATTGAATGCTTGATTGCCTCTTGTTTCACCACTTGATCTAATAAGTTGATCCTGTACACAGATTTCTCAATTACAGGAAGATTGTTTGCCTTAAACAAATTGAGTTCAATGGTGTTCTCACCCATAGTTAAAGATAGCTTACCCTTCTTTACACTTATATTAACATCAGCTGTAGCCAAGAAGGGTCTACCTAGGATAATGGGAATGTTGGCATCTTCTCCTATTTCTAACACCACAAAATCACTTGGGATCAATAAATCCCCTTCCTTAATAGGAATATCCTCTACAATCCCCACTGGGTGTTTGACAGATCAATCCGCCAATTGCAAAGATATATTTGTGGGTTATAGTTGCCCTACACCAAGCTTCTTATAAACAGATACGGGCATCAAACTAACACTAGCCCCCAAATTACACAAGGCTTTTTCAAACCTCATGCCACCTATTAGACATGGTATAGAAAAACTACCTGGATCCCTAAGCTTAGGGGGTAACTTAGTCTAAACAAGGGTCACAGTTTCATGCTCATCAACCTTTCTTTTATTAGCCAGGATATCCTTAAGAAACTTCATATAAATAGGCATTTGTTGCAAAGTGTCTACAAAGGGAATGTTGACATACAATTGTTTTACCATATCTAAAAACTTACCAAACTGTTTGTCTAACTTGGACCTAGCTAATCTTTAAGGGAAGGGAATGGGTGGTTGGTAAGGGATTAGGGGCACCTTCTTAGATACTTTCTTTTTCTCTACAATACCCTCTTCTTTTTCTTTTTCAACCAAGGGTGGAGTCTCTACCTTTATTTCTACTTCCACCTCTCTTTCACTTTCTTTTTCTTGGTCAGACACAGGACCGTCTAACCTTCTACCACTCCTCAATGTAAGAGCATTAACATGTTCAACAGGATTAATTTATGTCTTACTAAGGAACTTACCTGGAGCACGGCTGGATGTGGGAAGAAATTGGGCCATTTGGGAAATCTGGCCTTCTAGCATCTTATTGTGCAATACCACGCCATCTATCTTAGTAGTTAGCTCTTTGATAAAGCTACTCACTGTCTCATTGGTTTACTTTTAGCTTGATATAAAATCAGCCATAAGATGTTCAAGCCTTGATAGTGATTGTTGGGTTTGGTCTTGTGGCAGTGGGTGACTTTGACTACTTGGTCCTTTATTGAAAGCGGAGGGTTGCTGAAAATTTTGCTACCAACTACCCCCTTGACCTTGGTTTTTCCGATAGGAGAAGTTCGGATGAGCTCTCCATCCTAGATTGTAGGTGTTTAAGTATGAGTCAAATTTCTCCTTCTTTGGATGGTCGTAAAAACTATGCGTCACAACGACATTTTCTACTTGCTTCTCCAGCCCCTCAGGTACTCCAGCATGGCAATCAATTGCTGTATGTCCCTGCACATCACAAATCTCACAGCAAAGGTTAGTAACACCGACCGAATTGACATTGCCTTTTTCTAATTTATCAATCTTTAAATTCAAGGCATCAACTTCAGCTAAAAGAAGGTCGATGTTGTTCACCTCATACTTACCTAGGGCAACTCTCCATGAGGTGTTGCCTTGCTTGCCCACCCAATGGAGTTGATTTGCTGCCATTGATTCAATGATCTCTAGTCCTTCATCAAAGGGCTTGTCCATGAAGCCTCCTCCGGCCGCGAAGTGCAACGCCATTCTACTAGGGTAATTCAATCCATTGTGAAAGAAATGGATTGTGAGTTCCTTCTCGAACCCAAGATAAGGAGATGCGAGCAGATATCCAAAGAACCTCTCCCAAGCTTTAGCAAATGATTCACTATCACCTTGGCGAAAGTTGGCAATTTGCTGCCTCATTTCACCTGTCTTATACAGTGGATAGTACTTGTCGAGGAAAGCCTTTTCAAATGCATCCCAGGTGGTGGCAGTATTCTTGGGTAAAGTTCTCATCCAAGCTCTCGCTTTGCCTGTTAATGTTATGGGAAGCAAGCGTAGGCAGAGCACATCAGCTGAGATTCCCTGAAAGTGCTAAGTCTCGCATACTTCCAAGAAACCTTCCAAGTGTTCCATGGGGTCTTCTAAGGGAAACCCGCTAAATTGATTCTGCTTGAGCATGCTTAGCAAAGCGAGAGGTATCACAAAGTTGGCATTTACCCCTACAACTTGACGGGCTATGCTAGCTGGCAACCCACGGATCATTGGGGCGGCAAAGTCCTTCAATGGTCTAGCTGCTTATTCTTCTACCATGGCTTTTGTGACTACTTGAATAGTACTCACTCTGTGCTTCAATCTTTGTTGTCTCAGCCTTCTACGGAAGGTTTTCTCAATCTCAAGGTTTGCTTCAATGGTTTCTCCGAGACGGAGAGATCTTGGCATGCATAGAGAGAAATGCCTGCAAAAGAAAAGAACCCGTGAAGTTTGAAAAAGAAAATAAATAATAGAAAAATAAAACCAGAATTTTAGGAAAGAAGTTTTGTTCAAATATATATTTTTTTTGCTAAGAAAAAATCACTGAGCCAAAGATGCAGTCCCCGGCAACGGCGCCAAAAACTTGATGTGGAGTACCTCAAGTGCACGGTTGTCGTCAAGTAATAATTAAATATCGTCTCCACAGGGACTGCGTGTTCAGTGATTATCGCTAAATAAAAATTAAATAAGAATTTTGATTGGGAAGTTTAGGGTAGAACAATTGAAAGAAAAGGTAATTTAGAAATTCAATCACATTATGACGTTTAATGTCTCAATTTTGCTACCTATGTGTTTCACTTGTTCTCAATGAAGGTGAATTAACCTAAGGCACCCTCCGTTCTCTTTCAAGATACGAAGGGGTATCTAACCAAATTTACCACCTATTGTCGTGATGACTGTGTTCAATTAAACCCATTAAGTTCTTTGTTAATTCAATTGTTCCTCAAAGGCTTTAACCTATTTTCGTGGTCTAAACCTAAGTTCCCTTCCTATGGGTCTGATGCTTTGGGTTCACCTCTTAGTACTTCCCCAAATCCCTAAGATTATGAAAAACGCCAACCAATTTGTTTCGCATAAATAAATCAATAGGAAAAGAATCAAAGAAGAACAAGATCGCACATAGACAAACAAAAATCAATTCATTAACTCAATCATAGGACTACACCCAATCCCAAAAAGAAAGGGTTCTACTCACACATAGTCATGAGAGAATGCCAAACAGAAAATAAAGGAAACATAAAACTAACTCGAAGATTGAAGAAGAAGAAGAAGAACAATTATCCCAATTCTCTGTGCTTAGAATAAAGTTCCTAAAGATAAAAATAAAATCCCTAGAAAGGTCAATTTAAATCTAAATTACAATTGGGCCTAAGCTAATCCTTAAAAGAAAATTAAAAACTTGTGAAATCCTTCTAGCAATTCCGCCTACTGCACAGTGATACACACCACCAACTGGTGGTAGACGCGCAAGTGTAAAAATTGCTCCAAGAGGTGTGCCATCACGTGATGGTAGGTACCACCACATGGTGGTAGACACGCAGGGACTATTTCAGCATTAGGTAAAGGTGCCACTAGGTGGTGGCAGGTACCACTAGATGGTGGCGAAGTCTCCAAGGTTTTTTCTTCAAGATTTTGCTTTCCAAATGCTTTGGGATGACTCCATTGCCTTCCAAAAGGACTTCCAAGTCCTCAAAGGTCTTCAAATCATGTTGAGGACTTCCAATTGTAAATCCTTTTGCATTCTAAGCCTAAGAAACCTAAAAGATTTTCCTAAAAACAACGATAAACACAGAAAAAGGCGTAACAAGGTACAAGAAGGGAAAAACATGCAATTAGATATCCAATTAATCCTAAACCATAATAAAATGCATGCAATCTAGTGAGAATAACCATACTAAATGAGTTATAAAATGCATACATCAAATACTTGATGTTAATAGGCAATAAGTGAGCACACATTGTCAACCTATCAACAATGACCCAAATAGCATCAACGCCTTTTGCCATTCTACGCAAACTTGCCACAAAGTCCATAGTGATGCTATCCTACATCCACTCGGGAATTTCCATCGTCTGTAGCAAACCACCGGGTCTCTGGTGCTCTACCTTGGCCTTTTGAAAAGTCAAACATGCTGCAACATACTCTGCTATGTCCTTTTTCATACTAGACCACCAAAACATCTTTTTAAGTCCTGATACATCTTTGGTAATACCCAGATGCAAACTTAACTTGCTCTTGTGACCTTCGTCTAAGACTAGCTTCCTCAACTTAGAGTCTTGTGACCTTGAATCTCAGAGTATCGTCTGCACCCAAACTGAAATCTGCTACCTTCTCTATGCCCAACAACTCCTTAGTCTTACAAAGACTAGGGTCTAGTAACTACTTCTCTCTGACCATCTCAAGAAAACCATTGGTTATCATGATCATACCACAACAGATACGGTCAGGCGACATCTCTACATATAAGTTCAAATCTCTGAACTTCTCTATTAGCTCCAACTCCTTTACCATCAAAGCCGACATATGTACAGTCTTCCGACTCAAAGCATTAGCTACAACATTCGCCTTACCAGGATGGTACATTAACTGAAAGTCATAGTCTTTCAGGAATTCCATCCACCGTCTCTGCCTCATGTTCAACTCTTTTGATCAAACAAATACTTCAAGCTTTTGTGATCACTGAACACATCGAATCTTGCTCCATACAGATAATGTCTCCAAATCTTCAAAGCAAACACGATTGTGGCCAACTCCAAATCATGGGTAGGATAATTCCTCTCATGATTCTTTAGCTGCCTCGACACATTAGCCACAACCTTCCTGTTACACACCCTAGTCCTTCATGAGAAGCATCACAATAAACCTCGAAAGGCTCACTAGCATCAAGTAACACTGGGACTAGAGAAGTAGTCAGCCTCTGTTTCAACTGTTGAAAACTCTCTTCACAAGCTTTAGTCCAAGCAAACGGTTGGTCCTTGCATGTAAGTTAGGTCAATGGCGCAACAATCCTTGAGAAACCTTCTATGAACCTCCGGTAAAACCCAGCCAACCCAATAAAGCCCCTAATCTCGGAAGCTATCTTCGGACACTCCCATTGCAACACGGTCTTTACTTTCTCAGGGTCCACTGCGATCCCATCGATTGATATCACATACCCTAAGAACTTCACCTCATCTAGCCAGAACTCACACTTAGACAGTTTGGCATACTGTTGTTTCTCCTTCAAAATACCTAACACTGTCCTCAAGTGCTCTTCATGCTTTTCATACGAATGGAAATAAACTAAAATGTCATCGATAAACACAACGACAAACTTGTCCAAGAAAGGACGAAAGATCTTGTTCATATAGTGCATGAATATAGCAGGGGCATTTGTCACTCCGAACATCATCACCACGTACTCATAATGCCTATACCGAGTCTGGAAAGCAGTCTTCGGTATGTCCTCGTCCTTTACCCATATCTAGGGGTATCTAGACCTCAAGTCTATCTTCAAAAACATTGTTGCTCCTCTTAATTGATCCATCAGGTTATCAATCCTTGACAACAGATACTTGTTCTTGATGGTAATCTTGTTCAACTGTCGATAGTCTACACGCAGTCTCGAACTACCATCCTTCTTTTTCACCAATAACATCGGTGCTCCCCAAGGTGAAACACTTGGTCTGATCATCTTCTTCTCCAATAACTCATCCACTTGTTTCTTCAACTCAACCAACTCCGTTGATGCCATTTTATAAGGAGCTATAGACACCGGCCCTGCTCCCAGAGCCAAATCTATAGCAAACTCCACTTCTTGCTGTGGAGGTACACTAAGTACGTCATCAAGGAAAACTTCAGGTAACTCCCTAACCACTGACACTGAGTTCAAGTCCAAGCTACTCTTGATTTCCAGGAATAACAAGATCATGTACCCTTGAGCTCTTTCTTGCAAAGAAGTCTGGGCTTGATTGGCAGTGACAAATCCAGAATCTTTAAAATTAAGGAAGATTAAGGTCTTTCTGACACAATCAATTAGGATATGGTTGGAAGATAACCAATCCATCCCTAAGATCACATCCAAGTCTGACAACGAATGGCAAATCAAATTGACTTTGTAATTGTGCCTACTAACAATAACAGGGCAGTTAGCACAAAAAACTAAAGTCGCCACAAGAGTAGCAGTCGGTGTGGAAACAAGCAAATCAAAAGGTAACGAACAAATAGACAATTTCAACTTTTCTACACACTCAAAGGAAATGAAAGAATGCGTGGTGCCTGAATGAAACAGCATAGATAAAAGATTACAAGTTATCTCACACTCGTCCTATATCAGCTCGTCAGAACGAGAGGCTTCAGCTCCACTCTAGCAAAAACATGACCAATTGTTGTTGGTCTCGTAGCTCTGGTGGCGTTCATGGTAGACTCTGCCTTCATCGAGGCTATACAATCTCTAGCCATGTGTTCGGGTTGCTGGCACTTAAAGCACACATTGCTCTTCAAAAAGCACTGGCTAGCATAGTATGGTCCTCCACACCTAAAGCATTTGACCTCAGTCAATAAAGTTTGAAGAGTGATCAATGAACGACTCTACGAACCCAAGACTCGAGACTATTGGGGTCTAAAGGACTGCTATGGTCCTTGTGGTCTACTGTAAGGCTTCTTTAGTTGCCCTCCACTCCTGGATCCAGACTATCCACTGTTCTGAGTCCTCACCATTCGGGTGCCAGACTCCAATTGCTCCACTGTCTTCGACTTCTCCACCAACAGGAGAAACTCCCTGATAGTCATGGGGACTATCATCCTCTTCAACTTATGCCTCAAGCCCTCTTCGAACTTACAACACCTTCACTCCTCAGTGGTAGCTTGTGAGTAAAATCGAGCCAAGTACTTAAACTTGCCCGCGTACTCACTCACTGTCATATTCCCTTGGTACAACCTTAGGAACTCTATCTTTTTCGCATGCCTCACTTGCTGGAAAGTACTTCTCCAAAAAGTGTTCCTGAAAACTAGCCTAGGTAACAGCCTCACCCCAAGCCTCCATCAGTCGTTGGGCTCCTTGCCACCAGTACTCTGCCTCACCAACTAGTATGAATGTGGCGTAGATGACTTTTCGATCATCCGGACAAGCCAAAGCCCTAAAGATCTTCTCCATCTCCCACATCCATACGTCAGCCGCGTCCGGATCTAACTGCCCTTGAACTAGGGAGGGTCACTCTTTCGAAATTCAGCCAACCCTTGAAACTTGGGAGGCATAGCAACACGAGCAACTTCAGCTACAGCTCGAGAACACTCTAGTTGAGCCATAGCAGCCTGATGCTACTAGGCCATGGCAGTCTGTTGCTGGGCCAAAGTATTTTGCTATTGGGCCATAGCGGCAACCATCGCTTCCATGGCCCTAGTGATCTGAGAGAAATCAACTAGAGGTGGTGGTGGGTTAGATCTCCTCATCGAGATCCTACAAAACCAACCACGACAATAACAACACCTTAAAAGCCACTCAAACATGATCACTTCTCTCATGGAAGGATCCACACCACCATAACACAACAGAAACAATCAGCACAAATCATCACATCAGAGACACACAACAAAAGCATACTGAACCTATTCCCTATAGGTCAACCAAAAGACACGACCAGCTCTAATAGCAAAAATGTAATGACTCAACTGTCGCTACTTAACAAACTTTACTATTTCTACCTTCTCATGTAAACATGAATATAATCAAAGCATGCATATAAATGAAGTATAGTCATCTTGAGAGATCCATTTATCTCTCCTATAACCACTATACATGTCTTTACAATTGATAAAGAACAAAAGCATGGGGAATAACACCTCAAAGCCCATATAACAAAATCAAATATACAGATACATTAACAAGAGGAGAGGGGTACAAAACACACTCCCTATGGCTGGTTACACTACACAGCCCCATCAAAAGAGTATAACAAAATATACATCTCAAAACAAAACGAACATATGACTCCTCGAGTTACACCATCTCCAACACGGAGCTCCACCTTTCAGCTTTAAGAAGCCGGGTCCACTAAAGCATCGCCATCTACTCCAATGCCATAGGACGTGATCATCACAGTCACACCAGCACAACAACAGTAACAAGACAACCAACAACAACAAAACAAGGCAAGGGTAGGCTGATTAAAACAACAGCATAGCATATGATTACAAAAATCACCAACAATTCTTAACATCCAATCACAAGTATATAGCATACCATCATATATCTAGAGTGCTTAACATCCACACATACATACATACATATATGTGTATATATATATATATATATACATATATACACATGTATATATATGACATACATTCATACAAAAAAAAGTTCTCAACTCAGAACCCCACGTTACAACAATTCCAACACGACTATGTCAATGCATGATGACACGACTCTCGAGAGATTCACAACAATTCGAGCGATCAGCCAGGTCTATCACTTACCATGAAAATCCAGCACTCATTTAGGGATTGTCAAAACTTTGATCTACAGATTAAGCTTAGTGGTGTGTTGGGATAATTGTATATGAGTGGTGACTCACTGCGACTCAAGGTTTGTACTACCTTAGCCCTCTGCGGAATCGCCCATCCAATTATCCCCAAAGCCCATCTTTATGACCCCACGTCTTATCCAAGCACTAGATTGGAGGCCCTGTCAAAGCCGACTGCTTTAGTCAACCAACCAACTTACGTGCCTACTTGCACCATGGTATGAGGTCCATCGTCAGCTACCTCAGCTACCAATATATGCATGAATGCATGTATCGCAACACAACATCTACTCAACCACAAAAATTCCACATGTATATATATATAAAGCAACACAACACCACGTGGGCCCGATAAGCACCACACGTGGTCCAACAACTACCACCAACCCCATACAAGCCTAATCCAGCCCCAAGCATAGTCAACAAGTAAGACCCTATCCAAGCAGCCCATACCTCATAAGGGATCTCACACAACAACTTTATTCCCAACAGTAGAGGTCCTATCTAAGCAACCTACCATTCACATCACGTTCTCAACGATTCTCACCTTAGACTCACACTACGAGTCCTTCTCAATGATGTTTTTACACAACAACACTTTTGATTTAATCCACAGCATAACACTCTATTCGCTTAGCAACCCATATGTTCGCTCAATGAATACCTTCCTTACTGAGGACCAACTTTCCTCTACGAAGGTTCTCGCTTAGCGATCATAAGTTTCGCTTAGCGAATATCCTATTTCTAGAGTCACTTGCTTAGCGACAACTAGGGTCGCTCAGCGAATTCGTTCCAAGGATTTCCCCCAAATCTACATCGACAACATTTCGCTCAACGAGTCACCTACTCACTTAACGACTAGCCACTCTAGAGAGTAGCCAAAAACTGCACATACTCCTCGCCCAGCGAACGCAGTATTTGCCTAGCGACACACTTGAAACAGAGAGCAACCACTCTCCAGGGCTCCAATTTGCTCAGCGAGCTCAGTACTCGCTCAGCGAATTGCTCCTAGGCATTCTAAAATGCCCATACTCGCTCAGTGAGCCACATACTCGCTTAGCGAACACTCTTTTGGAAAATTTCTAGATTTTCATGAACACTCGCTCAGCGAATCACTCTTATTCTTCAGCCATTTCTACCATTCAAGAACACTCACTCAGCAACTTGATGGGTGGCTCAACGAATTACCAACCCGACAGCTTCATTTCAATTTCAGGGGCATTCTCATTCAGCGAGACTCCTAGTCACTTAGTGACTATCAGATGACAGAGTCAGCAACTCTCATCGAAAATCCTAAAGACACAAACTTTCTACTCACTCATACCCCAAATCGACTCCACAGAAGTCAAATACGACCATACAATAGCTCACGACAACATGTTCAACGCATTCAACAATCTATACAACATTTCAACGAGAATCAACCACGAAATCAAGAAAACCCATTTCAACAACATTTCAACCAAAACTCAGCCAAATCACGTTCTATAATTCAATCTCCAACGACATACACACACAACCACATTCATACAAAAAGTATTCAACAAATGTAAGATTCCCTTACCTCTTGGAGCTTCTGAATTCTGAATTTGGGGAAAAGGAGAACGTGAGAGATAAATTCTTGAGCCAAACCTTTGAGGAATCTACCCTCTTCGACACAAGAACATGGGATTAAGGCTTGAAATCCTTCTACACTCTTGGTGGGTTTGAGAGAGAATGAGAGGGTTTAGTTTGGAAAAAATGAGAAAATAAAAGAGGAAGGCTATAGAGGGTCTTTAAAGGGCTTTGGGCCCACTAAAGCCCATGGTTCATCTACTCACTCTCCAAAGCCCACAACTGGCTCAACACTACTATTTCCCTCAACAACACAGATCAACACAACAAACACTCTCACTTTGGCTCAAGAACATTTTCCACAAGTTCCCTAAATTCAGATAAGAATTCCAAGACAAATAATACAAAACAACAGCCACACAACAATAACTTATTTATTTGCTTTAATCACCAAGATCACATATTATATTTCCACTTTTAAATTATTAAAGCATTAAATCATACATTAAGAAAACACGACGTTACATCTGATGGGATTGGAATACAAGAAAATACATACGTGCCTTAATGACTGCATATTGTACAGAGAAGAGTTTGAAGAGTTGCACAAGTGTCCCAAGTATAGGGTATCAGGGTATAAAGTGAAGGATGATGATTGTAATAGTGATGAAAGCACAAAGGAGGGTCTTCTTGCGAAGGTGTTATGGTATCTTCTAATAATTCCAAGGTTTAAGCGATTATTTGCTAATGTAGAAGATGCAAAGAACCTTATGTGATGGACAGCTTCGCCATCCTACTGATTCTCTGCAATGGAAGAAAATTGATTGTTTGTTTCTAACCTTTGGGACTAAGGAAAAAAACCTTAGGCTTGGACTTGTTACGGATAGAATGAATCCTTATAGTAACTTATCCAGTAAGCACAGTTCATGGTTCATTCCCCTATTTATTTACAATCTGTCTCCTTGGTTTTGCATGAAGCAAAAATATGTTATGTTATTTATGATGATTGCGAGCCCAAGACAACTAGTAAATGACATAGATGTATACTTACGTCCCTTGATAGAAGATTTGAGAATGCTATAGGATGAAGGTGTTGATGTGTATGATGGGTATCATTGTGAAAATTTCATGCTATGTGTAATGTTATTCTGTACCATCAATGACTTTCCAGCATATGGAAACTTGAGTGGGTATAGTGTTAAGGGGCATAACGCTTGCCCTATTTATGAAGAAAACACATGCTACATACAACCAAAACATGAAAAGAAGACAATTTACATTGGGGATCAAAAATTTCTCAGGCCTAATCACCCATATCGTAGACTTAAAAAAGCTTTTAATGAATGTCAAGAGGATGGTATTGCTTCATTTGCCTTAACTGGTTAACAAGTTTATCAACAAGTGAATGACATCAATGTCGAATTTGGAAAGACCCAAAAGAAAGCTACTGAGAAAAACATGTGAAAGAAGAGGTCAATATTCTTTGATCTTCCATACTGGTGTGATCTAGATGTTAGACATTGTCTAGATGTCACGTATGTTGAGAAATATCTATGTGATAGTATAATCAGCACTCTTCTAAACATTAAAGGCAAGACAAAGGATGATTTGAATGCTCGTCAAGATCTGGTTGAGATGGGTATATGCCTCTAGTTCGGTCCACAGTTAGTGGATCAACGGACATATTTGCCCCCAGCATGTCATACCTTGTCAAGAGAAGAGAAAACAAGTTTCTGTAAGTGTCTACAGGGCGTGAAAGTTCCACAAGGATGCTCTTTAAATATCAAAAGTCTTGTGTCAATAAAAGATCTCAAATTAGTTGGGTTAAAGTCTCATGATTGTCATGTCTTGATGCAACAACTCCTACTAGTGGCTATTCGTGACATATTGCCTAAAAATGTTAGACATGCCATTATGCGACTATGCTTATTCTTTAATGCTATATGCAACAAAGTCATTAACCCTCTGAAGTTGGATGAGTTGGAAAATGAAGCTGCTATTATGTTGTGCCAGTTGGAGATGTATTTTCCTCCTTCATTTTTTGACATCATGGTTCACTTAATGGTGCATCCAGTGAGGGAGATTAAAGCGTGTGGTCCCGTTTATTTAAGGTGAATGTACCATGTTGAATGATACATGAAGATCTTGAAAGGGTACGTCAAGAATCCATACTGTCCAAAAGCATATATTGTTGAGAGGTACATTGCAGAAAAAGCCATTGAGTTTTGTACAGAATATTTGTCACAAGCGAAACATGTAGGGCTTCTTAAATCTCATCATAAAGGAAGATGTTTGGGTAAGGGTACTCGAGGTGTAAATGTTAAACCAATGAGTCGAGAGGAAGTTTTGCAAGCACACTTGTATATATTGAATAACACTGATGAAGTTGAACCTTACTTTTCTGCTCACAAAAACATTGTCAAGAAAAATAACCCTCGAATGCCCCGAAAAATGGCAGTTGAATGAGCATAACAAAACATTCTTAAACTGGTTTAAAGAACAAGTTTTAAATGGTGATAATGCTTCTCAGACATTAAAATGGCTAGCACATGGGCCTAACTTTAATGGCATATGTTGGACTGGATACGATATTGACAAGTTTCCTTCTATACAAAGTCGTTGGATGACAAGAGTACCGTGCAAAACAGTGGGGTTATGGTTATGGCTGAGTCCTTGCACTTCTCTAGTTCAAAAGATAAAAATCTAATTATGGCATTCATGTGTTACTTTGGAATTATTGAAGACATCTGGGAGGTTGACTACTATTAACCCATTAGTAATCGTACAAGTAGATAGTGATGAATATGAGTATCGTTTCTCAAAGGACTTTATCAATACTAGGTGTTTACACAATTTGTTGTAAAAAGGAAGGTAATCAAGAGAAAATTAATGATTTTGTTTGATTAGAAAAATTTAACGAGCACATGGAATGCAGAAGTAAGGCTTAATAACAGCAATTAAAAACGTTGGGGTTTAACTGTACTAAACCATCCTTTCATGCATACAAAGGTCATTTACTGAGTTAATGATCCATTCATTACCGAAAACCATACAAATATCTAATCCCTAATCCCTTAGTAGAATAGATCTAAATCAATTAGTTAAACTTACCAATTTCTTGATTAGCTTAGCTAACTAACTTGTTTTAAGAATAGAGGTTAAGCAATGGTTAATGAGCTGTGTTCCGTTCCTAGATACACGATTCATTAAGTGTTCACTGCAGATCTGTGTAATAAAATTGTTTTCCAACAAATCCAAACAGTAAAAATCATATTATGGGAGATTAGGCCATAATAAGCATTAAGAGTAGAAGTGAAACACAAATGAATGAAACATAAACTTTCAATAAATGACTTAAGAAGTATACATGAAAGTAGGTTCAGTTACATCAAACTCTAACTAGGGTAAATCTAGCTACTTATGATGCCAAGGAGCAGCCAAAAGAAGATGAAGAAGGTAGATCAGAACTCTGTGGAGTGCTTTCCAGCTGAATCTAAGGCTTCCAAGTGACGGGAGAACGACAAGCTCACTTCCGAGAGAAAGAATGTTTTCTTTGAAAAAAACCCCACCAGTGCCTTAATGCCACTTCGCAAGTTGATTAAATGAGCTAGCCTATTTCACTGAGCAAAGGCAAGTCTTGCTCAGCAAATGCCCAAATTTTGTGACTCTAGGGCACCTATTTCGCTCAGCGAGAAATGCTCTCGCTGAGCGAATTCATCACCTACAGATTATCCTTCCCTCTAGAACTCCTAATTTCGTTGAGCGAAAGTCTTGCTCGCTTAGTGACCTCTTCTAGGTGTACACTCTTTTGGCAACTACAATCCCATTCCTTCAAATTCTACAAAAACATAAGATGAGATCAATAGTCAAGTGTTCAAAATTCAAGGCATCCACTTATTGACCTACTCTATTTACATTTAGTTAAAACTAGGGTCAATTAAAGTCTTAAGTAAAGGTAAGAGAGTTTCTAGTGCATAAATACACACCGAAAAAGTGTGTAAAAACTCCATTTATCACTCCCCTAAACTTGCAACTTTGCTTGTCCCTAAGCAAAAGTATACGTAGAAGTAAGTATCCCATCATAACAAGCATGTATTGAAATCAATTTCCAATAATAAAAAAAGTACTTTTCATGATCTCTAACCGAAATATATACAAATTCCAACATGCTAGTCATACATCATGGTGCCCACAATAGAATTGATAGACAAATTGCAAAGAATCTGAATCGTAAGAGATTAATGGAAGTGGCACTATACTCATTGAAAAACAAAAGACATTTATGCCCTCACAAGATATGTATTTCACTCAAGCACACAAGTGTATCAAGGTAAATGCATCACTCCACTACACCATTAATAGCATGCAATTTAACTTTGATTTTCATCTCAGAAGCAATCACCATACACACATGCATAAATTACAATATTTTCTTCCAGTTGTAACTTGGCAGGGCTACAAGCAAAATTAATTTTTCAGGATAATCAATTGAACACCTAAGGGAGAAGAAGAGCAAAATTAACATTTTTCTTTTGAATTCTCTCTCTTTCATTCTTTTTCTCATAAACCTTTGAAATTAACCCCCCTTTTTTTTAGCACAAGAAACAACATAATGATTGACAAAGATAAAGCAATTTTTTTTTGAATGAAACATATATACTTTCAAACATGATGCACTTATAGAGCACATTTTTTCCAATGTCCCTAAACAAAGTTCCTTTTCCCCCAAACTTAATTAAAAACCCATTCCCCAAAAATTTGTTCTTCTATCCCTCTAGTGTAGGGAATATAGTGTTTTTCATTAGGCTTAAGGGTTTACACTTGAAAAATCTACATCAAGGCTCAATGGGGTTAGTCAAGACTATGAAAAATTTTGTCAAGTTGGCCTTTTGGCTTGGTGGCTTATAAAAAACAAATTTCCTTGATCACTTTTATACAAACATATATGTCAAAAAGCATTGAGAATCAAGCAAAATCAATTGTATCACTAAAATGGCGGCGCTCACAAGAATTTTCAATACAAGCTCAAACACTCACCCGATTAAAAAGCAAAAGTATACTCAAGCCTTTCAAGATATCATGCCACAAACATTAATCACATGAAGAGCACAGTGCACTAAAGCTATCATAACTAGGTGTGCAACTACAAAATATATAACAAAGCACTAACGCATTCAAAACAGTTATACATAACAAAAAAAGTGAGAACCATGTCAAGCAAGCGGAAATCTAACCCAATCCCACTGTCATGCATGTATACCATGTAATCCAAAAAGAAAACTGTACCAAGTGTAAAAACTGTAACTGTAAAAGTGTAACAAAAAAATAAAGATAAAGTGCGACAAGTAAAAGATAAGTCTTGAATGGTGTTGCTACATAGTCAAAACCATTCTTTTGGGATATACATTCTGCCATCTCTTCATCTCTAGCTGCTACTACTCCACTTCCCTCCGGATCAACCGGTTGGTCCCCAACCTCTATAGGCCACTGAACTAAAGCAAGAAAGTCCTTGTTTGTAGGGCAGGGTACAGGTCTTGGGGCTTCGAATGAAATGTACAACTATAGGCCACGAAATGCCTCCAAAAGTGCTAACTGTCCTTGATGAAGGGCGAAATTCTCCTGCCTGCAAATAAGTATCTGTTGCGAAAGTTGGGAACTCTAAGATCTGGGCTACACTCTGGGGGGAAAAGTGGTTTACTCTTCATCATTAATGCAATTCTTATGGATGTATTTGGCGATGATGCTGGGTGAAAAGATAAGTGATGGGCTGCTCTGAGACATTCACTCCCTTGCTTTAGCATAGCATGGTAATGAGGGCAGGAAATCCTAGCTTAGCCAAGCCAACTAAATATGCAGCTAGCTTGGTATGGAAGAATATAACAGCTCCAATATCAATATCCATCCCTGCAAGAATATCATAAATAAAATAGGCACAACCCATTGTGAGATCAAAGGTGTGTGAGCAGGGGTCAATGTTAGAATAAAGAAAAACGGTCCAAATCTGGTCGGTGGTCCTCATGTGCTTCCTGCTGATCTAGAGGGGTTCCCCCTTTTGGTTTCTCTCCCATCCTCTGCCAAGAATGCACAACAAGTTAGCCATTGCTTCATCTTCTACAAGCTGCTCATTGTTCACCTATTTGTTGAACTCACAAGGGCTGGCATCAAGGCTCCTCTCAGTCGTGAGCAGCTGGTTAAGTGTCTTGGGACTGTAGCTGATGTGCTTGTCTCTGAAAAATGCTTTCCTCCCTACCTGTCCAACCTCCTCTAGAATGGCATTAACATAGAATTCCTTAACTATAGCTTCATTAATGTAATTAGGCAGGTCAGCCAGAATGTGCCATTTTCTCCTCTCTAGCTCAGCCTTAAACTCTTTATATTCCCTTTCCTTTAGGCCTACCTTCCTTTTAGTTAGGATTATCTCCTAGACAACTTCTCGTATCTGTTCTCATGGAATTCTAAAAGGAATTTGCTGTTATCCAATGGTGGAGGATGTTGGGAAGCTTGGCCAGCTTCTGGTGCCTTTCTCTTCCCTCCAGAAGTGGATTTAGCAGCTGCTTTTTGGGCATGACATGGGGGAGCCATCTACATAACAATGGAGTAAAAGGATTCAAGAATATTAGATATTAGTTAAGTCCCAAAATAACAATGGCTATAATACTCAAAAATGAATGACATGATAATGCTCTGTTTAAAGCTTTCGCTGGGCGAGCTAAAATTTCATTAAGCGAACACATAAGAATATGGATGAAATGAATGATTCGCTAAGCGAACCCTTTGGTTGTTGAGCGAGTATAAAAATATCCCTCTGTGGGTCAATGATTGGCTAAGCAAAGATCTTTGGTCGCTCAGTGAATTGAAAGAATGCACTTTATGGTAATGGAATTCACTCGGTGAACCTTATGGTCGCTTTGCGAATTAGAAATATGGGTTTATACATGAATGTACAATATTTGCTTAGCAAATAGGAGATAGGATGATCCAAATGCTACATATCTATGAACATTGTTGAGCGAATGGAGGATTCGCTCAGCAATCAGGGTAGATTAGCCAAATTTTTAGCTGAGGCATTCTTACAAACACCTTGCATACAATAACAAAATTGCCCTAATTTATCCAAAAACCATACCTTAATGCAGAATTAGTAGAGGATCTACAAAAGGATACATAAAAACAATAACAACAAAAGTAGATACATGGAAACTTACTGAATCACTGGTAAACTTAGAGTGTGATGGGAGGAAAAAGCAAATGCTAAGAAAGGGGAAGTTGAGAAATTTTTGGGAGCTCTTGAAAGCTAAACGGTTTAGAGTTTGAAAAGTTGAAAAAAAATGAGGGAAAATGACTTAAAGGGCATGCAGATTTCGCAAATTCGCTACGCGAAGATCTTTATTTGCTTAACGAATTATAAGACTCTAGAGAGTCTAATTTTTTCGACTCATTTAAATTCGCTCAGCCACATTGGTAGTCGCTTAGAGAAAATAAGAGCAACAGAGAGTCTATACTTTTAGCAAAAATTCGCTCAGCGAGACATGTAGTCGTTGACCGAAAATAAGCATAATAGAAAGTGCTAGAAAAGGAAGCCCACAAGTCGCTTAGAGGTTATTAATTCACTCAGCGAAATGTGAGGCAACAGAGAGTGACATTTCAAATTTCCCAAGAATCGCTCAGCAAGATCCATGCTCGCCGAACGAAAGTGCATACAACAGAAAGTACCCCCTTTTCTTATACCCAAAATGGCTCAGCGAAGGCCTTATTTGCTGAGCAAAATTGACAGAAGTGTTATAGTGTTGGGTTACTGCATAATTCGCTCAGTGAGACCATGTTTCACTAAGCGAAGATACCAATTCAGGAAGACCAAAATCTGAATGCAGCAAAGGGTAAGATGTAAGTTAGGCACATAAGGTCACTATCCCTCAAACCTTCTGCTAAAGGTTCTCCCCCTCACCATCCTTCTAAAGTAACAACACAAAAACAATGTATCCTAAACAGAATTAAAGGTAAACTGACAATTAGAATAATGAGAAAAAGGTTAAGAAAGCTCGGTTGCCTCCCAATAAGCGTTTCTTTAATGTCATTAGCTTGACAGGCCAAAGGCTTGAAGGATCTATGAGATGCAGAACAGTTGTGAGTCTTTGAGCATCACCACCAAGATATGCCTTGAGTCTTTGACCATTCACCACCCAACTCCTCTTTGCCTTTATGTCCTCGATTTCCACAACTCCATAGGGTTGGACTTTTTTAACCATAAATGGGCCCGACCATTTGGATTTAAGCTTTCCTGTAAATAGTTTCAGCCAGGAGTTGAAAAGGAGCCAAAATTCTCTCTTGAGAAGTATCTTGTCATGATAAGCTTTGATGCACTGCTTGTAATGCTTTGAGGATTTATACGCATTTAAGCGTATCTCTTCTAATTCGTGCAGCTGAAAGAGTCTCTTCTTGGTTGATTAAGATGGATCAAAATTGAGAAACTTGATAGCCCAATAGGCTCTATGTTCCATCTCGACCAGCAGATGACAAGCCTTCCCATACACCATTTGGAATAGAGATAGTCCAATTGGTGTTTTGAAAGCTGTGCGGTATGCCCAAAGAGCATCATCCAACTTCTTTGCCCAATTTTTCCTGGATGATGACACTGTCTTTTCCAGGATTCTATTGATTTCACAGTTGGAAACTTCAGCTTGGCCATTGGTTTGCGGATGGTATGGAGAAGCCACTTTATATTTCACATTATAATGCTCTAAAACCTTCTGAAGCTGAGCATTGCAAAAGTGTGACCCCCCATCACTAATGAGACCTCTTGGTACACCAAAACAGGAGAATGTATTTTTCTTGAGGAACTGTATCATAGTCTTGGCTCCATTTTTCAGAGCTGCAATTGCCTCTACCTATTTGGATATGTAATCCACAACAACAAGTATATATTCATTTAAAAATGAAGATGATAGGGGTCCAACAAAATCAATACCCCAGCACTAAAAGACTTCCACTTCTAGAATATTCTGCAATGGCATTTCATGATGTCTGAAGATGCTTCCAGTTCTTTGACATTTATCACAGCTGTGAGCATGTGCATATGCATCCTTGAATAATGTAGGCTAATAGAAACCAGACTAAAGGACTTTAGTAGTCATCCGCTCTCCATTATAGTGACTGTCATAAGGTAAATTGTGGCAATGCCATAGAATGCTTTTAGTTTCCTCTTGAGTGACACATCGCCTGATAAGGTTGTTAGCTTCAATTTTGAACAAGTGAGGATCATCCCACAAATATTAGTTGGCATCCTTAAAAAACTTTTTCATTTGGTGCTAATTAAGATCCTCAAGAACAATGCCGACAACCTTAAAGTTTACCATATCAACAAACCAAGGTTGCTTTTTCACCAAAAGTAAGGCTTCATCAAGGAATTCTTCTCTAATCTCCATTTCTAAAGCGGTCACCTCTTTATTTATCATTTTGGATAGATGATTAGCCACTACATATTCGCTTCCCTTCTTGTCTTTGATTTCCAAATTGAATTATTGTAACAAAAGAATCCATCAGATAAGTCGTGGCTTTGAGTTTGGTTTAGTGAGGAGGTACTTAATGGGTTCATGGTCAGTATAGATCACAACCTTGGATCCAATGAGATAAGGCCTGAATTTCTCCAAGGCATACACTATGGCTAGTAACTCCTTCTCGGTGGTGGCATAGTTGAGCTGAGTATCATTCAACACTTTACTTGCATAGTACATAGCATGAAAGACCTTGTTTTTTCTTTGCCCCAATATAGCTCCAATTGCATAGTTACTTACATCACACATCAGTTCAAACTCTTGGCCCCAATTTGGAGCCACAATCACAAGTGCGGCGACTACGTTTTCCTTCAATGTGTTGAATGCTTTCATACATTCATCATCAAAGCATAATGGAGTATCTATATTCAATAAGTTGCACAATGGCTTAGCTGTCTTGGAGAAGTCTTTAATGAATCTTCTATAAAAATCAGCATGTCCAAGAAAGCTTCGAATACCCTTAACATTTGTTGATGGTGGCAGCTTTGCAATAACATCAATCTTTGCTTGGTCTACTTCAATACCCCTAGCAGGAATCTTATGCCCCAAAACAATTCCCTCTTGAACCATGAAATGACATTTTTCCCAATTCAATATGAGATTTTTCTAGATGCACCTTTTTAACACTGTATCTAGATTTGCCAAGCATAAGTCATGGCTCCAAATACTGAGAAGTCATCCATGAATACTTCTATACATCTCTCCACTAGGTCTAAGAAAATGGCTAGCATACATCTCTAAAATGTTGTCGATGCATTACATAGCCCAAATGGCATCTTTTGGTAAGCGAACACTCTAAAGGGATAGGTGAATGTCGTCTTTTCTTGGTCTTCCAGGTTAACCACAATTTGGTTATAACCCAAATAACCATCAAGAAAGCAGTAATAAGCTTGGCTAGCTAGTCTCTCTAACATCTGATCCATAAAGGGCAATGGGAAATGGTCTTTTCTGGTGGCCTTGTTGAGCTTGCCATAGTCAATACACTCTTCCAACCTGTGACTGTTCGAGTTAGGATCAACTTATTCTTCTTATTCACAAGCACAATCATGCCACCTTTCTTTAGAACCAATTGAATTGGGCTCACCTAAGCACCGTCTGATATAGGATAAATGATTCCTGCTTCAAGGAGCTTGAGAACCTCCTTTCTAACAACTTCCTTCATAATGGGGTTGAGCCTTCTCTGTGGTTGAGCTACTGGCTTGAAATCTTCCTCCATCATGATTTTGTGCATGTAATGGGATGGGCTAATTCCCTTGAGATCTGATAGGGACGATCCAATAGCTTCTTTGTTTTCCTTAAGTACTTTCACCAGCTTCTCCTCTTCCTTGATAGATAAGAAGTTATTAATGATCACCGGTTTATCTTCATTGTCTTCAAGGAACACGTATTTCAAATGGGATGGAAGCATTTTAAGCTCGAGCTTTGATTTCTCCACTTCGTCTTCATTCTTCAATTTCTTTAATCTTTTACTCGCTTGGTGGGATTTCTTTTGTTGAATCTAGCTGTTGTAGAATGTTCTCAACTTCTTCCTCTTCCTCCTTAGTGAGATTCTCTAAGGTGTCTTTCAGAGACACTCAAGAGAAGAAAGAGAATGCAACTGTCTCATGGCAACTTCAATAACACCCCAAATTTCAAGTATTAGAAATAAACTATGAGGTAGCTCTTAGTAGGACCCTTCCTATGTGTTATTAAACAAAAGACGTCTTAAGAGTTATTGTTATTAGATCACTTATTATTATTATTATTATTATCATTATTGTTCCTATCATTGTTATTATATTTATTGTTGTTGTTGTTGTTATTATTATTATTATAATTAATTCTTTGTTATGGTGTTGTTATTATATTATTATTATTGTTATTATTAGCGTTATTGTTATCGACACCTTAGTAGTAGAAATTAGTAGGAATGTTATCATAGAACCCAAAAGAGCATCTAGGGCCCAATAAGAGACTAAAGCCTACTAAGCCATATACCCACCCATATGTTATAAGAAAAGAATAGAGAATGAGGGTTAGGTTTAGTCGTCATAAAATAGAAGAAGAAAAAAGTTAGAAAGAATGAGGAAAAAAGGGAAGAAAAAGAGAAAGAGAAAGAGAAGGAATAGAAACCGGAGAACCCAAGCCCTAGAACTCAGCTTTGCGTGCTCCTAAAAGTGAGTGCTCTCTCTCGTGTTCTTCCTTGTCCTTTACGTTGTTCTTGTTCATCTATTTACCTTGTTGTCCGGTGTGTGGCATCAATTGTCTCATGGCAGAGGCCCAGGTGGGTCAAGTCACAGTCAACTTGTGGCGCTTGGGCTGCTACGGTTAAGTAGAAAGAGTTACGCCCTAACTATCAGCTATAGCTTTTGGCCTAGTGGTAAGTGCTCGATCCAACAATTGGTATTAGAGCCAAGGTCACGAGTTCGATTCTCAGCGAGGCAATTGCTGAGGGGGAGATTGTTGTCTAGTGTGTGGCATCAATTGTCTCATGGCGGAGGCCCAGGTGGGTCAAGTCACAATCAACTCGTGGCGCTTGGGCTGTCCCGATTAAGTAGAAAGAGTTGTGCCCTAACTATCAGCTATAGCTTTTGGCCTAATGGTAAGCACTCGATCCAATTGTAGACACAAAGATAACACAAGAAGGGGGGTTGAATTGTGTTATAGCAAATTTTCTCAATCTTTTATAAACGACGTATTGTTTGAAATAAGATCAAAAAGATTTTCAAAAATGTTTTAAAAGATAGACAAAAGCTGAACGACAAAATCGGAAGGCACACAGATTTTATACTAGTTCGTCTCATCCCAGAAACTACTTCTAGTTCTTGGCAACAACCAAGTTCCACTAACTTTTCCTAATTACAAGTATTCTTTCCGCAAGCCTCTTCAGGCTCAACCCAAGTAGTCTTTCACTTGCCTCTCCAAGCAAACACCCAAGTATTCTTTGAATCAAAGCCTCTTCAAGCTTTAACCAACCTTGTAAAGAAAGAGGTTTATGTGAGTTTACCTCACTGGGTTTAACGTCTTATTAGACGAATATACAATGAAGTACAAAAAAGGATTTTCAAACCGAGTTTACAATAGCTTTTTCTTTTCTTAAAGCAGTTATGAATTTTCAAACTCAGCAACAATTATATCAACAACAATTGTGATCACAACAGCTGCTTGAAGGAGGTCTCTTCTTCTATTTATAGGCTTATCCAAAAGTATCCGTTGCGTGTTTTGCAAAAGACGGCCTTCGTCTGATGAAGAGAGTCGTTGGAGCATTAAATGCAGCATTTAATGCTTTTTACCAACTTGTCATATGATAAGATAAAGCAGTCTGCTTATCTTTTCTATTCTTGTACTCAATCTCGTAGCAGTTGTCATGTCTGCTTTTCCGTTCTGACATTTGCACACATATTCCTTCTTTTTTGCTGACTTTCCTCGAGAGTAGGTGTATAGGCATTATACGTTTCGAGGTAGCTTACGCTCTGATTGATATGCAAATCATTTTAGAACGTTGTCATCGTCTGTAAGATTTGTTAGTTACGAAGTTTATCTAATCAAAAGATAAGACGATACCCATTTTAAAAACATCAGACGATTGCATGTGAACGAATGATCAGACAATCATATAAAGACATATATAATTTTAACTGTTTGTTATTATCAAAATATTTGAGGGTTATAAATTCGTCCTTTGTCTTAACAATCTCTCCCTTTTTGATGATGACAAACAATTATAGTTCTTGTAAAACATTTTTCTATGAAAACTCTTTTTGATGAGAGAGTTGTTAATAAAAACATATTTTGTATAGGTGTACTTTAGTTAAGCAGATGCAATATACATAGAGAAGTAACTGAAAGAAACCAGACGATATCATTCAACGCATAATTCATCATTGTATATATAAAAAAAATTACAGTCCCCCTAAGATTGATATCTTTATACTTCCCTTTGTCTTCTATTTTTCTCCCCCTTTTGGCATCATCAATCAGAAGATTTAGAGTCTAAAGGTGTAGATGATGAGCCGAGGTAACTTTTGAAGCGCTTCGCCAGCTTGCCTAACAGAACTTCTGCTCATTTGCGTTTCCTGCATTCTTTCCTAAGATCAGCTTCAAGACGCTGCACAGTCTACTTCAATTCATCGAAAGCTTGTCTGTCGTCTGAAGGTGCAGGTGCAGAGCTGGTAGCTACTTCATCACTGGGTTCCTCTACAAAACATAAGTTGAAAACATATGGTACAGGAGGACCACAAAACCAAAAGTGGCCATAGGGTAAAGAGATTTCAAAGGTTTCAGAGGAGAAGAAGATATAGGTTTGGGGTAGGTTTATAGATAGTTGATTTTGGGGGTTGGATGTACATGTGGAGGGAGACGGAGAGACTTGCGTCCAGTGACCCGTCGGATGAAGTGCAGCTTCATGGCTTAGCAGACTCTTCTCATCAGCAGATAGACCAGAGAAGTGTTTGAGTGCTTCAACATGGTCTTGCAGCCTTTTGCAATTTGTGCTTCGAAGAGTTGTTTTTCCTTTAAGTTTGGCCAGTTGTACAAACGATGGTGCTCTTGGTCTGATCATCAAGTGCCTTCGGGGGTTGCATTTGAACTTGGGTTCTTTTCCTTTCCCCATAGATAGATTTTGGCACGGATAATTCTTCTGACAAGAGATGTGAAAGATGGTCCATGGCTTCATAAGGAGCCACATTCGAGTAGCCATGAATCTAGGCGAGCCTAGTTCAAGGTCTAGATACCTTCACTCAAAGATTGCATGTTGCAAAGAAATCTGCATCTTCTCCCATAGGAAGTTATTCATCACTTTCCTTAACTCCCAGTCATCATCACCAATTCGCCATTCTTCAAAGTCTGGACTATCTTCTGGACGGATGGCGAGGGGGTAAGTCTTGATCATCCCATGACAGAACGGATAAATGATTTTTGGTTTGTAATGGTATGTTCTGCACATGATCAGATACTCTGAGTAGTTGCATTTCAACATGAAAGGAGAGGTGTGAAAAAGAGTCCCACGCTGTCTCCAAACTTCATATCTAGCTGGAGATCTCGTTTTGGTTGATGGTGGATAGACGAAAATGAAAGCGTCTGACAAAATGTTGTATCCTTTCTCCCAGACATATAGGGTGATGTGTGGCTCATAAGACAATGTGGGGATAGCTTTTTTTGGAATATCAAAAAATTTCTCAGCGTACCCATGGCGTACCAGAAATGGCCATTCTTCATTGATGAGAGTCGTCCACATCCTTGGATTATTAGCTTCGCCCAATTCGTAATTGGTGAAAGCTTGAAATATCTCGGGGTTGAAGAGCTTTGGCAATTGATATTCTCTTGTTGTTCTGGTTTGACGCAACTCAGGTTGCTCAAAGGAGATCATTGTGCACCTCTGGAGACGTTCAGAAGGAGGCGTTTTAGAGCGATAATCTTCTGGTGTTGTTTCGTCTATCATAGGTGCAACTCCTCCAGACGAAGTTCCTTTTGCTTCACGTTCCGCAAAGGAAACAAAGAGTGAAACAGCCCTTGCAGGCTGATTAAAGCAGGGTGCGACTGCTAAGTCTACAAAAAGACGATTAAAGACTTGAGAGACAAAAACAGATTGTGGAACTTCCCAAAAAAGAGATATAGGTAATCTACCTCTTGAGGTAGCACCTATGTCTTCTTGAATCAACAACTCTTTCACTTCAGGCTCTGCATGGGTTATTTGTAGCGAGTGCTCAATAATAGATTGAAGCACTACTTCCTCAATCTGTTCTTGCTCTACCTCAGCTAGTTTTTCTTCTTCTTCTTTTCAGCCCGTTTTGATTCAGCTCGGGCTCTCCTGAGCTGCTTTTCTTCTTAAGCTCTTGTTTTTGGTACTAGAATCTTTTTGGATTTTGAGGGCTTTTTAGAAGGTTGGCCAGATAGAGTGGGTTCAGTAGAGGTAGGTGGAGAAGGTGGTTGTTTTGATGGAGGGGCAGGAATGGTTGTGCTTGGAGTAGGAAGAAGAGTGTTAATGGGAAGGTCATCGTCTGAGTCAAGTTAGGGAGTTGGTTTGGATCTCAAACAAATGGTTAAGGGTTTTTGTTTCTTGTGAGGTGGAGACGATGAAGTTTGAGGTTTGGTCTGTTTAGGTTGATGGTCTGGTTGTGAAGGTCTCTTGATCGGTAAGTTAGGTTTTTATGGTTTGGTCTGTTTGGGTTGTGGTTGAGATGATTAGGGTTTCGTCTGTGGTGGAGGTTAAGTAGACACAATACCATTAGAGGGGTCAGCAGACGATCCCACTCTGAATGCAATTCCAACAACTTCTTCTGGTGGTTCTTCCTTGATCAATGCCAACTTTGGATGTCTGGCAACATATCCAGAGAAGAGATGTGCAATCCTCATCTTCCTAATGATGGATACATCAATCTCAAAACCTTGTTTCATCTTCTCTAACCTAGATTCTTTTATTCCTGCTAGACGGATGATTTCTGTGAAGAGCATGGCGTAGGGAATAGGATGCTTCTACTTGCTCTGGGTACCTTCCTTCGACTTGGAGAGACAGGATCTCCAATTGTCCAGGATTAACGCAGGCAGATTAACCTTTTGACCAGTTAGCATCTTGTGGATGCAGAATTTGTCCTTGGAGGTTACATTATCCTTTGACCCTTTTCTTGGCAGAATAATGTGCAGCAAGACGTTGTGAATCAATCGGCATATAGGCTTCATGTTTAAAGCGTATAGAAACCTCCTCAAAACATCCTTGTTCTTGGTTTCAAGCCTAGGCTTTCCATACAATGCCTTGTCGATAGTTTATGGAGTTATGACCTTTTCCCAGTCTTTAGTAAAGAGGTCATCCTCCTCTTTACAGCCAGACGCTGCTGCAATGGCATCGGTAGAGATGATGATGGCTTTATTGTCGATGGTTCCAATGATAGTTTCGTTAACTTCAGATGCAAAGGCCCAGAAGTAGGCGTACGGTGCATGGTACCAAGAGGTTTTCTTCTGCACGAAAGCTTCCCATCTGACATTCTTGATATACATTTGCAGAGGGAATCCTTCTTCCTCAAGCTTTTGTAAGTAGACCCATTTTCTGGCAATAAAGTCACTTTCTGAAAATCTCTCCATGGGGACAAGTAGTTTCTTGGCAGCCATAAGTGCAGGTTTGAGAGAAAGAGATTTGGGGAGTAAAGGTGAGGGATAGGGTTTCAGTTCAAAGAGTTTGAGAGGTTTTCAGAGTGCGTAAAGAGAAAGAAAGAGTGGTTAGTTTGAATAAAAAGAAAGGTTTTGAAAGTACTAAAGAGACGTGCATTTATGACGACTTGATGTGGCAGGGGATACGGTGTATGCTTCTTGGGTGGTTATTGAAAGTAATCATTAGGGGAAATATTAGACTAATGAACTTAAAACTTTTCATATTCAAAGACGATCGTGTTAGTAAGACAAAATAAGATAAGATGTAAGACGATATATAGTAAGACGAATCGTAAAAGATCAAATGAGACGATGCAAGTAAGATGTTTTATTCTTGCACAACTTTCATGTGCAAATTTTCTAAGATAAAGTTAAAACGTTCTACAGGTAAAGCTTTTGTAAAGATATTAGCCCATTGATGGTCTGTATTGATGAACTTAATATCGAAAACATCTTTTTGAACATAGTCTCGAATAAAATGATGTCTTATCTCTATATGCTTAGCTTTAAAATGCTGAATGGGGGTTTTAGATAAGTTGATTGCACTTGTATTATCACATAACACATGAATGTTGTGCTCAAAGCTAGAGTAATCTTCAAGTTGATACTTTACCCATAGGAGTTATGAGCAGCAGCTTGTAGTAGATACATATTCTGCTTCAGCCGTTGATAATGCAATTGAGTTCTGCTTCTTACTGGTCTAGGATATAAGACATGGTCCAATGAAGTGACATCCACCACTTGTGCTTTTTCGTTCAAGTCTATCACCAGCATAGTCTACATCACAGTATCCTACTAACCTGAAATCTTTGTTTTTCTCATAGAATAAACTGAGGTTAGGTGTATCAACAAGATATCTAAAAATCCTCTTAACAGCTTTTAAATGAGACTCTCTAGGATCAGATTGAAATCTGGCACATAAACAGACGTTATGCATGATATCTAGTCTACTGGCAGTTAAGTAGAGAAGTGAGCCAATCATACCTCTATAGATAGTCTGGTCTACAGGTTTACCTAATTCATCCTTTGTCAAACCCACAAACGGATTCATTGGTGTGCTCATAGGTTTTGACTCATTCATCTTATACTTTTTAATCAATTCCTTTGCGTATTTTTACTGATGAATGTATATACCTTTCTCTTCTTATTTAACTTGTAGGCTAAGGAAGAATTTTAATTCTCCCATCATGCTGATCTCAAATTCATTCTACATCAAATTTGAGAAATCCTTACATAGAGTTTCATTAGTAGCTCCAAAGATTATATCGTCTACATAAATTTGAACTATAATAAAATCTCTGTTGGATTCCTTTCTAAAGAGAGTTGTATCTACTTTGCCTCTCATAAACCCATTTTCAATAAGAAAACTGTATACCAAGCATGAGGTGTTTGTTTAAGACCATATAGAGCCTTTTTAAGTTTAAAGACATGGTTTGTGAACTTTGGATCCTCAAAACCAGGAGGTTGTCTAACATAGACTTCTTCCTCAATGAAACCGTTTAAAAAAGTACTTTTCACTTCCATTTGAAAAAGCTTAATGTTTTTATGAGCGGTAAAGGCAAGCATAATTCTAATGGCTTCTAATCTAGCAACAGGAGCAAAGGTTTTAGTGAAATCAATACCTTCTTGTTGATTGTAACCTTGAACCACTAACCTTGCTTTGTTTCTAATTACTTTGTCATTTTCGTCTAGCTTGTTGCGGAATACCCATCTTGTTCCAAATGCACTTATGATTTGGTTTGGGAACAAGAATCCAAACATCATTTCTTGTGAATTGATGTAATTCTTCTTGCATTGCTATCACCCAATCATCGTTTGTTAGTGCTTCTTCTATCGTCTTAGGTTCAATTTCTAAGACTAAGGCACAAGACGCTTGATTCTTTAGTGATGACCTTGTTTTAATTCCTTTCGTTCGTTCTCCAATAATTTGATTTTGAGGATGGTAGGTAACGAACTTTCAGTCCTTGTGAGATCCTTTCGTCTAATTATCGATTTGTTGTTGTTGAGGAGTATCTTCTGATCCTTTTTCTTCATTTGTTATTGTTTGATCAGACAGTCCTATTTGGAAATCTGCAAAATCTTTTTCCAAATCTAATAGTCGCTTATTAAGGGTTAGTATGTCATTAAATTTAACATGGATAGATTCTTCTACAACAGAAGTTCTAGAGTTGAATACTCTAAATGCTTTTGATGTATCAGAATATCCAAGAAAAACACCTTTATCAACCTTAGAGTCAAATTTTCCTAGTTGATCTCTAGTGTTGAGAATATAACACTCACATCCAAAAGGGTGAAAGTATGAAATGTTAGGTTTTCTACCTCTCCACAATTCATAAGAAGTCTTTTTAATTATTGGTCTGATCAATATTCTGTTTTGAACATAACATGTTGTGTTTACAACTTCTGCCCAGAAGTACTTAGGGGCTGAATTTTCACAGAGCATGGTTCTTGCCATCTTTAGTAGAGTTTTATTTTGCCTTTCAACTACCCCGTTTTGTTGAGGTGTTCTCGGTGATGAGAAGTTGTGGAAAATTTCATTCTTTTCACAGAAGGATTTGAACTCAGCATTTTCAAATTCAGTTCCATGGTCACTTCTAATTCCAGTAATACAAAAACCATTTTCGTTTTGAACTTTCTTACAGAATATTTCAAACACATTAAAAGACTCGTGTTTGTGAGCTAGGAAATAAATCCATGTATATCTAGAATAGTCATCAATAATGACAAAACCATACTTTTTTCACCAAGACTAAGAGTTTTTGTAGGTCCAAGCAAATCCATATGCAGTAATTCTAATGGTCTAGAAGTGGAAACAACATCTTTTGATTTAAAAGAGGTTTTGATTTGTTTCCCTTTCTGACATGCTTCACAAAGAAGATGAGTTTTCCAAGAAATCTCAGGCAATCCTTTTACTCAATTCTTTTTATATAACTTCGAAATATGTTTCAAATTGATATGCCCAAGCTTTTTATGCCAAATCCATTTTTCATCTTCTTTGGTCATTAAGCAAGTAACATTTTGTTTGTTTAGATCTTCAAACTTAATCTTATACAGATTATTATGTCTTTTGGTAGTGAAAAGAATAGATTCATCATTTCTTTTGATTATGCATGATTCTTTGTTGAAGGATACAATAAATCCACTGTCACAAAATTGACTGATGCTAAGTAGATTGTATTTTAATCCTTTAACACATAGGACATTATCTATAGATGGAATAGGAGGCTTACCAACTTTACCTATACCAATGATTTTTCCTTTTCCATTTCCACCAAATGAGACTATTCCTTCATGTGATTGGAGGTCTAGGAACATAGACCTTTCTCCTGTCATGTGACGTGAGCATCCACTGTCCAGGTACCAGAATGAATCCCTCTTTTTTCCTATTAAGGATATCTGTAATAGGAATTATTTGAGATTTTGGTACCCAAATACTTTTAGGTCTTTTCATGTTAGTCCCAAAGGTCTTATTTGACCTCTGTTTCCTTTTGTGTTGACATCTTTGGAATGAATGTCCAAATTTCCACAAAAGTTACAGAAGGTTGAATAAGATTTAGAAGATGATGGTTTAGCACTTTTGTCTTCTACAAATCCAATCCCAGATTTGTCAGACATAGATCTTCTATGTTTTAAAATCATTTGAAGTTTTGAAGATTCGTCTACAAATTTGGTCAGATCATGTTTCAGACTAATGACCTCTTTCTTTAGTCTATCAACTTCAGAAAGAAGCATTGCCTTTTCAGGATCTGAGGCTAGGCTCTTTTGCATTCTCATCAATCTCTCTTGAGTATCTCATTTTCTAAAAGAGCTTCTTGATATTTTTCTTTATATTTTTTTATACCCAAGAGCAATCTTGTGTGAGTTAGCAAGAAGAGTTTCATATGACATATCTTCGTCATCAAACTCAGATTCACTATCATCAGACTCATGCAAAAAGTTGTTATATTCAGGGTTTACCTCAAACGTTACTTCCTCTGCGTCTGCCATGAGACATATATTAGCCTTTTCATCGTCTGAACTGCTGCTGCTGCTGTCCAGATCTTCCCAAGTGGCTAGAAGATTTTTCTTCTTGTATCTTTTCTTTGAACTCCATCCTTTCTTTAGTTTGGGGCATTCAACCTTAATATGTCCAGGCTTTTTGCACTCAAAGCAGATGATCTCATTGCTCTGTTCTTGAGGATGCTTTCTGTATCTAGTGTCCTTCTTTCTAGAAGATTGCTTAAATCTGTCTTTCTTCTTGAGCATCTTCTTGAATTTTCTGGTGATGAGGGAGATCTCATCGTCTGTTGAGCAGCTGAAGCTTTCATCTGAGCTCTCAGATTCCTTAGATTAAACCTTCAGTGCTTTGTTTCTTCCTTTCGTCCCAATTTTTTCGTTTGCTCTTCGACTTGATTCTCCAATCTTTAGAGCAATTGAGTCATTATTTTTGACTTTGTCTCTGTTGAAGATATGCACTTCATGTACTCTTAGGGCTAACAGTAACTCATATACAGTTAAGGTTTTCATGTCCCTTGCTTCTGCTATAGCTGTAGCTTTGGGTTCCCATACTTTGGGAAGACTGTCCAAGATCTTAAGATTGTTCTGAGCCTTAGAGAACTTAACACCGAGACTTTGAAGTCCATTTAGAATTGTTTGAAATCTTCCAAACATTTCATCAATGGTCTCTGTCTCCTTCATGGTAAACATCTCATAATATCTTTGAAGAGTTGCTGCTCTCCTGAGACAAACATCTTCTGTGCCTTCATGTGTTATGCGTATAACATCCCACATTTCCTTAGCAGTTCTACAGATGCAAAATTTATTACATTCAGTTTTTGATAAGGTACAAGTTATAATGTACTTTGCTTTTACGTTTTGTTGTAACATGTTGTAGTCATCTTGATTGTATTCGTTTTCTGGCTTGATTACAACATGATCTCCATGTGTGATGATTCTCCAGATACTATAGTGAGTGGACTTGATATACATTTCCATTTTGTCCTTCCAGTATGCATAATCTTCTCCATTGAAAGCTGGAGGCCTTGACAGAGAGGCTCCTTCAGGAATGAACTGTCCTTCAAGGATTGCTATGCGGATCTTTTCCTCTAACACTTGTTAAGGTGCTCAACCCTGAGAGGCTGAGCTCTGATAGCACAAAGATAACACAAGAAAGGGGGGTTGAATTGTGTTATAGCAAATTTTCTCAATCTTTTATAAACGACGTATTGTCTAAAATAAGATCAAAAAGATTTTCAAAAACGTTTTAAAAGACAGATGAAAGCTAAATGACAAAACCGGAAGGCACACAAATTTTATACTGGTTGGTCTCACCCCAGAGACTACGTCTAGTTCTTGGCAACAATCAAGTTCCACTAACTTTTCCAAGTTTCAAGTATTCCTTCCACAAGCCTTTTCAGGCTCAACCCAAGTAGTCTTTTACTTGCCTCTCCAAGCAAACACCCAAGTATTCTTTGAATCAAAGCCTCTTCAGGCTTCAACCGATCTCGTAAAGAAAGAGGTTTACGTATGATTTTACCTCACTGGGTTTAACATCTTATTAGATGAATATACAATGAAGTACAAAAAAGGATTTTCAAACCGAGTTTACAATAGCTTTTTCTTTTCTTAAAGCAGTTATGAATTTTCAAACTCAACAGCAATTATATCAACAACAATTGTGATCACAACAGCTGCTTGAAGGAGGTCTCTTCTTCTATTTATAGGCTTATACAAAAGTATTCGTTGCGTGTTTTGTAGGAGACGGCCTTCATCTAATGAAGAAAGTCGTTAGAGCATTAAATGCAGCATTTAATGCTTTTTACCAACTTGTCATATGATAAGATAAAGCAGTATGCTTATATTTTCTATTCTTGTACTCAATCTTGTAGCAGTTATCATGTCCGCTTTTCCGTTCTGACATTCGCACACATATTCCTTCTTTTTCGCTAACTTTCCTCGAGAGTAGGTGTATAGGCATTATACGTTTTGAGGTAGCTTATGCTTTGATTGATATGCAAATCATTTTAGAACATTGTCATCGTCTGTAAGATTTGTTGGTTACGAAGTTTATCTAATCAAAAGATAAGACGATACCCATTTTAAAAACATCAAACGATTGCATGCGAACGAATGATCAAATAATTATATGAAGACATATATAATTTTAACTGTTTGTTATTATCAAAATATTTGAGGGTTATAAATTCGTCCTTTGTTTTAACATACCTTTTCCCCCTCCTTATGCCTAAGATTAGGGATTTAATGGGTTTTGAGGAAATTGTAAGGGAGTAAGGAGTTTATAGATTAGATAGTCTTTGGGCAACTTTTCTTCAAAAATTGAGTTCACATTGGCGCTAGGCGCGTGGATCCGCTGGGCGGGGTGCAACACCCGCTGGGCAGGTTGGGTCCTGACGCAAACCCATCGGGCGAGTTTGCTGTTAGCATGACCGCTAGGCGAAACTCTTGTCCCGTCGGGCGGATACGATATTTGTTATTCCATTTTTTTGTGCTTATGAACTCCTTTTTGCAGTTGTTAATTCATTATTGCTTCTTTTCTTATGCCTCGTTAACTTTATACTTGTGATTGTTATTTACCTTGAGAAAACTGAGTGTGATATGAACTTATGTCAGTGTTTCATGATAAGAGCCTATGAAAAGTTGTAAACATTATATGTGACCATGCATCATAACATTTGAGTTATGTGATAAGGAAAGTATGTAGGAATCTGGCTAGTGGAGGCCGTGATGGGTTGTCTAACCCTAGCCTTAGGAGTTATCCAATTGGGAAAACTCCAATGGTCCATGCTAATCCCATGGAGTCGAGGCGTACTAGCAAAACTGGGTAACCCTAACTAGTCGCCGGGGGATATCATACTAGTTGAGGGTGCGAGAGTCGAAGGCATCGGTACCGATGACGCTTCCTATGGTCGTGCATTTACTCCTAATTTACTTTTTGAAAAGTTTAGGTTGGTACCACATGTGCATGAGTAGTGGTTTAGGAACATAGCATGCATATGCATCTTGTTATCGTGTGATATGCTGAAGTGTGCTACAATTGTAATTATATGAAGTCTGTGTGACCTTCATGAGTGATTGATGTAATGTGAACACATGTAAAAATGTAATTGTGTCTTGTGATGAAGTGTCGAGATTATGCATATGTGCTCACGTTATGAATGTACATTATGCTTGTTTGATGAAACAAAACGATGCGTATGTCTAGTTACTAGGCAAAAGATGTAAAATAAATGTATGATTGTAATTAAAATTGTGTTTGCTATCTTAAGGATAAATGAGAGGCTAGGCCCTAGGATAGTGTTATGAGGGTTCTAGTTGGATAATAATAGTTGTGAATAAGATAGAGAATAGGTGAATTCCCTCATGCTGTAATAGAAAGGTATAAGACAAGTAAGAGAGAATAACATAAGAGTATTAAGGTGAGCGTTAAAGGAGTGTTAAGAATATTTTAGAATGTTTATGACCTTAACTTGACTCCTAGAAGACAACTTTAAATATCAAAAGAAAGAAGAATAAAATCTAAACATGAAGAGTTTAAATACTAGAGAGGGTTTTGGATAAGAAAGAGTTCTTAGGTTGAGAATGAGATAGTAAACTAATATAACAGTTGAGAGAATGAGAGAGTAATTAACACAAGAAGTATTGAAGATTAAAAGGTGTAGACTAGACCATAGGTATGGAGAATTATGAGAGACCTAGTGAGTTTAAAGCCATGAGAGATAAATGATGAAGGTTGTTCGAGTAGAAGAGTCTAACCCAACCGTAGAGTCCTTAAAGCACTCACTGAGACATTATGTCTCACTCCTTTAAGTTTCCCCTTTTTCAGGATACAAGTGAAGACATGTGTGGATGGAGCCTAGAGTCATGTGTAAGAAGACATAGCCTAGTTTACGTTGTGTTTTTGTATTCTTTATATTTTGTATGACACCTTCGGGTGATAGATGAGTTGTGTTAGGCACGTATGTGTTTTTTTATTGTATTGTTCATATATAATATCTAATTATATTTATGAGTAGTATTTGCATGTTGTTCTTCATTTTTAAGTTTGTTTTTTTTCATTCTTAGAAATCTAGACCTAGTTACAGTAACACCCCTTAGGGTGTTACAACTTCTATGACTTCATCTAATACATCCACCCTAAAGCAAGCTTTTCTGTCATTAGGATGACTTATAGCTTCAAAAACATCAAAGTTGATTGCTTCATTTTGTACTCGAACTGTGACACCTTTTACCCCAAAGCTAATTATTAAATAAATATTACGAAAATATAACATACTTTTCATTTGTAAAATAAAACGATAGTTTATAATCTTTTTCTTCACACGATAAAGGACATCACATGCACAACTCACATTTACTAAAGCTCCATAAGATGCTTTACTGATTAACCAAATGATGGTGGCCCATAGTTGACCATACAAGTCAAAATAAAATAAAATAAACCAATTTAAAAGTAAAACTATTAGTCTAAAGTTTAAAAGCTAAAATAATAAATAACTAAGACCCCGATATCACATTACTATCAGAGTTGACAAAACCGTAAAGAAACTGTAAAATAAACTGCAATGAGGCCAATGCCCCTACTCTAAGACTCCTCCTCAAGGTCTTGCTGAATATCACCTGTATATCACAGACACATACAGAAAACACCAAAAAACAAGGGGGTGAGATAAATCTCACATCATGCTCAAAGTATGACAATGGAGACAGGTAGAATACACATCACATACATAATCAATTAACAGTAATTTGCAAAAAAAACCAGAATGCACAAAAACATATGTAATGCAATACCTAGCTTCTACTTCTTATGCACATGTGGTACCAACTTAAACTTGTCGGAAAGTAGACTAGGAGTAAATGCAGGGCATAAGAAGCGTCATCGGTACTGATGCCTTCGGCTTTCGCACCCTCAACTAGCATGATATCCCCCGGTGACTAGTCAGGGTTACCCAGTTTTGCCAGTACGCCCCGGCTACATGGGATCAGCATGGACCATTGGAGTTTTCCTAACCGGATAACCCCCAAGGCTAAGGTTAAACAACCTATCATGGCCTCCACCAGCCAGATTCCTACATACTTTCCTCATCACATAACTCAAATGTTATGATGCATGGTCACATATAATGCTCACAACTTTCATAGACTTTTATCATGAATCATAGGCACAATTTCATGTCACATTCATTTTTTTAAGGTAAATAACAACCATACAATATAAACTCAACAAGACATAAAAAAAACAAATAACAATGAGTTAAACACTGCTAAAAGGAGTTCACAAACACAAGGAACATAATAGCGAAAATCGTATCCGCCCAGCGGTCCAGCGAACCCGCCCAGCGGGTTTGCGCCGGAACCCAACCCGCCCAGCGGGTATCGCACCCCGCCCAGAAGGTCTGCGTCAGGGCCCAACCAGCTCAGCGGATTGTTCATCCCGCCCGGCGCCAACGCGGAGTGTAGTCTTCAACGAAAGCTCGTCCAGCGGCTATTTAGCCCCGCCAGGCGGATCCAAGGTACAGATTTTAAAAAGACAATCCATGATAATCCATATAAATTAAACATAGAATTTTCATAAAGCATATTAATAATTTGGGGAAAATCGCATTCCCCTTTGCACGTATACAACCATATAATTCACAAACAATTGGGGTCTAGGGCCAACCCCTCTACCCACGACCAAAGCCATACCCATGAGCGAGATAACTCCCCCCTTACCTTGAAAGAGGCGATCTCCAGCAAGAGGATGCGAACGGTGCAGTAGCGTCTTTCTAAGGTTCCTCACTCCATATAATTCACAAACAATTGGGGTCTAGGGCCAACTCCTCTACCCACGACCAAAGCCATACCCATGAGCGAGATAACTCACTCCCCCCTTAGCTTGAAAGAGGCGATCTCCAGCAAGAGGATGCGAACGGTGCAGTAGCGTCTTTCTAAGGTTCCTCACTTCTTGACTGCAAAGGCTCTGACGGCACGGTATCTCCAAGGAGACACAAGCGAAAGAATAAGGAAGAAGGATTAGGTTTTCAAGAAACCTAAAGAATATTTAAAGCTAACTTTGGACTCATAAAACTAAGCCCAATAGAAGGGTTTTAAAACTTTTAAAAGCACTCTAATTATAAAACCCCAGTTTAAAAGCCCAATATTTCTTTTTCTCAAAATATCATTTTATTAAAAACACGGCAAACGAATAATAATAATAATAATAATAATAATTAAAGGAAAACATTGGGGTGTTACACAAACTATGAGCTTGCCATCATCAACATCAATTAGCACACGAGCTGTCTTTGTGAATGGTCTTCCAAGAATGAGAGGAACTTTAGAATCCTCCTCCATATCTATCACTACAAAGTCAGTAGGGAACATAAATTTGTCAACTTTCACAAGGACATTCTCTACTACTCCATGAGGATATTTGATGGATCTGTCTGCCAGCTGCAAAGTCATTCTAGTAGGCTTCAACTCCATATCTCTTATTCTTTTCAACATGGATAAGGGCATAAGATTGATGCTTGCCCTTAAATCCAGAAAAGCCTTCCCAATAACCAATTCTCCAATGGTGACTGGGATTGTAAAACTACCAGGATCTTTTGATTTCTGAGGCACCATCATCTGAATAATAGCACTATAGGCACCATCTTCTGAATAATAGCATCTGCTCTAATACCTCTGAGAAGGGAATGCTAATATGCAATCTATTAAAAATGTCTAGGACACGAGCAAACTGTCGTTCCTTATCCTTCCTTGATGGAGCATCTAGGTAAGGTAGGTGTTGTGCTGGAGAGGCTTTTTGTAACTTTTTCTCCTCTTTCACAATTTGACTTTTTGGTTTAATCAGAAGAATGTTGTTCCTTATTAAGTTTTCCCTTTCTTCCTCACATTCTCCTTTCTTTTTTCCATTTTCCAACTCCTTTTCACTCACTTTATTATCCTCACTTTTTTCTCCCTCAATTTGTTTTTCTTTCTCACTTACTTCTCTACCAACTTCTTTTCCACTCCTTGTCACAATAGCCTTACAATGTTCCTTTGGATTAGTTTGGGTGTTGGCAGAGAAATTTTCACCGGTTTGCTCTACCAGTTGCTTGGCCAATTGACCAACCGGCATTTCCAAATTCTTGATAGAAGCCTCAATATTCTTTTGATTTGAAAATGACACCTACATAAACTGATTCAAGGTTTCCTCTAATTTAGAAGTCCGATCTTGCTACACTTGTTGTAGGGTGGGTCTTGCTAATGAGGAGGTGGATGCCTATTAGAGGGACCAGCATCTTATCTCCATCCAAAGCTAGGATGATTCCTCCACCCCCAATTGTAGGTGTTGGAATATGGATTATTGCCTTGCCTCCCATAATTCCCTGTATAATTAACTTCTTCTCGTTGACTTGGGGTAGAAGTAGGCTCACAATGACCGTTAAGATGGTCTCTTCCACAAAAGTCATACCTCATAACTTGATGATGCTGAACCTGAGTACTTTGCATGGACTTAAGTTGTTAAGGAAATTGAGCAATCTGCTTGGTGATGGCCTCAATCTGTTGAGTCAACAGCTTATTGTGGGCTAGGATAGCACTTTGAGAATCCAACTCCAAGACTCCCTTTTCTCTTTTTACTATTGATCTTCCTTTATCATGCTGGATCAAATAGTCATTAAAGGCCATAGCTTCAATCAGAGTCAGTGCTTCATTTGTTGTCTTTGTGTTCATTGTTCCACTTGCTGAGGCATCTAACATCAACTTATCATGTGGTCTTAACCCATTATAGAAGGTTTACATTTGGGTTAGATCATCAAAGCCATGTCTTGGATAGCTCCTAAGCATATGCTTGAATCTCTCCCAAGCCTCACAAAGCGGTTCTCCTTCCATCTGAGCAAAGGTGGTTATGTTGGTTCTTGCCTGCAAATATCTTGAATGAGGAAAGAATCTTTGCAGAAATTTCTTCTCCACATCATCCCATTCTATTAGACTTTGATTTGGATAAGATTGGAGCCAAGCCTTGGCTTTGCTTGTGATTGAGAAAGGAAAAGCTCTAAGTCGGATGGTTTCATTTGACACACCATTGATCTTCACTATGTCACACAACTCGTAGAAGGTGGAGAGATGTGCAATGGGATCTTCATATGGTCAAGGCCAACAAATTGGTTTTGTTGCACAAGATTCAACAATGCTAGCTTCAATTCAAAGTGGTTTGCTGTGATTCGAGGTCGCACTATACTAGAGTAGTGCCTTGGCCCTTGAGTGTAGTTGTAATCTCCAAGTGTTCTCCTAGGTGGCTGCTATCCTTCATTAGCCATGTCTTCTTGCCTTTGTAGTTGATATAAAAGAAAAATTGAAGAGGAAAGAGGATTTTCTTGTTGACTCCTTTGTTTGGCTAACTCCATTTTCTTCTTAGCCTTGCTGTTGGCTCTTCAGGCAGTCTTTTCAATTTCTAGGTAGAAGAGTAGTTGATCCATCGAAGTTTTACCATGCATAAGACACAACAAAACTAGAACCAAGGCGTTAGTAACAAAGGAAAAGAATGTGGTATAACAAAAAAAAAAAAAGGATTAAAGAATAAGGGAATGTAAATCCAAAAGAACAACAAATGGACGCAAGTCCTCAGCAACGACGCGAGAAAACTTGTTAACCTATTGGTAAGCGTACTAATCGTACAAGTAGAAAGTGATGAATATAAGTATCGTTTCCCAAGGGCCTTGATCAATACTAGGAGTTTATGCAATTTGTTGTAAAAAGAAAGGTAATCAAGAGAAAATTAAAGATTTTGTTTGATTAAAAAATTTTAACGAGCGCGTGGAATGCAAAAGTAAGGATTAATATCAACAATTAAAAACATTGGGGTTTGACTGTACTAAACCATCCTTTCATGCATACAAAGGTCATTTACAAAGTCAATGATTCATTTATTACTGAAAACCATACAAATATATAATCCCTAATCCCTTAGTAGAATAGATCTAAATCAATTAGTATAACTTACTAAATCCTTGATTAGCTTAGCTAACCAACTTATTTTAAGAATAAAGGTAAAGAAATGGCTAATGACCCGAGTTCCATTCCTAGGTACACGATTCATTAAGTGTTTACTCCAGATTTGTGTAATAAATAGTTTTCCAACAAATCCAAACACTAAAAATCATATTATGGGAAGATCAGGCCACAAAAAGCATTAGAAGCAGAAGCGAAACACAAATGAATGAAACATAAACTTTCAATAAATGACTTAAGAAGTATACATGAAAGTAGGTTCAGTTACATCAAACCCCAACTAAGGTAAATCTAGCTATTCATGATGCCAAGGAGCAGCCAAAAGGAGATGAAAAAGGTAGATTGGAACTCCATGGAGTGCTTTCTAGATGAATCCAAGGCTTCCAAGTGACGAGAGAACAACGAGCTCGCTGTCGAGAGAGAGAATGTCTTCTTTCCAAAAAACCCCACCGGTGCCCTAATGCCACTTCACAAGTTCATTAAATGAGCTAGCCTATTTGCTGAGCGAAGGCAACTCTCGCTTAGCGAATACCCAAATTTTGTGACTCCAAGGCACCTATTTCGCTCAACAAGAAATGCTCTCGTTGAGCAAATTCATCACCTATAAATTCTCCTTCCCTCTAGAACTCATATTTGCTGAGCGAAAGTCATGCTCGCTGAGCGACCTTTTCTAGGTGTTCACTCTTTTGACAGCTCCAATCTCATTCCTTTAAATCCTACAAAAATATAAGATGAGATCAGTAGTCAAGTGTTCAAAATTCAAGGCATCCACCTACTAACCTACTCTATTTACATTTAGTTAATACTAAGGTCAATTAAAGTCTTAAGTAGGGGTAAAAGAGTTTGTAGTACATAAACACACCTAAAAAGTGTTAAAAACACCATTTATCACTATATTACATTTTAGAGTGCCTTTTTTAAATATAAGTGGGTTGACAGTAACATCAGTGTGTAAACTGATTAATTAGGATTTACATTGGTGGATCTTAGCAAGGTAGGTTACAAGGAAAAGCCTTTCATTATGGCATATCAAGAAAAACAAATTTTTTATGTCAGTGATCATTCTAACAAGAGATAATTAGTGGTTCTCCAAGGAAAAAGTATGCATGGTAGTGATGAAAAACAAGATTTAAATGTCGATCTTGTTGAGATTCTTTCTTTCTCAACACGGACGCCTACTTTTATTGACAAAAATGAAGTGGATGATGTACATGCCACACGTGATGATCATCACGAAGGAATATGGGAAAACATTTGTACTTGACAATGTTAGTAACTTACCTATGTTTATCTTATTGTTTATTCTTGTTTTCGTTATGTTTTTTATTTTATTGTTTGTTTTTGTTATTGTTATGTTTATCTTTGTAAATTACAAGTTTTGTGAATGTTGATACTGACATGTGTTTTTTTTTTCTTTTCTAAACAGGCACATGGCTGATCCTACCAGTATCCCATCTTCTAAGTCTAAAAAAAAAAGGTAGACGAGATACATGCTTAAAAGAATTAACTATCAAATGAGCTAGTGACCATCTAATACCCATTTAGTTTGACATGATAAGTGGGGCACTTGAGGGAAAAAATGCAACAAAATTCATTAGTTTTGTGGGCGTCCTTGCTCGAAGCAAGGTTTCTATCCTTTATGAGGATTGGATCATGTAGAAGAGAGCGTGAAGAATCAGATTTGGAAAACTATCATGGTATTTTACTTTTATTTTCTCAAATATGTATATTGTATTTAACCATATTATTATCATGCATTGACTATTCAATTTTATTTTGTAGCTCAACTATGATGTTCCACATAATGTCATCTTGAAGAAGAAATTGCTTACATTTGCGGCTGAGCATTGGAGGGCTTTTAAGACACAGCTCACCACCAAATATATATGTGAAAAATTAAAAAACACTTCTCCTTGTGAAAAGTATGCATATTTAGATGAGGAGACGTGGGCAAAGTTTGTTGAAAGTTGAGAGGATCCTACCTTTCAAGTTTAGTTGGAAGCATATTTTTTAATCATGCAACAACATTTGATTATTTTTTATTGAACTTAACAGTGTGTTATTGTTCACAGGAGAAGAGAAAAAAGGGATAGATGATTGCATAAAAGAATGTCCACTCCCACAGATTGTCTCGTGGGGTTTATAACTTGCTTGAGCAGAAGATGATGACGGAGAAGGCGAGGCAACGTCAATAAGAAGCATCAACATTTGTTTCTGTTGGAGATATTGCTCCTCCATCACCATCACAACGCTAGGATAAATGAAAGGTGGCCTACACGGTAAAATCGGGCATATATACAATTGAGGAAACACGCGTTGTTGCTGAAAAGATTGTAAGTAATTTTTGAATTCTAATTGTAATTGTAATTTGTTAGGTTATATTTCTTACACATTTCTTAAATTATATGTTGTAGAATTCTCTGGTTGAGCAGAGCTCACAGGGAATGTTTGTTCCTCGAATGTGAAGATATATTAACTGCTACTATTGGGAGACTAGAGCACCCTGGTCAGGTTCGTGCTACTATACGAGGTGTGGCATTCGTGATTACTATGGACCACCTTCATGTTATGGGCCCACCTCAGGAATTGTCACCATGGAAGAGATGGAGCGCATCAGACAGGAGATTAGAAATGAGCTTAAGGAACAATTAAGACGAGAGATTAGATAGAAGTTGGCATCTTTGGATCTTTCACAACACCATACAAATGTCCAGTCAAAACAAGCTCATAATCCTGTACGTGTGAGCATGAAGGGAAGTTTTGCTGCTGCTAATCCTTCTGGGGATAGGACTGACATGATATCCCGGAGTAATGTGAGATGTATGTTGATGGGGATCGTGTTTGTTTAGTGGCTTATGGGAGAGTATATAATTTGGGGTCCACCATACACCATAAGACCATTGAGGATGATATGGTAAGGGTGGTGGTTGAACAAATTTGGGATGCATATGCTCGAGTCCCTATGCCCAATGAGGAGGTTCAGACTGTGGGGCAGGCCCCTAAACAGTTCATTCAATGGCCGAGACGACTTATAAAGGTTACATTAGCCAAGGTATATTCAAATCTCATCTTAAGTTATTATTTTTCTCTAATTACAAATTGAAATAACTTGATGGTATTTTATAACATTGTTTTATATATATATTTTTAGGATGTTCAACTATCTAAGAAAGATGTTCCACCTTAAGTTGGTCCAATGACACGCTTGTGGTAGGTGGCATCTAGTATGGGGACGAATGTTGTGCGAATAGATTGGGAACCTACATTCCTTGGCAGACCCAATGATGTTAACCTATGGATCATCCAAAAGGATGTTTTAGAAATATGTACCGGCAATGACATGCTAAACATCTCAGTTCTACAATTATGGTTGCTATAAATTTAATTTATTTGTAAATCTCTTAAATAAGTATCTTATTATTATAATTAACATTCATTTGAATATTTAGGTATATGCATCGCGTCTGTCTCTCAAGGGGGCTAGAGAATGTATATGGATTTATTGACCTGTTCTCTATTCAGAAGATAGGAAATAAGGATAAAGATTCTTAGGCCTACATTTAGAATTAGATGTATAATAGACAAAAACGGTGTTACCGAGCACCGTACTTGCATTGGTAAGTACAAGTTATTTCTCACCCAATTGATTTTAAATAATATTTGAATCTCGTCACCTATATTGTTTTCCTTTGCAGCTTGCACTAGCAATTGCTAATTATTTGTCCCAGGGACAATGTTGTGGCCTTGTTGTGTTCGTTGCACAAAAAGCCCAACAAAGAATTGAAACAACTCGTAGAAAGGTAAGTTTTTATTTATAATACATTTCCTTTGTGCTTTGTATTATAATTTTGAAACCTAGTTGCATATCCATTTTTTAATCAGAGTTATGATCGGATATCAAACATTGGTAGGTAGGCACGTGTCACTATGAAGGAAGCCTAGTTAGTTTTCTCCCTATGTAAGTAATTTACAGCTGCATATTCAATTACAATTTGTAATAGTTTCTACAACTCATATTTAAAAACAATTCTCATTGGTAGGCTAACAAACAAGTAGGGAGCTATGAGTGTCGATATTATGTAATGAAACATATACTGACCATAGTTTCAACAGATATTGTGAATTCATGGAACAAGGTAATAAAATTTTCAACAAGTTACAATACTTATAGTTTTAATAGTTGATTGGCTAATGAATTTATCTTATGTTTTTTTATCTTGCAGTTATTCATCAATAGGGAACCATTCTCACATGAGGACATGCTAGACATTTGCCAAAGTTGGGCAACATTCTTCCTTTAAATTAGTAATAAATAGTTTGTTTAGAATGTTTTTAGCTAAGCAAAACAATAGTAGTTTTTTATTTTATCTGTTTGAAAGCATATTATGAAGTTTTGTTTGTTAAAGTAGGTTATAATTGAATATGTTGATATACTGGCTATTTCTGTGGTATTTGTTTGATGATAACAGAGTTGGCTGTATGATAAAATAATCAAATTATTTTAAAAAAATGTCACTTTTTAACTTAGTTGTACATTAACCGAGTTAAAAAGTTCACTTTTTAGCTTAGTTTTAATTAGAACCGATTTAAAAAAGTGAACTTTTTAACTTGATTCCCCAGAGAACCGAGTTAAAAGGTGTTTTTTAAATCGGTTCAAGTTACGATTTAAAGTGATAATACTTTCTATATCGCCTGTATCTAAATCAGTTGTAAAACTGATTTAAAAATCTCTTTTTAACCGATTTAAAAATTGTTTTCTAAAGTAGTGATTATTTTGCCTATAAAACAAAATCTCAGAATCATAACTGTATTTTAAAATACTCGTTAGTATATCAACAATCAACTAGTTAGTTCAAGTGTTACATATTTATTTTTTTAAAATAAAGTTCTAAGTTTGAATTTTGTTTATATTTTCATTAGGAGGGTTAATCTCATTATATTGTGAATATGCCCCAATTTTAATAAGATTATTTTGTAGATTGTATGGACTTATAAATATATGTGGAATGTAAAAAATATAAATTTAAAAAATATTTAAAGATTATTTTTTGTTAATAAAAATATATATTAAAATATAAATATTTAAAACTTAATTTTTGAAAAATATTAAAAATATTTTAATTAATAAAATATAATTTTAATGAATACTTGTAAATATTTTATTATATATAATGTTAATTAAGGATATTTAAATGTTGATTCAAACATTTAAGAAAACAAAAAAGTCTTATTTGATTTAGAGTAAGGGCGGAGGAGAAGGAGGGAATTAAAGTGAGGGAGGATGGTTTTGGGTGCATATGATTTAGACTTTTGCTGTAAGCCAAGTTAATGCTAAAATGAGATTAGTTATTAAGCTGTTGAGGCTAGCTTAAATGTCACATGTATTGTTGGCTTAGCTGACACTAGGTTTAAAAAATATGTTTAGGTTTACTGACACCAACCTTTTCTACTGTACAAAAAAAAATTGTGTTCAAATGGTTGCGTCAATTACAGTATTGAGGCTGACTCTGACAATTTCACTCAAACAGACAATTTTCTATAGTGGATGTTAATCCCTTATTTATCGCACCAAAATGAAAGAAATTACAAAATCTTGTTCCAACAAATTATGCTATAAATGAAGATTATTTTAGAGGGAATTCATATTTGAAATAAATAAGAAAGTGTAAATCGTTTATTTAATTTAAAAAGTTTAAGATATTAATTTGTTAAAAAATAAAAGAGTAAATTCCTTTTGTACCTACATATTTAGGGGGGGGGGGGGGGGGGGGGGGGGGAATCAGTTTAAAGGAACACTTCTATTGTTCTTTAGTCATGTAAAAATAAAAAAATCTTTTGGATGGACCTTTACTTACAGGCTTAGCATATCATTGGAGCTCTTCCCCGTAGTATTGGGGTGTCTCCTTGTTCTACTACTTTTGTTTGCCAAAAAAAAAAATGTGATGCAAAATTAATTCACATCAAAATGCAACTCATAAATTTGTTTCCATTACGTGTATATTAGTTAGATATTGGTTCTTCAAATAATTGCTTTTGTTCATGGTTAGTTATATATATTTATACACATAAAACAATCATTGACTAGAAAAATCTAAGTTAATTATTGAGTAAGAAAATATAATGAAAAGTTATCGACACACACTCTTTATATAGTATATGTTTTAGTTGACTTTTAATAAAAGAAATGTAAGGATGTCTATAAACTATAAGTGATACTTTTAAAATAATTGAAAGAAGTTAACGTAGTGTATAAAATATGGGTTGTTTGTTACAAATTTAAAAAGTGATTTTGAAGTAAAGTAATCTAGTGGTTAGTTTTTAGAGATTTTAAAAAGAGCATAAGATATTTTATGTTTGTTTACAATCATAAAAGCCACTATTTTAAAAGAAGCAACTGATTTTATGAGAAGCTATTCAAAATAACTTCTAATTTTCATCATATTTTAGATACTTTTCATCTTCTAATTATTTTGAAAAGCTGAAATAAACACATAGAAAGCTAAATAATGTTATTATTCTTTAATAAGAAATAATCTTTTACCAAAAAAAGTAACAAATGCACCCATAGGGTTAATCTCAGAATCATTGTATTTAAAACTACTCATTAGTATAATCAATGGTCGGCTAGTTAATTCAAGTGTTACATATTTAACTTTTTAAAATAAAGTACGAAGCTTGAATTTTTGAATATCTTTTGATTAGGACGCGGTTAATCTCATTATATTGTGAATCGGCCTCAATTTGAATAAGATTATTTCCTAGATTGTATATGGACTTATAAATATATGTAGAATGTAAAAAATATAAATTTAATTTAAAAAGATTTAAAGATTATTTTATGTTAATAAAAATATATATTAAAATATAAACATTTAAAACCTTAATTTTTGAAAACGTTAAAAATCATTTTAATTAATAAAATATTATTTTAATGAAGATTTGTAAATATTTAATTATATTTAATTTTATTAAAGCAAATTAAATATTGATTCAATCATTTAAGGAAACAAAAAGTCTCATTTGATTTGGAGTGAAGGATGAGGGTAGAGTGAGAAGGAGGGAATTAAGGTGACGGAGGATGGATTTCGGTGCATATGATTTAGACTTAACTAAGTTTAAAAAATATTGTGAGCCATACTGATATTAACCTTTTTCTTCAGTAAAAAAAAACAAATGTTGCTCAAATGGTTGCGTGGATTAGAGTATTATGAATGACTTTGACATTCCCTCTAATAAACAATTTTCTGGATGCTCATCGTTTGTCTATTCCACCAAAATGAAAGAAATTTTAAAATTTTGTTCCAGTAAATTATGTTGTGAATGAAGATTATTTTAGAGCAAATTTATATTTGAAATAAACAAGAAAGTGTCACTTGTTTATTTAATTTTAAAAAATGAAGAGGATGTTTTGGATTGGGATTTTAAAAGAATTTAAAAGACTTTTTTGTATTAAAAATGTCTTATGATATTCAATCAAGACTTTTAAATAATATAAATAAATCTTGTTGTATTCAATCAGGATTATCAGGATTTTTTAATGAGGGTATTAAAATTTGATAGTATTCAATTGAAACTTTTTACAACTTATAAAGTCTTTTGGTATTAAAAAAATACAAATTTCAATGAATTATTTTGTAAGATGGATTTTGTGTGACTTTTTAGTAATTAAGATGTATAAATACCACACTCATCCAACAATTCTACTTAAACCCTTGAGAATTTCTTACTCTCCCATTCCTTATTTTTCTGCCATTGTCAACCTTTTCTTTCTCCTATCACACATAATTCATTTTCTTATCGTTGAAGGTGGTACAGACGTTGATATAGTACTTGATCATCTCTTTCTTCCAATCCTACATGCCTTCTCTACAATCAAGTAAAAGAATTTTCTACTTTTTTTTTTGCCTTTAATCAACTTACTTGGACAAATTGATTGTGTGCATCACCAAAAGGACGATGTCCAAAACACATAAAGACCTTTGTATATTTGGTTTTTTTCTGTGCTTGATCAAAATGGATAAAGACAACCTTCTACTTTATAGGGGTGTATTGTGAATTGATTCTATTATAAGAACATTTGTCTTGTTGCATCTTTTTTCTAACGCAATTATATTGATGTGGATTACCATTTTTCATGCCTTTTTTTTGGCTTTCTCATGCCTTTTTCTGTGTGTCTTTTTCACGTCTTTTCAATACATTGTTACAAAGAAATTAAAAAATTAAATACAAAAATTCTATTTAAAAATAGTGTTATGAAACACATTACTTGATTAGTGTGATAGGTATTCTTGTGAAATTGATTTTCTTGATTGGTGATAACTATTTGTTGAGAAATGAAGGGGTAGATACCAGAGAGATCTTTACCAATGGATCATGAGCACAACCACATAAATGAACTTGATACCACATCCAATCCAAAACCTTAAGGCATTAGGTTTATGGGTCTTTGTCACTTATATGTTACTTAATATACCCATTTCTATTCAATGTGTAACTTCTTAAGCACACTTGTACACCAACGATCACTATTCTTACTATATTCTATTAGTAATTAAACGAGATTCACAACAAGGGAATTATAAAGGAAAGGGTAAAGAGGTGCAACAACTCTTTTAACTTTGAATGTTTGCTAAAAATTCATGGTGTCCTTTCAAACCTTATAAATTCATAAAGTCCTTTCAAATCTTGTAAATTCTTAAGATATAAATCCAATAAAACCCAAAGTACAAAATTTTGATTATAAAAGCCTTTTAAAAAAAATTTATAAGTCATTACATTCCTATATAGTCTTTTAAAATTCACAAGACTTTTTATGTCAAAATAGACTTTTAAAATCCAATACACCCCTCCTAAGATATTAATTTGGTAAAAAATAAAAGAATAAATACACTTTTATTTATTTTAAAAAAATAGTTTAGAGAAACACTTTCGTTCTTTAGTAATCCTTTGAGTGGACCTTTATATTGACAGCCCTATCATGCCATTAGCAGCTTGCTAGGTAGTATCGGGGGTACCTCTTTGTTCTACCACTTCTATACACACAAAAAAAAGGGTTATGTAAAATTAATTCACATCAAAACGCAACTCAAAATTTTGTTTCCATTACGTGTATATTAATTGGGTATTAGTTCTTAAATCAAGTAATTGCTTTTGTACATGGTTAGTAAAATATATTTATACACATAAAACAACCTTTGACTAGAAAGTTCCAAGTCAATCATTGTGTTAGAAAATAAAATTAGAAGTTTGTTGAGAATACGAAGGGAATAAAATCAGGGAGATCTTCACCAATAGGCCATGAGTACAACCACATATGTGAACTTGACATCATATCTAACCTGAAACCTTAAGGTATTAAGTCTATGGGTTTTTGTCACTTATATGTTACTCAATATGCCCATATCTATCCAATGTGGGACTTCTTCCACACACTTGCACACTAACAATCTCCCTCACAAGTGTAAGTCTCTTCCACATTGTATACTTCCCTTAAAGCAAAACCCATTTTTCTCATCCACGAGTACTCAATGGTGGCCTCTAGGGCTTAGCCATTGTGACTAATATGCTCTAGATATTTGCATCGCCGTACTTGAACTGTTATTAACTCACATCAATGGGACATGCCGCCTGACCTCCACATTGCCAGGAAGACTTTCAATACAAGAGATCTCCATGTATAAAGAGAATTATCCATTGTAAGGGACTTCTTCCGCACACTTGCTTTGATACTAGTTGTTAGCAATAGCAACTGGATTCTAAAGAGAATAGAGATAAAACACACACATGAATAACACAATTTGACGAGGTTCGACAAGTGTGCCTATATCCTCGAGAGCAAAGCGGTTGTTTCTATTATTGATTAGAAAATAGGGTTACATCAAATATATAAAGAAAAACAGTACAGATTTACAATAACACCCCTATACTATACCGCAGGACGTTACCTTCCCCCCCCTCCCCCAATCCCCAACCCAATTATTACGTAACCTAATAGGCAAGCATCCCAAGTCTAAAGGCTAGATACTATCACTCCACTCCAGCATTTGCCTGCCCATAGAATATATGAGCCATACACAACAAAGTTATTGACACACACTCTTTATTTAGTATATGTTTCAGTTGTTTTTAAATAAAAAAGATGTAAGGATCGATTAGAAGTCTCATTGGATTTAGACTAAGGCTGAGGGAGAAGGAGAGAATTAAAGTGAAGGAGGTAGTTTTCATTTATTATGCTTTTTGAGTTTAGCTTAAATGTCACTCTAATGGTGCTCAAATGGTGCGTCGAGTTAGAGTATTGTGATTGACTCTAACATTTTCATTCTAAGAAACAATTTTCTTGTTGTGAATGTTAATCCCTATTTTATCCCACCATAATGAAGGAAATTACAAACTCTTGTTCCAGTAAATTATGTTGCAAACAAGATTATTTTAGAGTGAATTTATATTTAACATAAATAAGAAAGTGTTAGCTGTTTATTTAATTTTAAAAATTTTAAGATATTAATTTGTTAAAAAATTATATTTTTTTAACTATTTATTATAAAAGATTAATTTAATGGAACACTTCCATTCTTTAGTCATGTAATATAAAATAATTTTTTGGGTGGACCTTTACTGACTGCCCCAGCATATCATTGACTTTCTGCCTTGTAGTATTGGTGGCGCTCCCCGTTCTACCCCTTTTATTCACCAAAAAAAAGTCATGAAAAATTAATTCACATCAAAATGACAACTCATAAATTTGTTTCCATTAAGTGTGTATCTGTTAGGTATTGGTTCTTCCATTAATTGCTTTTGAACATGGTTAGTTATATATATTCATACGCATAAAACAATCACTGACTAGAAAAACCCAATTGTGTAGGAAAATAACATTAAAAGTTATCGACCTACACTTTTTATTTAGTACTCCCTCCGGACCAACAGAAGTGTTATCTTAGGGTTTTTTATACAGATTAAGAAAAGCTAATAAATAGATGAAAGAAAACAATAATTTTACACAATTAACCTTATTTTCTTTGTTGAAAATGATGCAGTACAACAGCAATATTCCACTTATATTATGAGGGGTATAGATGGAAAAAAATAATTAATACTACATTGGAAAGCTAAAATGACATTTATTTTTGGACTTATTTTTTCTTCTAATATGACACTTATTTTGGAACGGAGGGAGTATATGTTTTAGTTGTTTGTTGATAAAAGAAATGTAAGTATGTTTACAATTGATACTTTTAAAATACATCTTTAATATTTATCCTTCTTCAAAAATTTACATATTTCAAATTGAAATTTTTTTAATAATACTCATTAACATTATCCACTAAAATATATGTAATATTTGAATTGTTATCTCCTGAAGGCACGTAAGTAAATTTATATGACAAAAGTATACATGTCAAAAATGGATAACTCACTAAATTTACACAACTCTTGTTTTTCATGTATAAGGTAAATAATGCTCTTTTTCAACATAGAATTGACTATATAAATACTTTTTCAAATTTATTTAATCAATAGTCCATCAATTCCTTTTTCTATCTACTTATTTCCTATGTTTCTATTAAATTAAATGTCAACTTTTCATAGAGAAGATTATGTAAACTAGCAAGCATTTCGTATATTGTATGGGCTTATAAATATATGTGAACTATAAGAAATACAAATTTAAAAAATATTTATAGATTATTTTATGTTAATGAAAACAGAAATTAAAATATAAACATTAAAGCTTATAATTTTTTAAAAATATTTTAATTAATGGAATATTATATTATTTTACGGAAGACTTGTAAATATTTCATCATACTTAATGTTAATTAAAAAACTTTTAAGTGTAGCTCTCGAGTCTCAAGTATATAAGAGGAAGGAGTGATGTCCGAGTTCTTCACACCAAACCAACAAAATAGCAATATTAATTGGTTTTGAGCAAGCTAGCTAGCCTTTGTTCATCTCCTACTTGCCATATATTATAATGGTGTAGTCCAGAGTGTTCCGTTACTAAGCGAGTGATGACTCATTCCAAACCCTTGATATTCCTTAACCTGAATATGTGAGGGAAGTCCAAGTGTGTCTGGCCTTTGCTAGAGACTATGATGGGATCAATTCAACCAAGGGAAAGTTCATACCTTACTGGGACACAGCAAAAGTGACTCCCGAGGTGATCACGAACTTCAAAAAGGGATATGGGGCAGTTAATGCACTGGTTAGCATTGGAAACAACAACAGCCAATTCCCCTTTAAGATTGGTCCGGGCATGGGCAGAGACGCATGGATTGCCGACGCCACTGTTTCACTCACAGGCATCGTCAGAGACTACCATCTGGATGGAATTGATGTTAACTACGAGGATTTTGGGAGCGGCCAGCAGGGTAACTTTGGTCATTGCACTGGGGAATTTATAAAGAGATGAAAGCGAGACAGAGTCATCACTGTGGCTTGCATAGCTCCAATTGCTGCTACCAATCACAACTACTACTTCCCCTTGTACCAAGATTACAGCAGGTTCTTTGATACTGTTGTTTTTCAGTGCTTCAATGGATTTATGCCTGTTCATCACCATTAAGTTGATAACTTCAAGAACAATATTCTAGCCATAACCAATAACTATAACCAAATCAAGGATTTTTTGGTTGGCTACAGCGCCATACACGAGGATTGGGCTAATGTTTCACCACCCCTCTTCTTTCTTGCGATCAGTGATCTTCTGCGTATCCCTCTGATCAAGGACATATCCATTAAGGTTATTAGTGACACCATCGCCTCCTTTCCCCCAGCCTGGGTCCTTAAACTGCTGTATTTGGCCGCCATCCGTGCTGATGAACCATAGCAAGACTTCAAGCTGAAGAAAGTTATTAAAGGAAGTTCTAAGGGTCATAATAATTAGGTTAGCTAGCAAGCCAGCTATATGTGGTACTTGAATAAGCCCTATGCTAGTGTTATATTTATGGGCTTGGTATATATATGTGTGTTCCGTCTGCCTATATATGAGGCGCTAGCCATGCCAGGCAGACTACTGTATTATATATTATGTTATGCATTTGAAAAAATAATGCATGTGGTTTGTGGTGTGTTAGTTCTATTGGTGTGTCTCATGAATAAAATATATGTCAGTTCTGTTTGTCTGCATGTTTTCTTATATTTCCAACCAAAAATTTAGGTTTGTAGAAAGTGAAGTGGATTACTTTAATTCTGATAATATATTTATAAATTGTTCCCACGTGATGTAATGAGTTTAATGGTTTGCATAACTCTACATGTTTTGTTAGGAATTCTATGACTGAATCCTGTATTAAGTTCTTCTCCGCCGGATCTTTCTGTAACATTACTTTAATTTAGTCCCAAAGCAAAAATCCTTCATCGATTCAAAAATTTTGTCAAAATCATGTAACAACTTTTTACATATTTAGTTTTTTTTTTCTTATAAGCAAATAGATTTATTGATGAAGATACAGAAGGATGACGCACAAGGAGTGCTCATCTATACATCACGAAGAAAATGAATATATACATTTTGCATTACTGCATATATACAGGTCTATAGCAAAGTTAGGAACCCATGATATATTACTATACTAAACATAAGAAACATGATGGTGGGGGAATACAACAAAGGAAAAGAATACTTTGACACCCCCATTCTACGAACACCCATCAGACACCCTATTTAAATTTTTTTTTTTGCTGAGTCATTTAGTGACTCTTACATGGAAGGTTAAAGAAAAATTAAAGAAAAATGAAAAACATCAAAGTTTAAAAATAGAAGACAGGGGATGGGGAACAGGTGGCGGGACGGTGAGAAGAAGACGGGAGGGAAACTAAAAAATTGGGAGGAGATAGAAGGAAGAAGACAGGAGGGAAACAGGAAAATTGGAAGGAGATAGAAGGTACTGGAAGGGAGAGTGAGCCTGAAGAAAGTTGGAACAGGAAGCAAAAAGAGATGCTGGCAGGGAAGGAGAAGAAACTATCATTGAAGAAGAAAGAGGATTGGAAACAGTAGAGTTGCTTCAGAAGAAAGGGCAATAACAAAGAGGAGCACCAAAAGGAAGACTTGCTTCAGTTGCAACCAGCAGAAACCACTAACGATTATGTACGTGTAGTTCATTTACTTAGGAGTAGCTGTTTATTATTCATTACAATTCCTAAGAACTTGTCCTGTTTCTGTTGTTCAATGTGGGGCGTGGAAAAATATTGTGTTCATATGAATTGCTTGTTTGATGGAAAGTGTTGCAGGATAATACAAACTGGGTTAATTATGTTATTGGGAGTGGTTAATTCTGTTAGTAAAGGGTTAATATATTGTATCTAATATCAGATGCATATAAAGACTTCTGTTTAGCAATATGTAACAGATACTTCAATGAATAATTTTTTTTCTCCAAATGCTGTCAAATGAGTCATTAGCGTATGTGTGTTACTTAATTCATGTCCAACATAAATAGTATATTTAATGACTTGAATTGGTTAATAAAGATGTTTGTTGTTTGTGAGTGTAAAGATATTCATTAAAGACATGTTATATATGATTGTTATGCTTATTTGAAGATATTAAATAATTGTAATTAAAGTATGAATTATGAAGGTTGTGATTGCAGCACCAAATGACAACAAACGAAATAATGGGGTATGATTCATCAAAACATAGAAAGGTGAATATCATTTAACATTTTATTGTACATGTTAGATTTTGACTATTTTGTAAATGATTGTTGTATTTGTTGATGAGCAATTTTCAGGTGCGTTTGAGGCATGAATGTAAGACAAGGTGGCTTGCCAAAGTCAATAAGAATTTGACAAATGTGCAAGAATCTCGAATTGAGGCGACACCATTTAAATGGTTAATATGCTTGGGAGAAAGAATGAAAATATCAGGAACATTGCTTACTGAATTAGCTAGTAGGTGGGTTGAAAGGGGTGGGGGTTTTAGAATAAAAAGTAAGATAATAGCTTTTACACCTTTAGATGTATGTTTAGCCTTAGGACTTCGCACAGTAGGTGAAGATGTGAAGTTCGAAGAAGACCTTGATTGTCACACTAGAAGATTGTTTGAGGGCAAAGAAGTTACTATCAAAATGGTATTTAAACATCTTGTACAGCTTGACAGTGATGATGATGTTGAGGATTTTTGTAGACTCTATATACTTCTTGGGTTGGCAGAGTTCTATTTCCCCAAGACAACACCCACTGTGCATGGTTGGTTGTTTAAGCTGTTAGATGACTTACATTCTCTTGGGAAATATAATTGGGGTGTTGCTGTATATGAATATTTGGTTGATAGCTTATGTCGAACATTTTTTTCCTTGTCTAAGGAAAAGAATTCTTTCCAGTTGCATGTTATAGGATGTGAAGTTGTGTTGCAGGTATGTCATTTATTATCGGTTATATTTTGTCAATGAATGTTCCATAATTTGTAAAGGTTGTAAATATTCTATTTCAGGAAAGTTTGATACTATAATTTTTCTTCATATGAATGTAAATTTGGGCTTTGGAGCATGTGTTGGTATGCCCCAGAAGAACATTGAAATTCTTAAGTTCCTTTCCACGATTTAAAAAGTGGCAAGATATTTCTATAGGGGACAACAAAATATCAAATTCATTTCATGAAAACGCGGTAAGTGTAAGGAAATAAATATATCATTACTACTCTAATGATGCACCTGTCCCTTTGTTAACATATATTTTGAAAATGAATTTTTATATATTATCATATTGTGATATCTTTGACAGATTATTGAGGAGTTAAGTGTCACAAATGAAGAGCTTGTGCATGATTTAGTGAGGGAGGCATTAGAAGAGGCGCCAAATGGATTTCAACATTGGAAAAATGTTGTACCTGATAAGTATCGCTTAATTAGTGAGAATCAAATACTACTTCTGAAGAATGAAGAAGTTGAATGAAGGATAGCACATGTTGAGGAAGAAGTCAAAGCAATAAAGGAATTATTATGTCATTCAGCAATGTCAATGTCATTGGCTACACCTTCTGCCTCAAATTGTGAACATTGTGTATGGTCTGTAAATATTACTGAAATAAACATTTGCAAGTGGATAATGAAATAGATGAACATTTGGACCTTCACAGTGATCTTCAACATGTAGTCAATTTTGAAGCATCTAGCATATACACCCGACTTAAAAATCATCCGAGAAAGCGTGTTGGAAGTGTAATAACACGAACACCATGAATGAAATATTGTAGGAAAAAGAAGAAGAGCCAAGTGGTTTCACAATAGATTTTGATTGTTGAATGAAGTTCTTCCTTTTGTAGTTTGGGTTTAGGTTTATATAACCTTGTGTATATTTACAACTTGGAAAGAATTTCATTCTCCAAACACTTTTATGATATAAAGATGTTTTGCTAGTCATTCTTTTTTGTTTGTTGACTTCTGTACTAATGTCTAGCAGTTATATGTACAATGTTTCTCACATGTTGGCTGTAGGAGACAGTCACCTCTATTAGGTCACATGTTAAGACAGACCTTGTCATCACTAGAACCAACTTTTATAGGCCGCAGACAATGAACCCCCTGTACTACTGTGACATTACACGAATAGTATGAAAAAATCAACAAAATAACCACCTATGATTCATAGTTAACCATTTTTCAATTTTTAATTAACCACAGTGTACTGTTTTTTTATCTAATCTGTATTTTATTAGAAACCTCAGTCTTAATTGAACTGACAAAGTGTTAACTCATTGTCTTCTACATTAGACTCATCTGCGTGACGTTAAGGAATCAACGTTTACATGTTATATCAACCTGATATGTTTTAACCAAGTAAAACAAATTATTAACACTATTTATATAAGTTGTTAACCAACTAACATTTCTCGTGTGTTTGCTGCAGAAGACAGTCACCTCTATTAGGTCACATGTTAAGATAGACATTGTCATCACTAGAACCAACTTTTACAGGCCTTAGACAATGACTCACCCCCCCCCCCCCCCCCCCGGGACTGGTGTGACATTACATGAACAGTATCAATAAAATAACAAAATAACCACCTGTGATGCACAATTAACCATTTTTCAATTTTTAATTAACCATAGTGTACTGTTTTTTTATCAAATCTGTATTTTATTAAAAACCTTAGTCTTAATTGAATTGACAAAGTGTTAACTCATTGTTTTCTACCTTAGACCCATCTTTGTAACGTTAAGGAATCAACGTTTGCATATAATATCAACCTGATATGCTTTTAACCAAATAAGACAAATTATTAACACTATTTATATGCGTTGTTAACCAACTAACATTTCTTGCGTGTTTGCTGCAGGAGAGTCACCTCTATTAATGTTAAGACAGACATTGTTATCACTAGAACCAACTTTTACAGGCCTCAGACAATGAACCCCCCCGTACTGGTGTGACATTACACGAACAATATGAAAAAATTAACAAAATAACCACCTGTGATTCATAGTTAACCATTTTTCAATTCTTAATTAATCACAGTGCACTGTTTTTTATCAAATCTGTATTTTATTAGAAACCTCAGTCTTAATTGAACTGAGAGAGTGTTAACTCATTATCTTTTACATTGGACTCATCTGTATAATGTTAAGGAATCAACGTTTGCATGTAATATCAACCTGATATGTTTTTAATATGCATCGTTAACCAACTAAAATTTCTTGCGTGTTTGCTGAAGGAGACAGTCACCTCTATTAGGTCACATGTTAAGACAGACATTGTTATCACCAAAACCAACTTTTACAGGCCTCAAACAATGAATCCCCCATACTGGTGTGACATTACACGAACAATATGAAAAAATTAACAAAATAACCACCTATGATTCATAGTTAACCATTTTTCAATTCTTAATTAATCACAGTGTACTATTTTTTATCAAATCTGTATTTTATTAGAAACCTCAGTCTCAATTGAACTGAAAGAGTGTTAACTCATTATCTTCTACATTGGACTCATCTGTATGACGTTAAGGAATCAACGTTTGCATGTAATATCAACCTGATATGTTTTTAATCAAGTAAGAAAAATTATTAACACTATTAATATGCGTCGTTTACCAACTAAAATTTCTTGCGTGTTTGCTGAAGGAGACAGTCACCTCTATTAGGTCACATCGTAAGACAGACGTTGTCATCACTAGTAACAACAAAATAACCACCTATGATTCACAGTTAACCATTTTTCATATCTTAATTAACCACAGTGTACTATTTCTGATCAAATCTATATTTTATTGGAAACCTCAATCTTAATTGAACTAATAGGGTGTTAACTGATTATTTTGTACATTAGACTCTTCTTTATGACGTTAAGGAATCAAAGCTTCGATGTGATATCAAGCTGAAATGTTTTTAACCAAGTAAAACTAACTATTAACACTTTTTATATGCGTCGTTAACCAACTAAAATTTCTCGTGTATTTGTTGATGGAGCCAGTCACCTCTTGGAGTACCATTAGTTGATTTTTAAACTGTGTAAATTTAAGAAGCAACAATCATTAACAATGACTTACTTGTCCTTGAAATTCAAAACTTAGTTTCAGACCTTAGTGGTGAATTGGTCATACTATTATGGTTAACTTAGTGTAAACATTGGTTAATTTTCTTGTTCTGATAAATCTGACTTAATTACTAACAGCAATACAAATTGTGAACAATAAAGGCTTAAACATGCTACTTGTTTTATGTCAAAATTAATCCTCTCATGTAAGACTGCGATTCATCAATAAGTGGTTATCAAAGTGTTTAATCATATACATGGTTAACTCTACGTAAATAAATGATTAACCTTATGCTCTGTATGGTTAAATAATGCTACTTCCAATATAATATGAGACATTGTCTTGGTAAGAGTTGCATCCCTTCGAATAAAATTTTCACAATTGATTAGACTTGGTTAATCTTATATAGATAAAGTGTTAATTATGTGTTTCACTTGGTTAAACACAATTAAATTTCTTATTATATATAAACTTCACTTCTTTAATGTAATAAATTACTAACAAAAAGAATTTGATTAGACTTTGTTGAATGCAAATTAAGGTCCGTAACAAAATATAAATTTTATCAGAAACACATATTATGGTTAAGTAAAGGTTGAGTCGTGGTTAAGTCTCAAGCATGCGTTGTTAGCTGTCTTTTTCTGATACTAGTCCTTTGATCAATGGTAGACCACTATAAGGAGTTGCTTGTCTTAAAACTGTAAAAGTTTGTGCTAGTGTCCAAAGTCTATGTCTAAACATGTGAGAAAATAGTTGAAATTGTTTCTTTACATAAACACTCTTACAACATTGGTTGGTTAATCCCACATAGATGAAGTGTTAATAATGTGTTTCACTTGGGTTAAGCACAATTAAATTTCATATTACCTCTAAACTTCACTTCCTTAATTTAAAAAATTACTAACAGAAAACATTTTAATTAGGGTATTTTACAATTTATTATACTTATTGTTAAATTCAATATAAGCTCCTAATAAAATCCAAAATTAATAAAAAATAGAATATGATGATTAAGTAAGGGTTAATCACAAGTGGTTAACTGTATTTTTCAAATACTATTCCTCTAATGTCACACATGCTCCAAAGCCCAAATCTATATTCATATCAAAAAATGTTATAAGATCAAAATCAAAGAAGTAGAATATTTACAAACTTTACAAATTATGCATCATGCAATGACAAAACATAACCGATAATAAACAATATACTTGCAATAGAACCGCACATAATATGCAACTGGAAAGAATTCTTTTCCTTACACAAAGAAATAGATGCTCGACATAAGCTATCAACCAAATATTCATATATAGCAACACCTCAATTATATTTCCCAAGAAAATGTATTGGGGAAATAGAACTCCGACAATCCAAGAAGTATATAAAGTCTACAAAAATCCTCAACATCATCGTCACTATGAACTATACAAGTTGTTCAAATATCATTTTCATAGTAACTTCTTTGCCCTCAAATAGTCTTCTGGTATGACACTCAAGATTTGTTTCGAACTTAACATTTTCACCTACTATGTGAAGTCCCAAGGCTAAACACACATCTAAAGGAGTAAAAGCTATTATCTTACTTTTTATTCTAAAACCCTTGCTCTTTTCAACCCACCTAGTAGCTAATTCACTAAGCAATGTCCCAAATATTTTCATTTTTTCTACCAAGCACATTAACCTTTTAAATGGTGTTGCCTCAATTCAAGACTTTTGCACATTTGTCAAAATCTTATTAACTTAGTGAGCCAACTTGTCTTACATTCGTGCCTCGAAAACACCTGAAAAATGCTCATCAACTAATACAACAATCATTTAGAAAATAGTCACAATCAAACATATACAATAAATAAATTATATGATATTCACCTTTTTAGCCTTTGAGGAATCATAACTCATCATTTCATTTGTTGTCATTTGGTGCTACAATCACAACCTTTATAATTCATGCTTTCATTAGAAATATTTAATATCTTCGAATAAGAATAAGAATCATACTTAACATATATTTAATTAATATCTTCAAATAAAATCTTCCGCAAACAACAAATATCATTACTAACCAATACAACTCATTAATTATACTGTTTATGTTGGAGATAACAGACAAAACTCACAACACACACACACACACTAATGAGACAATGGACAAAAATAGGAGTAAAAAAATTTTGATTGTAGTCTTGTTGCATACAACTAAATGCATATATTTATACTAGTCTAATATCAGATACAATCTATTAATCCTTCACTAAACAAAATTAACCACTCTCACTAACAAAATTAACCCAATTTGAATTACACTGCAACACTCTATTTTGCAACATAAAACAATTCATCAAATAAGCAATTCATATGAAGAGAATATTTTTCGACACCTCTAACTCGCAAAATAATCAAATACCACACCATAAAAAACTTAATTTTCATCTCATTTACAACCCAATGAAATACAGAACTTCTTAAACATAACAACTCGACAAAACCCCACATTGAACAAGGGAAACAGAACAAATTCATACCCATGGTAATACAATTAACAAGCATTCCTCAGCCAATGAATTCCAAATGCAGAGTCATCACACATGTATTTATACAAGTCTGATATCCAATACAATCTATTAACCTTTCATTAAACAAAATTAACCCCTCCCATTAATAAAATTAACCCAATTTGAATTACTCTGCAACACTTTGATTTGCAACACAAAACAATCCATTAAATAGGCAATTCATACTTTTAACATATTTCAACACCCCATATGTAGTCTCTACCCTAACCCGCATAACAATCAAATACCACACCATAAAAACTCAATTTTCATCTCATTCACAACCTAATGAAATACAGAGCTACTCAAACATAACAACACGACAAAAACCCACATTGAACAAGAGAAACAAAACAAGTTCATACCCAAGGCAATAAAAATTAAACAAGCAATTCTCAGTCAATGAATTCCAAATGCAGAGTCGTCACCCTTTTCCTCTGGTTGCAAGTGAAGATATCCTCTTTGATGCCCCCTCTTCATTCTCACTGTTTCCTCTGAAGCAAGCCTCCTCTTTGCAATCATCCTTTTTCTTCTTTTCGGTCCCTTCTTTCTCCTTCCCTCCTACTTTGTGTTTTTCCTTCCCTCCCCTCTTTGTTCCCACCCTTTCCTCTCAAGCAAGCCTCCACATTGCAATCACCCTCTTTCTCCTTCCAAGTTCCTTCTTCGTTCTTTCTTCTCTATGATTACCTTCTTTCTTATTCTTTCTCAACAGCTGCCTTCAGAACCCTCTCGCTACCTTTCTTTTTCTTTTCAAATTTAGGTTTTTTTTTCATTTCTCTTTATTTTTTATATCAAAATCCACGTGTAAGAGTCACTTATTGACTCACCAAATAAAATTTATTTTAAATGGATGTCTAAAGGGTTTATTTTCAATTAAATCATTTAAAGTAAGGTCATTTTTAATGGCTTCTTCCAACATTTTCGACGGTCTTCCATTACTATTTGAGGCCGAATATCTTTTATATGATTCCATCCTTTTTTACCATTTGAGGAGCCTCCTATTCCTCTTCATCTTACATGACCAAACAGCTTGAGGTGAGTTTTTGTCATCATTAAAACTTGAAGAAGATCATTACAAAAAGATAACTTATTCAATACTGGCAATCAGTACCTGAAAAGAACCACTGCATACCTGAATACCAAGAAAAAATTGAAGAAGCAAATGTCATTAGCTGGATTGCTCACTATGAAAGGCAACGATTAACCAAACTCTGGAATTACAGCATCTTCTGACACAAAATCCAGTACCTTCATTTTTCAATCAAGGTAAAGTATTTTCTTGATAATTCCAAAGACAAATCTTTTTCATATTTCTTCTGAAGATGCTTCCTTATCTTGTTCTACGTTGAAAATTTAGGTTTAAGACCCTTGTCCATCATCTCAAAAAGAACTTTACAAGCAAGCAACACATTTCCATTCTTCAAATGAAGGGTAGCAAGCAAGCTATAGTTTGCATTGCTGGAATAGCTTGTGCTACCAACAGAATGAATCAAACACTCATGTGCTTCCTCATACTCTTCTGTTTCAAAATAAGACTTTATTATCATAACTTGAGTTAAAATACTAGGTTCAATACCCTTCAAAGTCATTTTATCAAGATGCTTCAAAACTAAATCAAACTGATGTTGTTTACACAAAAAGTTAACAAGAATATCAAAGCTATGCACATCAGTTAAACCATAGTTTTTCTCCATTACTTCAAGCACTTGCCAAGCTCCATTGAATTTACCATTCTTGCATAGACAACTGAGTAACATATTACAAGTACTTGCATTCACATCACAACCACTTCTCTTTATCTCCTTAACCAAATCTGCTACTCTTTCACAATCACATGTCTTGCAGATTATCCTTATGAAGTCATTATAATGTTCTTATCACAAAGTCAACTATCTCAACACATTTCATACAAGAAGTCTTGTCCATAATTGAACTCCACAACTTTGATACACCCCACCAACCTCATTGAACACAACCATAACTTTCCTCACACATTCCATACTAGAAACCTTGTCCAAACCTAAATCCAACAACAACCCAAATGCCTTCATTCCCAAAAACACCCTTTTAAGGCTAAATTCACTCAAAATGGGAACCATAGCCTCATAATTTCCCAACCCATAATTACTAACAAACAAGCTACCTATATCAGGATCACAACAAAGACCAGGATCTGAACCTTTAAGCTAATCAAAGAACTTATTGTTCTACTGCTACACAATATTGAACACTAGGAGCATGTTAATGGAAAGACAAGCAACATCATCGTGTGTATATATGAAATCAAAATGTTGTTAGGAAGAAGCAATGTAGATTACTCACACCCAAACGTTCCTACATTATAACGAGGGTGATTAACACCCAAAAAGGGAAAAAATTACCTGAACCGGCACTCCTCCTCTGTGAAAATCAACCGCCCAATCCGCGTTAAGGGGAACTTGCAATACTCCTCTACGAAAATCAACAATAGGGAGATAGAATACTCCAAAATGTCGTTGCCGCTGTTGTCTACCTGTTGTTCCACCATTTGCCAAGAAGAAGAAGACGGGTTGAGCAAGGGTTCCTTTTTTGGGGGGTTCCTGAGACGAGAAGAAAAAGCAATGCAGATTACTCCCACCCAAACGTTCTTACATTACAACAGGGGTGATTAACACCAAAAAGGAGAAAAAATTACCTAAATCTACACTCCTCCTCTGTGAAAATCAACTGCCTAATCCACATTAAGGGGAACCCGCAATACTCCTCTGTGAAAATCAATAATAGGGAGACAGAACACCTCAAAATGTCATTGTTGTCGTTGTCCAACTGTTGTTCCACCGTTGGCCGTGAAGAAGAAGATGGGATGAGCAAGGGTTCCTTTCTTGAGGGGTTCCTAAGACAGGGGAAACGTTTCCCTCCCAAGGTTTTTTTTTTTTTTAAATCATACTAAGGTGAGTCAAAATTGATTTAATTTTTAATTAATTAAAAAATAAAAAAATTGACACATTGGCAGGTGTATATTGGTGGTCAGTTATTGTTGGGGTGTTCATATATAGGTACTCTACAACAAAACAAGGAGTGGGAAAAGTCTAGTACAAAATATGCTCCCTAGCTGGTCCCTTGTACACTCTACACCTAAGGCTGACAGTGAGGAGAGTTGGATGCAACATCTTCATCTTGCTTTTTGACCCTATTCGTAGGCCTCCTTGAGCGTTGTTCATCACGAAACAAGATTTTCGGTACATATGATTTAAACTTAGTGTAGGCCAGGTTGACGCTAAAATGAGATCAATTATTATGCTGTTGAGGTTAGCATAAATGTCACGTGTATTGTCGGCTTAGCTGACACTAAGTTTAAAAAATATCGTTAAGCTTACTAAAACTAACCTTTCTCTACCATAAAACAAGTTAGTGCTAAAATGATTGCATTGAGTTAGAGTATTGTGATTGACTCTGACGTTTTCATTCTAATAAACAATTTGCTTGTAGTGGATGACAATCCTTTGTTTATCCCAACCAAATGAAAGAAATTAAAAATCTTGCGTTGGTAAATTATGTTGTAAGCAAAGATTATTTTAGAGGAAATTTATATTTGAAATAAACAGGAAAGTGTTAGTCATTTATTTAAAGGATAATACATCTGTAGGTTTCTAAACTTTTTGACTTTTTTTAAATAGGTTCCTAAATTATAAAAATTTGTAATTGAGTCTCTAATATTTTTCAATTTTTGTAATTAGGTCCCTAAGGTTAATGATTTGTTTACAAACTGTTAAATTACGCTAGAGACCTAATTACAAAAATTGGAAAAGATTAAGGACCTAGTTAAAAAAAATAAAAAATTATTTAATATGAAATTTGTGTGTTAAAAACATTTTTTTTTTGCAATGTAGGGAATATTATTTTCTAAAGTAATTACATATAGAAATTTTTTTAAAAAAAAAGTTATAAATCCTTCTAAATATTAGAGTTGTCAAAATTAGCCTAGCCCGATGGCTTGTCAGGCCAGGCTGGGTTGAGCTCTTTATTCTGAGGCCCGAAAAGAACAAGGCCAATTCGGCTTGGCTTGATGGGCCAAATGGTCGAACCAAACTATAAAAATGTTAGCCTAAAAGTTATCTAGCCTATTTGACCTGGTATTTATTTTATTTTTTCCTTATAAAAAATATAAATTTATGCAAAAAAAATAGAATGGGTTAATTTGACCCGGCTTATCAAGCCAAATAAGCCAAAAAATCTGTGGCCTATATGAAAATCAGCCTACCATGGCCTGTTTTTCAAACTTTGGTCTGTCGCATCGGTCTGGATAGAGCGACCCATTTTGACAACTCTACTAAAAATACAGCTCTATTCTTGAATGTTAGTTAATCTTTCCTATATAATTTGCTATATATATATGTTATTGTATAGGGTGTGTTAAGACAAAGGACAAATATATAACCCTCAAATATTTTGATAATAACAAACAGTTAAATTATATATGTCCTTACATAATCGTCCAATCATTCGTTCGCAAGCAATCGTCTAATGTTTTTAAAATGAATATCGTCTTATCTTTTGATTAGATAAATTTCGTAACTAACAAATCTTACAGATGATGACAACGTTCTAAAATAATCTACATATCAATCAGAGTGTAAGCTACCTCGAAATGTATAAAGCCTACATACCTACTCTCGAAGAAAGTCAGCGAAAAAGAAGGAATATGTGTGCGAATGTCAGAATGGGAAAGCGTACATGACAACTGCCACAAGATTGAGTACAAGAATAGAAAGGATAAGCAGACTGCTTTATCTTATCATATGACAAGTTGGTAAAAAGCATTAAATGTTGTATTTAATGCTCCAACAACTCTCTTCATCAAACGAAGGCCGACTTTTGCAAAATACTCAATAGATACTTTTGGAGAAGCCTATAAATAGAAAAAGAGACCTCCTTCAACTAGTTGTTGTTATCATAGTTGCTGTTGATAACAAAAGAATTGCGAAAATTTGCTATAATACAATTCAACCCCCCTTCTTGTATTATCTTTGTGCTCTACGGGGTGACTCAGTGGTTCTTTTAAATTCTATGACAAAGAGGAATCCTAAAAGCATATTTATAGGGTGTGCAAATTATAGGACATGTCTCTCATCACTAAGTTTTATTTAGGTATAATACATTTGTAGGTCCTTGAACTTTTTGGGTTTTCTTAAGTAGGTTCCTGTACTATAAAATTTGTAATCGAGTCTTTAATCTTTTCCAATTTTTGTAATTAGATCCTTGGGGTGAAGAGGGAATAAAGAATATTCTGTCAAAGTTAATAATTTGTAAATCCCAAGGACCTGAATACAAAAATTGGAAAAGATTAAGGACTCAATTACAATTTTTTATAGTTTAGGTACTTATTTAAAAAAATCCAAAAAGTTCAGTGACCTATTTAAAAAAATCCAAAAAGTTCAAGGACCCGTTATTTAATTTAAAAGTGTTTAAGATACTAATTTGTATAGGAAAATAAAATTAAAAGTTATCGACATACGCTCTTTATTTAGTATATGTTTTAGTTGTTTTTTGATAATAGAATGTAAAGTGTCTATAATAGATACTTTTAAAATACATCTTTAATATTTATTCTTCTTCATAAATTGACATATATAGTTATTTATATTCTTTCAAATTTCAAATTGAAATTTTTAAGAAGACTCAAACATTATCCATTAAAAAATATGTAATATTTGAATTGTTATCTCGTTAAGGCGTTTAAGTAAATTTATATTACAAAAGTATACACTACTCTTATTTTTCATGTATAAATAAGGTAAATAATGCTCTTTTTTCAACATTGAATAGATTTTATATATAATTTTTCAAATTTATTTAATAAATCATCCATCAATTCCTTTTTCTATATCTACTTATTTCCTATGTTTCTATTAAATTAAATGTCAACTTTTCATAGAGAATATTATGTAAACTAGCAAGCAGTTCGTAGATTGTATGGGCTTATAAGTATATGTGAACAATAAAAAAATACAAATATAAAAATATTTATAGATTATTTTATGTTAATAAAAACAGAAATTAAAATATAAACATTAAAGCTTATAATTTTTTTAAAATATTTTAATTAATGGAATATTATTTTAAGGAAGACTTGTAAATATTTCATCATACTTAATGATAATTAAAAAACTTTTAAGTGTTAGGAAGGTTGGAGCTCTCGAGTCTCAAGTGTATAAGAGGAAGGAGTGGTGTCCGAGTTCTTCACACCAAACCAACAAAATAGCAATACCAATAGCAATATTGGTTTTGAGCAAGCTAGCCTTTATATATATATATATATATATATATATATAGGATCTATTGACACCAGGTGTCAAAGTTAATCAAATTACACTTTCAATAACTTTTTGTAAAATGCAAATTTAACTAATCCAACCGTTGAATTTGATATTATTATTAATTAGATTAAGTATACAAAATTTCATATAATTCTAAAATTATTTAATAGCTCATTACATCACTTTATTTTAACGTATAATATGATATTAAAATATATGTAAATATTCAATGTTAGATAACATATTTAAAAAGGTCCAAATGATGTGAAATTTCATATATTAGATAACATATCTAAAAAGGTCCAAATGATGTGAAATTTCATATACATGATTAGGAGGATAATATTACACAATTCAATGGTTAGAGTGATTAAATTTGCATTATACAAAAAGTTATTGAAAGTGTAATTTGATTAACTTTAACACCTAGTGTCAATGGATCCTGACCCTATATATATATATATATATATATATATATATATATATATATATATATATATATATATATATATATATATATAATTCAACCAATGGAAGATTCACACCTTACTAGGACACAGAAAGCGTCACTCCTGAGGTGATCACCCAGTTCAAAAAAAATAAAATGTGGCGCGGCCAAGGTGATGGTTAGCATTGGAAACAACAACTGGCATTTCCCCTTCAGAGTTGATGACGAACGTGCCGCTGCATCGTTCCAAGGCACCATCAATGACTACCACCTGGATGGAATTGATGTGCATTATATACATGCGCATTGAGGGCAACCCACATACCTTTATCGATTGCACTATGAGACTTGTGCAGAACCTAAGGGCAAGAAGTGGAGGCCCCGTACTTGTGGCTTCCTTAGCTCCAAATGCTGCTACCAATGACGATTTCTATTACCCCTTGTATTTAAAGACTAGTATTGAAACTGTTTTTTTTTCAGTGCTTCCTTCAATTTCAACCTGATCCTAACAATCCGGTTCGAAGCTTGGTGAACAAGGTTTTGAAGACGTTGCCGGACAATATGACTCCGTAAAGAACAAATTGCTTGGCTACAGCGCCATACGCGAGGATTGGGCTGAAGTTTCACCACCCCACTTCTTTCTGCTCTCGATCGGCTTCTGCGTAACCAACGGGCTAGGTGCTCATCCATTAAGGTTGTTAGTGACACTACCACCTCCTTTACCCCAAACTGGATCCCTCAACTGATGTTTTTGGCCACGGCCGATGCTGGAGCTGCACCATAGCAGGACTTCAAGCGTCCGAAATTAGACTGAACTCACTGAAGAAAATTGTTAAAGAAAGTTCCACGTAGCTAGCTAGCTATATATATGTAGTACTATGGAATAAGACCCATGCTAGCTATTGTTATATATGTGTGTGTTCCATCTGCCTGTATGAGCTGAGCCGCTTGCCATTCAAGGCAGAGTACTGTATTACGCATTTGAAAAAATAATGCATGTGTGGCGTGTTAATTCTATATGTATGTCTCATGAATAAGACATATGTGACTTGCCTAATTCATCCCGAAGGAAATACAACAAAATGGGAACTGGGGAAAGTCTAATACAAAATATACGCCCTTGCTCTTGTACACTCTACCCCTAGGGCTGATAGTGAGGAGAGGTGGATGCAACATCTTCATCTTGCTCTCTGACCCTATCCGTAGCCCTCCTTGGGCGTTGTCCTTCATGAAACATATGCCAATTGGTAGACGCACAATCAACAATTCTCATGGGTTTGGGTGGAACACGACATGTTTCCTCAAAAATCTACGAACACAAAAATAGAAATAAAAGAAACAATAACTCTTACAAGGACGTACTGAACAATCAGAACTCCACTGAAATGTGCTTCCTGTGAGTCCCAGCCTGTAATATCCTATTTTCTGGACCTCGTGTGTGTGATATGTGATGTGGTGGTTGTATGTATATAATTAAGTGCTGTGTAATATTATGTGGTAGTATATAGTTATGTGCTAATTAAATTAAATTGTTTTAATTGTTAAAACAATTATACAAACATTTAAAGAAAAAGAGCAATATCCTAAACTTCTTGTTGATTCTCAAACTAATATATATATATATATATATATATATATATATTCCTCATTATATTGCATTGTAAATTGCTGAGTATCTCAAATACTAAAAGAATTTATAAGTATTAGCTTTATGATGTTAATTTTCTTTAAATCAAGAAGTTGTTGATATTAGTATTAATATTAATTTCTACGAATTGCTTAAATTATATATTATATTCTTATTAATATGGTTATTATTGTTATTAACTTATTTTAACTAAAGTGTCTTACCTATTTAAATTGCTATACCAATAATTTGAGAAAATGAATAGAATCGCTAGCTCTCATTAATTCTTGGATTAATATATTATTGTCAGGTATATTTTCATTAAGTGAAGTGTTATGGTTATTTATTTAAAATATAATTATTGATTTTTATTATTGTGATTTATTTAATAAAAGTTGTTAAACTGCCATTATTTCTGAAAGATGTTGTATTACTAGTAATTGTTCACATTATTAGTAAGTTTTACTTAGATTATTCTTATTCTTATTATATTAATTCTATGAGATGTTTAAATGATTATTATTGCTAGTATTGAGTGTTGCTATATGCTTATGTGCTTCATTATTTTAAAATGCCCTTTTTTATTTGGTAATTGTGTTATAGGAACGAAGTATCCACCAATCTTTGTCGATGACTAATATCCACGGAGAAACTTGACTTACCACCTTTAGTAAGTTCTCTCCTCCCAATCACATTTTTCCTATTCACAAGGTTCGAACCCAGAATCTTACTTAAGGGATCTGAGTCCAATTAATATGACTCAAATCAACAACATATTAGTTAAAACTACCTTATTTAGATAAGTGATTGTGCAATTATCTATTATTAAGGGAAATTATAAAATGACTAGTTTAAATTATTTTAAAAATAGCATATTATAGACATTGTACCTTATATTTATTGGTGTGAATGTTGCTTAGCAGGGTCGGTCCTGACATTTATGGGTCTTGGGCAAAATCATAGATGAGACCCTCTTATATATAAATATTCTAAAATGTAAATATATATTTAGAGGTGTCTATAAAGGAATCCAATTCAATAAAAAATTGAATAAATCAATTCAAAAAATTGAATAAATTGAAAACCAAAAAAAATTAATTTTTTTATTAGATTGGATCAAATTTTGTATTTGATTTTAAAAACTGATTCAATTCAATCCAAATGAAAGTTATGCATAAGTATATATTTTTATTTATAAATTTATGATATTACTCATTTTTACATTTTTATTTCTTATATTTTGTAAAATTATTCACAACTTATACTTATTTATGAAATATACATTTAATTAAATATAAGTTTTTGGTAACTATTTGCGTAAAGGTACATAAATATAATTATCAAGTTTTGTAAATTTATTTTTAATAGTATATATTTGAAGAGTTATACTACTATTAGCTATATAATGACTCATAAATAAGATATTTGATATTTGACATAGTTTTAATAAATCTCAAAAAGATATATCACATTTTTCGTTTACTTTACTCTTATGCTATTGTTTAATTTACACAAACTGCTGTTCCAGCATTGTGAACCTTATCTATCACATCCTTTAGTGTACAAATGCATCATTCTTAGATTTTACTTCAATAAATTAAAAATAAAGAGACGTCAGTTTAGTGACAAATACTAACAAAAATATAACATAAACTAAGAAACATTATTTGCTTACAACTTTCAGCGATAGAGACCAAGCAGCAATCGAGAAGAAGATTGAAGAAGCAATAGCGGATGGCAGAAAGGATTGAGTAGGATGTAGTATGCAAGAATGGCGAAAATTTGGAATTAGGGTTCGAAGATAAAAAAAATTAAAAATAAAAAGTTGATAAATGGAGAAGAGCTGCTGAGCTATTCTTCGCACAATCAAAAGTTATTGTAACCTGTTGTGATTTTCTGAAAATAACTTTTAATTTTATATTGTTTTCTTTAGGGTAATTTTATATTGTTAATAGTTAGAAAACATGTTTATTTTGTTATTCCAAGGTGTTTCTATTTTTTAAAAAAGAAAACTAAATGTATCTATTGGGTAAACGTTTTCTTTTGTTTAGAAAAACGTAAACATTAAAATATTTTTCTATTCAATTTAAAAAAATTACAATATAAAAATAATATAATAAAATAATTTTACAATTGTTATAAAATTATTATAATTATTTATATTTTCACTATATATGAAATATTTATGATATTATTAATATTGTTATATTCAAATTATTATAATATTATTATTAAAATTAAAATTAATTATTTAATACAAATAAATATAAATTAATTTATATTGATACTTCAATATCTTTAACTAATAATATTGATTGATACTTTAATAGCTTACACTTTTATTAATTTAATACAATAAAATTAAATATTAATGCATATAAATTAATAAGTATATACTAATAATATTAATAAATATAAATTAATTTATATTGATACTTTAATAACATATACTTTTATTAATTTATGTTTATTAATTTATATTTTTAATATTAAATAATTAATTTTAATTTTAATATTATTAGTATATATTTATTAATTTATATGTATTAATATTTAATATTTTTATTATTATATATTTATTAATGTACTAGTATTTAATAGGATTTAATTTATAATTTATTAGTATTTAATCTTTAATTTATTAATATTTAATATTATAAGTATATAAAAATAAATAATATAAATTAAGTTATATATAGTATAAATAATTTATTTAGTAGTAATAAATATACAACAATTTTGATGTCAAATTTAAGTTATGTATAATATAATTTTGATTTAGAACCAAAATCACACAATTCCGATACTTGAGAACTAAATTCAGTCAAATAAAATTTAGAGACCAAAATCATACAATTATGATATTTGGGTGACCAAATTCGTTCAATTAGAATTTGGAAGACCAAAATTGTACAATTATAATATTTGAGAGATCAAAAATGCAATTAAGCCTATTTTTTTTTAGTAAATACTTATTTTTTAATATTGCTTTGGAAAAAAAAAGGCTGTCATACATTACTAGACCAGTGAAATTGGCTTTTCTATCACACTGGTTTAATTTTTTAAATTACCAACCTAATGCGCTTTCTAAAAAAATTACCAATTTGGGTAACTCATATTTGATGAGTACTATTTTCTTTTATTTTCTGACGTAAATAATTTCTGCAGGTCTTTAAGGGTAAAATCTAGGGGGTTTGGACAACTAAAAATATTTTGGTAGTTTATAAATCGCCAAAAATCAAAAGTAAAGAAAAATCATAATTCTCAATTGGTAAAGTTTTTAAAAATTGCAGTGGCTAGAATGATAATTTTAAAAAAAATTACACAAATGTAATAAATGCCAGCGAAATTTTATGGAACTGATATTTTCCATTCATTCTCTTTCTAGCAACGAGTTCGTGTGAAATGGTGTTTTTGTGTGTGAATAATTATGGTTTAAACCCAATTGTAATTATATGTATATGGTAAATCATTCAGAATCAAAAAAAATATATGTATGTGGTAAATTATAAAATTTCTAACAACATTGATAAATTATTGTCATTCTCAGTTTTTACTTTTTGTCTAGATATTCACAAAATAGAGCAGTATCTACCGTTATTGGAAAATTTGTTTTCCTATACTCGTATACTAGATTTTAAATCCATGCACATGTTTGTTTAAATTATATGTTTTTTATGATTTATTTAGTATTTCTTTAATATATGTACATATATAAAAGTATCATTTTTAAAATATTTACTATTATATTAAATATAATTATATTAAAATTGAGGAAGATGACTAATTATATTTTTAATTGAGTAAATCTTGTTTTGAAAAATAGTAAGCCTACTGAAATTTATTATGATTTGTTCTTTTTTAAAGTAATAATTGTGATGCAATACCTGTATAAAATGTATAAACGACAGATTTAAACTTTTCTTAATATTATATTTTGAATTTGTTATAATATTTAATGTTATTTAGTATTATTTGATATAATATTAAAAAATTGTGTAACAAAAAACACATATATAAATTATTCAATAAATATATTTTAAGAAATTAATTTAAAGATAAATTTGAGCATAAGTATTATATTGTATTTAATGTTGTTATTATATTATTTATATATCTACTTTTTTTATCGTCTTTGGTTTTAAAATATATATATATATATATATATAGGTATTAAATTTTATAATAATTACTTTTACTTAACAATATTTTTTTAGATAGATAGATTCTAATGAAAAGTCATACATTTAATAAATTTATATTTTAATTATTAAATTAAATAAATATATTATATTTAATAATACAATATTTAATACTATTTAAATAAAATATTTATTTATATATTTATAAAAATACTACATTAAAATGTTAACAAAAAAAATACTACATTAAAACATTAAATGTTACATTAATACCTATGTAATAAATATCATTAATGTGAACAATTTAATTCTTCATTAAATAAAATTATTGCTGTTAAGTTTTATTAGATCCAATGGTTATTATAAAATTTAAGTTTGCATCAACTGTTTACATAATTTCAAATCTCTTTTACTTTACTATATATATAGATAGATAGATATATAAGCACCAATATTTATATGTACTTATGTTATTTAATTTATATACATGTTTTTACTCTCTCTCTTTTTTTTTACTTTTTATCAAATTAAATAAGAAAAAAGAAAAACTTTAACTTTTTTCCTTTTATTTATTCTCTTGCTAAACAACTTAAAAAATCATCTCTTCACTTGTTACTTTTTCTTTTCTTTTCACTTTTTCACTTTCTTTCCTATCACTTTCCTTCTGGTACCAAAGCCTTAGAAATGATTTTTTTTTTCCAGTTTTATTTTGGGAACGTTTTCAAACAAAATGTTTTTTAAAATTTAACCAAACATATTTTCAACATTGTTTTAAGTAAAAATGGAAATAAAAAATATAGGCAAACCAAAATAACCCCTTAAATTATAATCTCATTTTTCATATTGGCGTTATTATAAAAATAGAGTTAGTAAAATTTTGGTTAAACATATAATTTAGTCCCTACACATGTTGCGGATTCTCAATTTAGTTCGTATACGAAAAAACTTATTAAATTGGTCCTTATACATGTCGTGAGTTCTCAATTTAGTTCCTACCGTTTACAAATTCTTAATTTGGTCTCTATATGTGCAATGCATTCTTAATTTGATCCTTATACGTGCAGCGCATTCTTAATTTGGTCCCAATAATACAGGGACTAAATTAAGAATGCGCTACATGTACAAGGACTAAATTAAAAATGCGTTGCACCTATAGGAACTAAATTAAGAATTTGCTATACGTATAGAGACTAAATTAAGAATGTATAAAAGGCGTTATGACGGTAGGAACCAAATTGAGAATTCGCGATATGTATAGGGATCAAATTAATAAGTTTTTATATATAGGGACTAAATTGAGAATTTGCAATATGTATAGGGACTAAATTATATGTTTAACCTAAAATTTTTAAAAGTGTATCTCTTTTTTGATTAATTTTAGACCTGTATTTCTTACTAATCTATATTGGATTTGATTGCCCGAGATATGTAAGAACCAACAGAGGTGTCCCACAAGAAACAACCTTGTTTGCAATAATAATTTCATTAATTACTTAGTAATTACCAACTAATTATTCATTAATTTATCCTTAATAGCATAAGATCCTTAACTGCTACAGTTACTGAAAGAATAATTCTAAATTCTCTTACAAATCCTCTAGTAATGGTCTTACTTTATTAAATGCATTTAATACTTTCAATATATTAAATTCATTACTTTTTTATTTAATACTTGGAAAATCTATAAATAAAAAAATTGTAGAAAGGAAAATATAACATTACCCTTACCGAAATAATCTTATTGAATAAGTTCCTAATGATAAACCAGGAGAAAGTAACTAATCCTATATATATGCCGGTCTTCTACACCTAGGAGATATATAGTATTCTTTGGGAAGAACTTACCTGAACAATCTATCAGCTCTATAGATTTGTTAATAAAGACAAAAGCAAAAACGTAGTTAAAATCGTAGTCATTTTGATATTTTTAATTGACGGACACATTTAGAACATGACATTATTGAAAGTTGTAGTATAATAGAAGTCGCACAACGCAATACACTAAATGAAGAGAGAACAACTCAATGCGTTTACTTTCAGAAGTAACATGGTAGTACAGCTAGCTAGCAATACCATACATTAATTAACAATATTGCTAAAATAGCTGGAATTGCGTGTATCAATTAAGAAGGGCCCTTAACTAGCGCCCTGGAGTTAGGCATTTAAGTGAACTTTAAATATTTCCCCTTGCAAACACAAATTACTCGGCAGAGTGAAGGAGACAATGGAATGAGGAAGAAAGATATGGAAGAAGAGAAAGGTACAGTTTGTGTAACTGGCGGGACAGGGTATGTGGCATCTTGGCTAATTATGCGTCTTCTAATGAATTTGCCTACGGTTCTTCTGTCAAAATGAGCCGCATCTACAAATTGAAGACACTTTTCCCTCGTTCTCATTCTTTGTACGTGCATGTAGAAACCGAATTGTTCATGTTTGCTTCCTCTTCTTTCCTTGTTTATAATTATTTTTAGGAACTAGGTAGTGATGAAATTGGGTATAATTTTGCATGCTCTTAATTTAGTATTAGACGGTAGAAATAAAATTGATCATTTGAAGTCTTTGGCTCAACAATTAATGTTGGCTTTCATTTCACTTGTACAAATTAATTATTTATGAAGTTTAATTTTGAACCATTGTTAGTATAATTTTTACACAAATCTAATTAAAATGCGTTGATAGTGTAAATGTTTTTTACATTATCATTTAATCATATATTAACATCTAAGATGATTTTAATTAAGAGAATAATGATAATGCATTATTAGTGTAAAAAATTTTATACTATTAATCAATCAGAAATTGCAGTTACTATGACTTTTAAGGTAATTATTATAAAAGTCAATAAATTTACAATACATATTAGTTTGCAATTGGGTAATGATGTAAAATTGTTTTACGCTATCAATACATAGCTTATTTTCTCTTTTAGTAATTAACAATGTAAAAATCTTTACAGTAACCGTGTTGGACAAAAAAAACTTTTTACACAGTTAATTAACTAGAAATCACTTTAAATACAATTTTTAAAATAATTATTACAAAGTTAACATTTTTTAATTAGCAATTCATAATTGAATAATAGTGTAAAAAATGGATCCAAATCACCGGTCTTCTTACTGTGCCCCAATTTTCTGTCCCACCACTAAAATGCTGACACGTCATTTAAAATATCTATATGTATGTTTTATCCTGTTTACATTGTCCTTAATGTCCTTATTCCTACCCCCTTTGATTTCATTAATCCCTTTCTCGTTGCACCCCACACCCACTGCATTGCGCTCTATATGAATGCCGAACACCAATATTGATAACCGGCACCCATCGCATTACGTTAATCACCTTCAGACCTGCAGTGTGATAACCGTGTGCCACATATCCAAATTGGCGCTTTCATATTTCTTACCAAAAGCCAGGTTGTACGTCATACCCAAATGGACGCGAATGAGGCAATCACCATTGTCCGCTATCAGTGAATGTCGAACACTAATGTTAGCATAATGAGATGGGTGTCAGCGGTAGGAGTGTTCAAAATAGGTGAACTGAACTAAACTGCGTGAAAACTGAATTAAACTTAAAAAATAATTCATCAAATCAAACTCAACTGAAAAATAGTTCAGGCGAGCCAAACTAAACTGTTTGGTGAACTATTTTTCTCAAATCCGAACTGAACTGTACTTGAAACTGAACTGAACTATTTGAACCAAACTGAACTATATTGAACCAAACTGAACTATTTTTTTGCATTGAGAATTTTTACTCCTTTATAAAAATGGTTCAGTTTTTACAGTTCGATTTAGTTCAATTTAATTCCTAAACAATTTGATTCTCAAATAGTTCGGTTCAGTTCTCAAATAGTTCGGTTCAGTTTTTTATAAAAATAGTTTAGTTCAATTTTTTATAAAAATAGTTTAGTTTTTATAGTCAGTTCAATTTAGTTCTCAAACAATTTAGTTTTTTTGAACACTCCTAGTCAGCGGGTGACGAGAAAGGGATTAATGTAACCAAAGAGGGATAGGAATAAGGGTATTAAGGGCAATGTAAAAAAGACAAAAAAATACATGTGAATATTTTAAATGATGTGTCAACATTTTAGTGGTGGGATAGGAAATTAGGACACAGTACGGGACAGGTGATTTAGATCTGTAAAAAATCTTTGCTCTATGAATGTATTCTACTTAAATTCTCATTTATGACATAGTTTCAAGGGCTTCACCTTTAATTGGATTATTAAAATTTGATGACCTTGACAATTAGATATTGAAACTATTGAGCATTGCTCAACCAACAAAAAATGGACAAAAGAGAGAAATCTCATAAAAAAATACAGTTTTAGATGGATAATTAGCAAATCAATTAGTTGATATATAATCGAGCTAGCAATATTAATTTCATGAATAGTTTTCTGATTCAAATATCTGTTACATTAGAATACAAGAAAGACCTCAGCTATCTCACAAACTTACCAGAAGCACCAAACAGGCTCCAAATCTTCCATGCTGACCTTGATCAAGTTGGTAGTTTTGACAAAGCCATTAAAGGGTGTGTGGGAGTCTTCCATCTTGCAAACCCAATGGATGTTCATGGCCAAGAGCCCGAAGAAACAGTGACAAAGCGAGGTGTGGAAGGAACACTAGGCATTTTCAAGGCGTGCCTAGAGTCAAAGACTGTGAAATGAGTGGTCACTTCTAGTGCAGCCATGGTTTTATACAATGGTAGTGGTCTTGATGTGGTGGATGAAGAAACATGGAGTGACCTTGAAATTTGCCGAAGTGGCAATCTTGTAACCTCTTCGTACTTGGTCTCCAAAATTTTAAACTGAGAGGGCTGCTTTAGAGTTTGGAAAACAGAATGGATTGGAGGTGGTGAGTTTGGTACTTCCTTGGTCCTTGGACCCCTTTATTTGTCCCAATATACCTTCATCTGTCCATGTAGTACTTGCCATGATCATAGGTATGTATTTAATTGATTGTTTTGATAAGCCCAAATCATTATTTATGCATGTGTGTGTACTTGATTACCTGAACTTGCTCGGCGTTCCCCACATTGAAAATTGGAAGAAATTAAAACACATGCATGTTCCCATTTTCATGACAAATATCTGTATGGAATTCTTTATTGTGAACTGTGACTAAAATATATGCACAAACTTGATTAAAAAATTATAATAATTACCATCTTCTACACATTTCTTATCATTGCATTTTTTTTTTATCTTACCTCTTTTATACACATGAGATAGTTGGTTATAATTAATTTACACAGCTACAATCACAACTTTCACTAAAAAAATTCTTAAACTAATAAAAGGGAAAATATCAATAATTAGACTTGTTTCTATTAGTATAATTTTTATTTAACTTAATTAAATTGGTTATTTATTAATATAGATTTGTGAGTCTATATTAATTATATGATGTATTGACGATATACCATACTATTAGTGTGGTTGATCCACCATATTTATATTACTAAATTTCTTATCAGGCAAAACTATATTAATAAAAATAAGTTTAAAAACTAATATCTTTCGTTAGCAAATGAAGTTTTTTGTAATGTTTCTAGCTACCTTTTCTATAATCACTGTGTAACTCAATTTTGTTTATCAGTTCTAAGATATAACTTTTTATAAGCTAGATATTAATATATAGGAGTTGTGTAACTTACTCCAAGTAAAAATAAAGTTAAACAACTCCATTAAAGATGATTGATGTAATTTTTTATGTACTTAAAGATAGTTGGTACAACATAAAAAATTACACCAATCATCTTTGATAAAATTGTTTAATCACATTTTTACTTGAGGACAGACAACCCTTAATATATGTGTCTTTGTGCACGCATCAAAACTAGTGTTAAAATTTATAAAATAACATATTTAATAATTTTAAAAAAATATATAGATCTAAACGTTAAATAATATAATATTATACTGATGATTGTATATATCAAATTTTATATGATTGAACATTAGTATATATGTAGTCTAATAATATATATTTATTTACATTTTAAATAACATGTCATACATCAAAACAAAGTGATGTAATAAAGTATTAATTAATTTTTAAAATATATGGATTTTTGTAAACTTAATTGGATCAATTAATAAAATTTACTTTTTGTGAAAAATTATTAGATGTATCATTTTACAAAGTTCGATCATATTATATATCAAAAGATGCTATATATACATATATATAATTATCCACTGCTAAAAAAAGTAATGGTGATAATTTTCATGACCTATTTCATAATTGAATATAATAATTTAGAATAAAAAGTAAAGAAAACTCAATTAAATATGTATAGTTAGTTTTTCAAAAGGGAAATGATTAATTAACCATATTCAATGCATTTTATATGTATTCGGATTTTTTTTGCACGGTATATCTACGGATTTTAAAAGCGAAAGAAAAGAAAAACACATTTATTCTTTTCTTGTGATTCTGATATTTGAAGTATATATAACACTCTGATATATTTCAAGTGTACCTGTTCTAGGAGACCAGAGTCAATACGAGTATCTCACAAACTCATACATGGTGCTCATAGATAATGCCGCCCGTGCTCTTTTATTTCTTTTTGATTATGATAATGCTAATGGAAGGTATATATGTTCGTCGGACCAAATGTCATTTTATCAGATGTATGAATTACTTCGTTGAAGATATCCTGGTTATCACATAACAGTACCAAAGTAAGCATAATATTTTATTCTTTTTATGTTTTATGTTTTACATATCTTTGTTTCTGTAATCTGTATTCAAGACCTAATTAATCAAACTTTTTTAAAAAAAAAATTATGGTGCAGTGACATATGGGATACCACAAATGGTGGTCGAAGTTCGGTGGTTTATCATCAAGAAAGTTCTTGAAGACTGGGTTCAAGTTTAAGTACGGCGTCAATGAAATGTACGATGGCGCAATACAGTGCTCCGCAAAGCGAAGGGTTTTCTTCAATTCATCAAGGAGACATGATAGCTATTAACTAATGAGTAACAAAGAAAATGTACAATATATATAGACACGTGCGCGCACACACTTTATAATTAGATAATAAATAAAAGGTTACACTACCACAGGAATTATTAGTGTCGAAAGAGTGCAGATACATGGTTCATTGGTTCATGGATCATCAAGAGACTCCAATCACAATGGTTCCTCTGTTAATATTGAGGTTTTAAATTCTGGTTATGGTTGCGGAACATTGTATAAAACCTCCAAAACCATAATATTGCAGACAATTGTGAGCAAATGCAGATATACAATTATATTTTGTAGTTGTGGTGCAGATATAATAAATCCCAAATTGACATTGTGACCTAGAAATAGTTATGGATTGCAATTTAAAACCTCATCTGTTTATGCCTTTGGTAGACCAAATCCTTTGGTATGCCTTAATTTGTTTTAACTTAGACATGACTTTTAAAAGTTTCACCAAAACATTTCAAAAAAAAAAAAATTCATATATAATTGACTTAAATATCTTTTTAGTCTCTCAAATTTGAGTCAAGTTTGCTTTTGGTCCCTCAAATTTAAAAGTGACTTTTTTAGTCTCCTAATTTGAAAATAGCTCACTTTTAGTCCTTTTAGACCTAAAAAGATCACAAAATAAGAACTAAAAATAAGTTATTTCCGAATTAAGAGACTAAAAAAAATCACTTTTAAATTTAAGGATCAAAAACAAAATTGGACCAAATTTGAGGAAGCAAAAAGATATTTAAGGTTGTATAATTTTAAGTGTCAATCAATAAGATAGCCAAGGTTCTTGTTACTAAGAAAACGAAGTCAAGGTTCTTCTTTTTGCTAATAGGAAAATAAAGTGACACACCATATATATTAACGAAAAGGCTATGGCATAGAAGTTTGGCTCTTTTACAGAAAAATCATATAGTATTTAATGTGCGATAACTAATTTTTTGGTCGATATAAATAAATAAAAGTTTAATTTCTATGTAGAGTTATTGTAAAAAAATTTACATAATCAACCAACTAGAAATCATTATAAATGATTTTTAAGTTAGTTATTGTATAAGCTAAAAAACTTATTATACGTGTAATAAATTGTGATTGGAATAACAGTGTAAAAACATTTTACACTATCAATACATACACTATTTTTTAAATAAATAATAGCACATCTTAATACCTTGTTGCACCGAATCAAACAAATTGTGTTGTATTTAATGTAATAAAGTAAATTTGAAAGTTGGATTCAATGAAATAAGATGCATGCATATTTTGTTAGGAACCAGAGTGACAGAATAATATCAAACAACTAAAATAAGAGACGAGAAAAAGACTGACAAATGGGCAAGAAAAAGAATTTCATACTATGGAAGAAATTACAATACTTCTCTCTAAACACTAGGAGAGAACATTAGCACTCGCTCTAGAAAATAGGAGAATACTACTACTAAAAGAACCTATTTTTTCTCTATTACTTTTTCTCTTAGTAAACAAAACAAATATAAAAGAAAAAAGAAGATTTTGGGATGAATGTAAAAGGTCCACCAAGGCTTTATTTATAGACTTGGTGGGGTAGCCAACAATTTTGCCCACCTGATGTGGGACTTCAAGTCTAACAATTCTCCCACTTGAGGATTTGATTGAGTCAATCATATCTTCACATCACTCTTTCTACCTTGCCATTCCTTGTTGCTTACATTTCCGATAGGCCATAAGAGGATCGACACCATATAAATTTGTCAGTGTTAACTGGCTTTGTCATAACATCTGCTAGGTTGTCTTTGGTATGAATTTTCTATATATCCACACTTCCTTCCTTTATTACTTCTTGAACAAAGTGGTATTGAACACCTATGTGCTTTGTCCTAGAATGAAAGGCTGGATTCCTTGCAATGTACAAGGCGCTCTGACTATCACAATACACAATGGTCTTCTGCTACTTGTGCCTAAGTTCTTCCATTAGCCTTTGAATCCAAATAGCCTCCTTGCATGCTTGAGTAGCTGCCATATATTCAGCTTCCGTAGTAGATAAAGCTACAATGGTTTGTAATTTAGATAACCAGTTTACCACTCCTTCTGCAAGTGTAAACATGTAGCCAGTAGTAGATTTTCTTTTATCAAGATCACCTGTAAAATCCGAATCGACATAGCCTCTGACAATAAATTCTAATCCTCCAAAACATAATGCAACACCCAAGGTTCCTTTAATATATCTAAGGATCCTCTTAACAGCATTCCAATGCTCTATACCAAGATCTACCATGAATCTGCTAACTGCTCCTACTGCTTGTGCAATGTCTAGTCTTGTACAAATCATGGCATACATAAGGCTTCCCACCACTGATGCATACGGTACTTGAGACATTTCCATTCTTTCCGCTTCATTGTTAGGACTCATACTTGAGGATAATTTATAATTGACAGAAAGTAGGGTTGAAATTGGCTTACAGTCTTGCATGTTGAAGTGCCACAAGACCTTCTATAAGTAATTCTTTTGAGAAAGCCAAATCTTCCTATCTTTTTTGTCTCGATGAATTTGCATCCCTAAAATCTTGTTTGTTGGTCCTAAGTCCTTCATATTAAACTCCCTAGCCAACTATGTCTTCAATTCTTGGATTTGATCTTTGCCGGGGCTTACCACCAACATGTCATCCACATACAACAGCAAAATGATGAAATCATTATCATCAAACCTATTGTAGTACGTACAATGGTTTGTACTTAGTTTGTTGTAACCAAGGCTAATAATGAAAGAATCAAATCTCTTGTACCAACATCTTGGCACCTGCTTAAGACCGTACAGAGATTTGGTCAACCTATAAACCAAGTTTTCTTTTCCTTGTTCTTTAAAGCCTTCTAGTTGAAGCATATATATTTCTTCTTAAAGTTCTCCATAGAGAAAAGCATTCTTTACATCTAGTTGCTCAAAATGTAAATCAAATGCAGCACACATAGCTAGAACAACTCTGATTGTGGTCAATCTGACAACCGACGAGAATATCTCATTAAAGTCAATACCTACTTTATAAGCATATCCTTTGACCACCAATCTTACACGATATCGCTCCACTTGATCATTGCCAACTCGTTTGATCTCGTATACCCATTTGTTTCTAATGGATTTTCGACCCTTTGGAAGTTCAACAAGCTCCCATGTTTTATTTCTATGTAAGGCTTCCATTTCTTCATGCATTGCTGCCATCCATTGAGAAGCATCTGAACTCCTCAAAGCCTCTTGAAAGGTTGATGGTTCTCCTTCTTAAGTTAGGAGACAGTACGCATCATGGCTTGCCATGACATAATTTGAGTGCCAAGATGGTTTCCTTATCTGACGTCTTGTTCGTTGAGTTTCTTCATCATTGACCTCATTTGGCTCTTGAACTTCGTGCTCTTGTTCTGCTTCAACAAACTTCAATTTATGCTGCTTGCTTATCACACAATGCTCACAAAAAGGTAAATTCACCGTTTTGAGCCCAGGCATGAGATTACGTTCCACAAGGACTTTCAGGCCTCGTTTTGACATATGACTGAGTCTACGATGCCACATTATCGTTGCTTCTTCTTAGCTTGCTACTGCAACTGATGCATATGCTTCTTGCAATGTATCTCCCAAAAGCATATATAGATTAGCTGTGATCTTCTTTGCTTTCATCACTACAAAATTTCCTTTCACTACTTTTAAGATTCCACCTTCAGTATGGATCTTACACCCGAGGTCATCCAATTGCCCAATGGACAATAAGTTCTTCTTTAAGCCCTTCACATGTCGTGCCCCTTGAACTGTGCGAATAGTACCATCATACATTTTCAATTTAATAGCACCAACTCCAGCAATTTCTAAGGCATGATCATTTCCCATGACACGGATCCTTCCGAAATAGGCTCATAAGTGCAAAACCAATCTCGGCGTAGACTTATGTGCCAAGTTGTACCTAAATCCACTATTCAAACATCATTAGTTGTTTTTCACCTTTAGAAATTATTGCTGCTTCGCTATACAGGACTTCTCCATCATTTGAGGTACTTGAAGCACAACCTTGAGAGGTTGATGCTTCAAAGTTCTTTCCTCCATTCTTCTTATTGTACCAACAATCTTTCTTCAAGTGTCCTTTCATGTCATAATTGTAGCATTTGAGATTCTTCCTTCTTCGAGATTTTGATCTACCATGATTTTGACTGCCACTGGAGCCACATTTCATTGATTTGCCTCTCGTCATTGTTAAAACCTCTGCCTGCTTTGAATTTTCCAACCTATCTACCTTATTCTTTCGCCTGGATTCTTCTTTAAGAATAGCTCTGGCAACATCATCAAAGGATAGACGACCAACAATATTATTATTTGTTATGTTGATGATTAGTTGATCATATGAATTTGGTAAACTCTGAAGTAGAAGCTCCGCACGTTCATTTTTTGCGATGTTGAAATATGATACTGTAAGCTGAGCAAATAGAGTGTTTAGATTGTTGATGTGATCCATCACCGATGTGGATTCACTCATTCGAAGAGTGTAGAGTTTCCTCTTTAAGAATATTTTGGTGTGAAGTGACTTGATCTCGTACAATTTGATGAGAGCATCCCAAATCTCCTTTGCAGTCTTTTTCTCCGCAACACTGGACAAAATTGAATCTGCCATTGCTAAGTGCAAATTGGCAACAACATTGTCATCCATCTCTTTCCACTTTTCATCAGTGATATCTACAGGTCTGCCTTCAATTGCATCTAGACAGTTGTCTTTCCTCAAAATTGCCCTTATCTTCAATTTCCACAAGGAGAAATTACTCCCCTTGAACTTCTCTATCTCGTATTTTGCTGTCATGGTTTTATATCAAATAATTTTTTAGTTGAATTGGCTTACACAATTTCCACTGTGAATAGTATCATATACTAGAATAGTGACTGTAATTCGTGAATCAATACACCAAGTAAGTTCCCAAGAAAGAGAGGTGGGTCACCAATGGACACATTTAAATACCAAGTCTTTCCTAACCAGAACTTTCCTAGACATGCACTTCCACACTACCACACTATATTACTAGCAGCAAGAAAAATTCTTTTCTGATGTGGAAATCAAACTAAGCTACAACCATAGAGCATACTACGAATTTTCTTATGAATCTGGCACCGTACCAGCATGTCACAACAGAATAATATCAGCAACCTATTAGCTCTGATACCACTGTTAAGAACCAGAGTGATAGAATAATATCACGTAGCTAAAATAAGAGATGAGAAAAAGACTGACAAATGGGCAAGAAAAAGAATTTCACACTATGGAAGAAATTACAATACTTCTCTCTAAACACTAAGAGAGAACATTAACACTGTCTCTAGAAAATAGGAGAATATCACTACTAAGAGAACCTTACAAGAGAACCTATTTTTTCTCTATGACTTTTTCTCTTAGTAAACAAAACAAATATAAAAGAAAGAAGAAGATTTTGGGATGAATGTAAAGGGTCCACCAAGGCTTTATTTATAGACTTGGTGGGGTAGCCAACAATTTTGCCCACCCAATGTGGGACTTCAAGTCTAACATATTTATTTATAAGATTAAATATATTTTTAGTGTCGATAAATATGGAAAATTATGATTTTAATCCTTAAAAAAGTGTTAATTTTGGTTTAATAAATTTATTTTTAAATGTTATTGTTATTTAGTGATGATGCGACATATATCTAAATATTGAAATAAACAAAAAAACACACAAGAAAGGGACTTGAATTGTGTATTGTGTATTTTCAAAATCTTTTTCATAAAACAAGTTTTCGTAAGCACTGAAAGATATCCAATAAAAATGTGAAGAACAAAAGAAAAGGGAGTTTTATACTAGTTCACTTTTAACTAAGAGCTACATCCAGTTCCTTCAACTTGATGGTGTTCCACTAAGCAAATAGCTTACACAAACAAGTATTCTCTAAGCATCTTCAAGCTTCACAACGAAATAATCTTCACCCAAGATTATTTTAACCCCAAGTATTCTTTAACACTAAGCCTCTCCAAGCTTTCACAAAGATAAAACTTTGAACAATAGCTCACAAAAGTGAGCATTTACAAGCTAAGCTCAAGTAGAGATAACTTTGTGAATACAAAGGATGTGAAAGATTTAGAACACAAAGAGATCATCCAAAGAGTGACAGAATTTTTGCACAACTTATGTAGCTTCGTTACTTATAAAAGCTTGGGAAAATATTCGTTGTGAAATAGAGCTTCTTCCTATTTTGAGTGTATTTAATACATGAAATAGTGCATCAAAAAAAGTTGAGGAGAGAGATTCTGACGCCGCTCGTAGCAGAGGAGATTATACTAAAAAGAAGTTTCTCTTTTTTGATATGCGTAAGGTGCTTCTAACTTTTATCTCTTTGTTGAACTACTTTGGTATTTCTTTTGATAGGTTGACTTGTTTTTTTTTTTTTTTTTTCAAACAGCTTGTACCAAGTATCAAAGCTTTTTGTTTGATTTGAAACTTGCTTCACAACATTCGAAAAGACAAAGTATATGTAAATTCGTTGAAAACACATAGTCGATTTTCAAGGAAGCTTGTTAAGGTTTCTTTTACATAGGATAGCTTCGTCCAAATATATAAGTGCTATAGCGTATAAAATCATTTATAAAAGCGCATTTATAATAAAAACAATTTTGGACGCCTTTGAAAGATCATTTAAGGATGTTCCAAATACTTGGACGCTTATCTGGAAAAACATTGGACAACATGTTTAACAAGTATATGAACGCTCATAAATAAAACAAATAAAAGCTAAGTTAAAAATAGAGCGATAACATCAGTGTGTTTTTATGGACGCTTAAGGTCTCAAAGCACTTAATTCCTGCAAAACACAACATATTAGACTATCATAAATTTTAATAATCTTTGTTATCATCAAAACGTTTTAGGGGCTAGACGTTTTATTCATCTTTGGTTCCAACAGATATGTCATATCAGTGACTACTTTGACATGATATGTGATGTGACACATCTAAATACATGAAATATTATTATTTTTGAAACTTTTAAAATTTATACAAACCAGAATTGATATTTTTTTTAAAGATTGACACCAAAATTCGTCATATTTATGTAAATATAAAACACATTAAATCTTTATTTACATAAGCTATACAACATCAAATACTATATATTAAGTTTAACTAGCTAGGGATGAGTTAAAATTATGGTGTTGTGGAAATAAGTCATGGTGTGTGTTGGTGAATGGTGAAACACAAGATTAGGGTTTGAATCATAAGCAATTTAAACTTTCATATGCAGCAACACATCATATATAAGAGAAGGACAATTGATAAAATTAACATGGTCTTGTCTCAAGACTATGTTTAAGATTTTGTGTTTATTTTTTATTTGGAAGACAAAATTCTATAGGCATACATCTTAGAATAATATATCAACAGTCCTAAGATCTATAACGTGCCAGATTATTAAGGATTATAATAAATATTTGGATCCATAGTTATTGATTATTTGATTGATGTTGAAAACTTATTATAATTACGAGCACAAATAAAAGGGGTTGGTCTTATAATTCTTCTTCAACCTAAGCCCTTTAATTCCTCAATTTTGTAGTCTTCAGATAGGGAGAGAGATAACTGTGTGGCTTAGTATTTTGGGGACCATAATCAAGCTTCCTCATTTATTGACTCTATAGGGTTCTCATTATGTCGAAGTTGGCCAATAATAGTATCACTCATTAGGCCCATATAACATCCTTTAGTAGTTTAAAAGACTCACTTAATTAGATTACTCAAAACACAACTCACTAAATATAAATAATTAATATAATTATTGTGAGCACCTAATTTTATCCTCTCTTATTCTATTTTCCATCTTTCTTTTTTTTAATATTTTTTATTTCTTTTTTACATCTTTTTGTAGTCTCTCTACCTATTGGGCAACATTGGGCCTAATATGTTTTATTGTTATCTTCTTGTTAAAAAAATAATTATTATTTCTAACATAAACTTGTTGGGCATAATTTGCCTTTATTTTTGCAAACATTTTTGTTGTCGAAGTAAGACTTGGAGAAGAATGAGCTTGCCATTAAAGGAATGCTTTATAAAATTAGTATGATCGTTATTCTCAACAAGTGGAGTTCTCCCCGCTGTTTTACTCCCCTCGTATATTTCTCAACATAGATCATCTTCCCCACAAATGTCTAGTGTTAGGACTTTTTTACTACTAGACTTTCTTCACTTTTAAACTTGTGGTTCTATTCAATTGTTATTTAGGATGTCTTACATCCCAATTTGCCTATTTCTTTGAGAAGGTCAAGTATATACTTTCTTTAGGAGATAACGATACTTTGTCTGGAATAGGCAACCTATATCACAAGAAAGTGCTTTAACTTTCCCAAGTCCTTCATTTCAAATTGGGTTGTCAACTTCTCCTTTAGAGCTTGTTTTTTCTATCTCAACATCACTTGCAACGATCATATCATCTATAGACTTGGAGAAGAGTGAGTTTACCATCAAGGGAATGCTTTATAAAAAGAGTATAATCACCTTGACTGTATTTGTACCTTCAGGGATGTCATAGCCTAGGGTGAATCTTTTAAACCATGCTTAGGACGATTGTTTGAGACCATACAAAGCCTTTTTGAGCCTACATACCTTATTCTTTCCACCATGAAAATCAAATCCTAGAAGAATTTGCATGTAGATTTCCTCTTCTAGGTCTCCATGAAGGAAAGCATTTTTAATATCAAACTGCTACAAATTCCAGCCAAAATGGGCAGCCAGGAAAAGAATAATTCTCATCATATTTATTTTTGTTACTAGGGCAAATGTCTCCCTATAGTTTATTCCAAAGATTTGTGAATATCCACTTGCATCCCACAATCAAATTTACGTGATTTTCATGGAGCTTTCATTTTTGGCCTTTGCAAAGAACCTCGAATTTTGTTCGGTTTTGCACTCTGAACCTTGGGGTGTGTTAACTAGCATTCGTTTGGCCATTAGTCATGGCTTTCATGATATGTATGTTAAATCAGATGCTCAGATTGCTATGCATTTACTCTCTAAAGGATATGATCCTGCACACTCATCTACGTGCCAGATTTTGTAGCTAACCATTGATGGAGTTGTCATCAAATGGAACCATGTTCTAAGTGAATCAAATCGAGTTGTTGACACCCTTGCTAAAAATTGTCTTACCATGATTGATAACGATAGAATTTTTTTATTTTGCTCCTAACTTTATCCATTTTTCTCTTTTGGCTGATAGTGTCTCTATAGTGTTCCCTCGTAGCATTAGTTAGGCTGTGACCCCCTTCTTTTCACAAAAAAAAAAAAGAAGGCAAAGCCCCATTCTGGTAAATATCTTACAAAGTATACATTAAAAGTGGCTAAAAAAAAGAAAAAGCCCCTTTCTTTTTTCCATAAATCCTATGATGTCGTGGTAATCTTAATTCTAGGTACTGTTCGGTGGAAAAGAATTGCATAGCAATCGGCAGGATAATCAGTTAATCACAAGAAATAAAATAAAATAAAACTCTAACAAAACGACAGCGTTTGAATCAGTATAAAAGGGCGTTGGGTTTGACATCGATTGAGATTCGAGAGCGCAAACCGTAACCGAAACTCAAGTTCGAAGGCACACGTACTTCGTTCCTCCTCTGCCCTTCATATACATATAACGACTTTCTCAGGCTCATTCAACGACTCCAACGTCTTTCTCTCTCACTCTCTCTCTCTCTCTCCCGACTCTCCATCGTTCTCGATTGTCAAATCTGCGTTCAGAACTCCAATCACGAGCACTCGCTGCAAGCAACAATGTCCTTTTCCGATTCCGAAACGTCCTACGGCGGTGCATCAGAGTACAAGCCCTTCCGCCAAATCAGCCGTGATCGTACGATCCATTTCGTTCAGCTTCGCATTAATTTCTCTTTTCCTTCGTGTTCCCTTTGTTTCCCGAGAAATGTTGGCTTAGAATTAAAAACTTGGCTTCGAAGCTTCGATTTCTCTCTGTCGAACAGAGCTCAGCATCGAAGCATCCTCGCTGAAAGTTCCGTAGCTCTGCATCTGCATTTCATTTGGTTTGGAAATTAAATTTCGGAGTCTGTCATTTGAAACCAAACGAATATGTCGTGTTTGTGATTTTTTTTTTTAATTTTTCGTTTTATTTTTCTCCTTAACTTTGATGAGTCCAATCATCTAGAAACTGAATCCGTAGGTTCCTCTGATAGAAAGTTGCGTGAAAAGATATATAAATTTCGTAAATGTGATCTTTTCATTTTTTTTTTATATTTAAATCAAATAGAAGACGAAATTTAATTAAGTGCTGTGCATGTGTTGGCTTCACTTCTATGACTTGCTTCGTTCAGCTTCGCATTTCTATTTTGGTTTTGTTTTTACCTTCGTTTTCCGTTTGTTTCTCGAGAAATGTTGGGTCAGAACCCTGGCTTTGAAGCTTCAATTTCTCTCTGTTAAACAGAACTCAGCATCGAAGCATCCTCGCAGAAAATTCCGTAGTTCTGCATCTGCATTTCATTTGGTTTAGAAAATAAATTTCGGAGCCTGTCGTTTGAATTGAAACTAAACTAATATGTCATGTTTGGGAATTTTATTTTTTTTTAATTTTTCGTTTTATGTTTCTCCTTGTTTTATTTTTAACTTTGATGTGTGCGACCAATCATCTAGAAAATGAATCTGTAGGTTTCTCTGATAGAAAATTGCCTGGAAAGAACCATGAATTTGGTAACTGTGATCTTTTCATTTTTTTATTTAAATCAAGTAGAAGACGAAATTTAATTAAGTGCTGTCCGTGTATTGGCTTCACTTTCGTGACTTGTTTGGTAATCATTTTCACGGTTGGATGCTAATAGGGTTATTATATGAAATGCTTAGTTCGGCAAGGTCACCCGATTCGAAAGCATGGAAGGTGTGTCTTCAGACTTTAATATGTATATTTACACTTCTACCATGTTTTATATCTTCGCATCTGATCTTAGTTGATAGCTGATGTTAGCAAGTATTTCCTTACTTTCACAGGTGCTCATAATGGATAAAGTCACGGTTAAAGTTATGTCACATTCGTGTAAAATGGCAGATATTACAGACCAAGAAATTTCCTGTGAGAACCTACAAAATAATATGGCTGTTTTTGAGTTTATCTCTTTTTCTGCTTTTCTTCTTCAAGAACCCATTTACTCTGACTGAGGGCGCAAGAGAAAATGTAAAGAGTGGATGGTGGACTTCACTGGCTTTGTTAGAAGCACTTCTTGTTATCATATAATGGTCTAACACTTAAGAAGTGATTATTGGTGCCAAATGCCACTCTTTTCTTCCAAGAATTTTAAGAAAATCAGACAGTAAGATTAGGAGTGCTTCTCAGCATGTATGCTATTTTAAGTGATTGGAGGAAAATAAGGAGTTAAGAACAAAACTTACATCAAGTTTTTATATGCTTGCCATCGAATTCTCTAACTCAATGATGACAAATGGATTTTATTTTTTTTTAAATTCCGCAACACATATTTAATAGAGGTTATATTAATCTTAAAAACAACATCCGGTCATCATTTGATTAAAGAACTTGATAGAAGGAATATAAAGAACTTGTCCAAAATACAAAATCATTTGCCACAATTTCTCTCATTCATTAAGCTATATTATCATGTTGCGCATGATATTAGTTAGTCTCTGTCTTTCTCCAGTATGTAGTCCTCTCCACTCCAATTGGCAATGTACATTTGTCAAGTTCGTTTCAGTCTGATTATTGTGCATTAAATTAGATGTTTTCTTTGTTCATTGCATCTTGGGTTTTTCCTTTATATTTACTGAACCAACTTGACCATAACATCTGTTCTATGGTTACTCTGTTAAATTATTGATATAGTATAACTTGTTAACATCTCATTGCAGTGGTGGAAGATCTATTCCGGAGAAGGCAACCATTACCATCTTTGGATGCTGTTTATTTCATCCAGCCTTCTAAAGAGAAGTAACTTCGTTTCTTAATTAGAAATTTCCATTTTTTTATGTCAGCAACAGATATAAAAAATCATGTTAAAGTTAAATAATAATTTTATTATTCAAGGATAACTCTTTCATTCTAACGCAATATTAATTGGATTTTCATAGATCTTAGCATTTTTTTTTTAACTTCCTTCTTGTTATTTAAAACATAGGGACAAAAATTTTGCTAGCATTCACTTTGCAACTTACACGCTTGCAAATGTGTATAGTTAGCCTGCTTGTTTGTTTCTTTCCCGTTGCCAATTTCAATTTCAATATGTCAGATATATATGTTTTCTGTAACCTAGTTTAACTATTTGATACAACATGTTTATTTATCACAGAAGAAGAGGCTTCAAGCTGTATCACAATAACAAATTCTGAGTGTCTATTTTTAATTATTTGCTACTAGGAAATTGTTTTGTAGGGAAAGAGAGAAAGAGAGAGTATGTTAAAGAAAATTTAAAAGAAATTACTAAGAGACCTAATAGCTGATTCCTCTTCTTAGCTTGTAGGAGCCTTACCAAAGATTTGTGAACATCGCCACAGAAAGATTCTCAGGTTGCAAGGATTTTATATTATCCAAAATTTTCTTGTGTGTCTACACAAATCATAGAAAATTTCCTAAAGTTTTGATGTTGGCTCTAAATGTTTTATGAATTATAAAGTTATCATGCACGCACACATACAAATATTTGGAGTGTACAATGTATTCAGAGGTACAAAAAGATTAACAGAAGGACGACTATTACCATGAGAATATGGAACTTGCATAATGCAAGATGTCAGACGGAAAAAATGGTTTTATTTAAAAAAAAAATCCAGATATTGCAGCATGGTTCTCCATGTTCCCTGCCTTGAATAATACAGTTATCCATTTATGTTCAACTGCATTATAGTAAAAGTGAGGAAAACATACTAGAGTGAGACTTAAATCTAAACAACCTCTGAGCTCTGATGTCTACACCAAATAATAATATAATAATATACAGTAAAAATTTGATTTCTGTCTAAATGGATCTTTTCATTTGCCATTAGCATTAGTTTAAAATAATTGAAAGTTGCAAAGCACGGGCAACTTGATATGTAATATTGTCCCAATTAAATATACAACTGTTAAACATTATATTAAGAAAATACACCTTTTGTTATCTATATCATTCATCGATATCCCTTCCCATCTTAAATCTATCGGCTGTATAAGGCCACAAGTATTTGTATTTTATTTGTCTTAAATTCTAAGTCAGGGTTAAATTATTTCTCTAGTCCTTTTTGTTTCTAATTTTATTCCCATTTTAACCCTGTCAACTATCTTCTCTTCCATGCACTATTTTAAACTGTCTTCTTTTCTCTGTTGTTCCCTTTGTTTTCACTCGCATAGTTTATCCATATTAAACATATCTTTTGCTAGCATGCAGTGTGGTCATGTTCCTGTCTGATATGTCTGGAAGGGAGCCCCTTTACAAGAAGTATGGGAAGCATTATAATTTTTCCCAATTTAATTTTGTTTCACCTTTTTAAGCTTAACTCAGGACAAAACTTAACAGCATTTCTTTTTCCTTTTTTTCTTTTTTATATGTGGTGGGGGCTGTGTTTCCTTTCTTCCTATGCAATGTTTCAGAGCCTATGTATTTTTCTGTTCCCCGATCCCAAAGGAACTTGTAAACCACATCAAGAGCGACACAAGTGTCTTACCCCGCATAGGTGCATTGAGAGAGGTCAAGATTTTGTTGTCCTTTTCTATCTAGTTGTTATCAGCAAGTGGTCAACATCAAATTGTTTTTATTGAAATTACTTTGGTTCTATTTTGCAGATGAATTTGGAATATTTCCAATAGATAGCCAGGTAGTTATTGAACTTGGCAATTTATTTGGAATATTTACTTTCATGCATACCTGGAATGAAATAGTTTAGTCCATTGACCTACCTACTCACAATCTTGGTGTATCATCAATCCTTCTTATATAAATGTTCATGGTACTGTCTTAGGTGTAAGAATAAAACTACCTGGATGAGTTTACTGATTTCTAAAAGGAATTCCTATATGCATGATTTTGTCATTTGATCCCAAGTTATGATTGCAATGCATGCAAAGCCATGATTTACATGACACGGGCAATATATAAATACCTGCATAAGAAATACAAATCCATGGAAATTTGGCCAAGATAGTAATAGTATATCTGTATATGTTATTGCTGCTCTTCAAGTATCCCACATTATTATGTTATTGTATTTATTTTCAAGCGAGGAATCACCTTGACCTTTTTATATAATGTTCTAAATAAGGGGAAAAATGGATTTGTCTACTGAAATGCATATGATGCAGGGGTTTACCACTGATCAAGAAACAGCAATGGAAGAACTTTATGGCAATATTGAGAATACTCGCAGATTTAACACCAGCTTGAATAATATGGCAACTCGAATAGCTACAGTTTTTGCTTCATTGAAGGTATTACCTTCACACCTCATACTCTATAAGTCTGTATCTGTAATTAAGCTAGGTTAAGATTTCAATGAACTACTTCTCTCGACTCACTGTAACGAGAGTTACAGGTACTTATTAAGTCATCACTTTTCTTCTTTTCTCCCGTGTTTGCTTTTTACATCTTTTTATATAATATACCCTTTCTAATTTTCATTCGTTTTTGGCGTGTGCATATTTTGGTGTACGTCTAACTAACTTTTTGAGCAGAAATCACTCAGAATTAAATAATTACTACATTATGATTCCCGGGGATCCAGTCGGTTCCGTATTTGCGACAACTCTGTTACTTTTCCCCATTATTTTAGTCAAGCATGCTATGTTTGACTTACGTGAAACTAGAGTCAAAATAAAACTAGATTACCATTTACTTGTAATGTAAGGTACAACATATGTCATTCTTCTAAGGACTAAATTGAGTTACTCATTCAATTTAGGAGAGTTAGGAAATGGATATATATAGAATTCAATTGTCGAAAACATCAACCCTAAGAAATTGAAGCTCATGTGGTAGAATTTGACATTGTTTTCAAAGAATTTATGTTTTGAATTCATTCCCTGTTAACTCGAATTTCAATTGAAGGATGAAATATGTTTTCAGTTTTGCAAATAGCACAAAGTTTGTTTTTGGTCTCTCAAAAATAAATCTGTCTCTTTGTAGTCCATTTATGAATATGGTATCAGATACGATCCTTGTCTTTCATAAAAAAATTGTCCACTTTTGATCCCTCATTCATAAAAATAAGGACCACATATGACACATTTCCATAAATGAGAGACCCAAAAATAGACAATTTAATTTTTTTAGGGACTAAAATGAATATTGCCCTATTGGAGAGACTAAAAACATATGTAACCCTCAACTAATGATCACCTAGTATTCAATCGGCAAAAGACAACACAATTACAATCACAATCTTGTATTCAGATCAATGTTGATGTAAACTCAATTCAGTTAATCTAGGTTACCAAATCTATTAAACTAGCATCAAGTAGATATCAAATTAATCAATCCTAATATTTATCACTTCAATTATGAGATTAAAGTCCAAATCCTATCAAATCTAGGTAAACACAATCAAGGTAGCAAATAGATGGATTGGATAAATTTTGATTCAGATTATAATAGATAGATTAAAAACAATCCATTTATGTCCTTTAAAATTTCATTAAAAGAATTCAATCCATCCATGATCCATTTAACAAAATCCATCCAATCCATGTATCAATAATTTTTTTTATGGATGGATATCCAATCCATCCATAAAATTATTTTTAAAAATTAAAAAAAATATGACTATTTCAAAAATGTTTTTTTCTCAATTGTCCACAAAAATATTTTCAACTCAACCTCAGCAATAGTAATTTCAACTCGGCCTTAGGTAGAGTATCATCAACTTAACCTCAACAAGAGTAATTTTACCTCAGCCTTAGTTAGAGCATCTTTGACTCGACTTCATCTAGATTCACCTCAGTGTCGGCCAAAGTATTTTCACCTCAACGCTAACCACATCTTCAACTCAGCCTCAACTAGAGCATCTTCGGCTTGGCCTCAATTAATATATTTTGGCTCGATTAGAGCATCTTTTGCCCAGCCTTGGCCAGAGCTAGAGGTGACAAAATGATTCGGGCTTACTGAGTTAATTTGATAAAATGTAGGGCTTGAGCTTTAAATTTTAAACCTATATTAAATGCGAGCCTTTTTAGTTCAATCCAATCATAGCAAAACTTGCTAAAAGCTTAAAAATTTTGGGCTTTTACAGAGCTTAAGCTTCATTTTTTAAGCCCAAATTAACTCTGGATTTTTTGGCCTGGCCCATTATAGCCCACAACTCGTATCAAGGCAGCCCACATCAGGTTGGGTAGCCCGTTTTTTCCACCTCTAGCTGGAGCATCTTTAGCTCAACCTTGGCCAAATTATCTTTACCTCGACATTGGCCACATTTGTAGCTCAGTCCAGGCCAGAGCATCTTCAGCATGGCCTCAGCCAGAGCATCTTCAACTCGGCCTCGATCAAAACATCTTTGGCTCGGTTGGAGCATCTTGCGTTCGGCCTCGGCCAAAGCATCTTTTGCTCAGCTGTGAGGCCAACATCTTCTGCTCGCCCAAGGCTAGCATCTTTTGCTTGGCCTTGATTAGAGCTAAAGGTGGCAAAATGGACTAGACTTACCAGGCTAGCCCGAACCCGCCCAATAAAATGTAGGGCTTAGGCTTTAAATTTTAAGTCTGAATTAAACGCAAGCCTTTTAGCCCATTCGATCATGGCCCAATTCGGGCTTAGCTCACGAAAACCTACCAAAAGCCTTAAAAAATCAAGCTTTTATAGAGATTGGGCTTCATTTTTTGAACCCGAATTAAATTCGGCTTTTTTGGCCAAGCCTTGTTATAGCACGCAACCCGTATAGGTCTAACACACATTGGGTCGAGTATACCGTTTTGCCACCTCTGGCCAAAGCACCTTTGGCTTGACTTTAGCAAAGTATCTTCACCTCAGTGTCGGCCAAGTATCTTCACCTCGACGCTGGCCACATGGCATCTTCGGCTCGACCTCAGTCGAAGCATCTTTAACTCAGCCTCGGCCGAAGCATCTTTGGCTCAACTGGAGCATCTTTTGCTTAACCTCAGCCATCATTTTCCACTTGACTTGGATCGAGGCATCTT